>JBAJMU010000008.1:8286685-8318955 GCA_037952995.1 Hyposoter didymator
AAAAAAAAAAAAAAAACGTTTAGTCGAACGTACGCAACAAAATATCGACAAAATTTTCGTTGCAGCGTAAAGATGCGCAGTAAGCAATGAATACGAGATAAAAAATTCAAGGGATTTTGTTCTTGAAATGATATACGACGAGGATTACGAAAATTGCTGAAATTCACTGATACGAAAAATTGAATCGTTCGTGCACACGTGCACTCTTTGGATTCTGCGAGAATGTAGCTTTGTACTTTATGTGCTGCTGCTCTCTCCTATACCGAGCGAGAGTTCAGGGCTCCTTATTCAGTCGCTTTTATATTGCTGTACCAGCACTTTATACGCCGATATACATTTCTATGTACACAAACATATATATCTGTCACATATACGTCGACAAATATATAAATGTGTATAGAAAAACTTTGAATTGTCTGGCACGATTCATATCTTGGATCGTTGAAATAAATTTCCTCAACACACATATGAGTGAGCAAAGAAAAACATTTAAATCAGTGAAAATCCGGACACTTCTCTTTCCAAACTCTAGAAACTTTTTATTTTATTCTTTATTTTTTTTTAGCAGGATCAAAAATTTCTATATAGCTCGATAATTTTTTGTGCATCGTAAAATTATTGAAAACAAAATTGAGGTGAATAAAAAAATTGAAAATTGATTTTTTTTCATTAAAAAAAAACAAAAGTCATTAATTCAGTCAAAATTCAGACAATTTTCCTTATGAAGCAACGAATTTTTTTCGTGCATCGTGGAATGACCGAAAAAAATTGAGGCGAATCAAAAAAATCAGAACTTGATTGAAAAAAAAATTAAAAAAATTGGAAATTGATTTTTTCTCCATTAAAAAAAAACACAAAAAATCAATTCTGTCAAAATTCAGACAATTTTTCTTACGAAGCATCGAATTTTTTCGCGCATCGTAGAATGACCGAAAAAAATTGAGGCCAATGGAAAAAATTAGAAATTGATTGAAAAAAAAATCGTTTTGCATTTCAAATGCGATGCAATTTTCAAAATTAGTTTTTTTTTTTTCGTCGGTAAAAAAAATTTGGATCGCATACACTTACCCGGGGCTAGAGAAATATTTCACTCCGTTCCGCTTTTTCTACGTCTAGTATTCTTGAAATATAACCGGCACACGAGATTACTCCACGACCGAGAAACGTCACCAATTCCAAATGAAAAATTCCACGGAATAAAAAAAACGTCAGGGCGTCGGGCTGGACGCAAAAAAATGTGCATGAAGCGATGAGGTACTTTGGTCTAACAAACGAATGTCATTGTCGCACAGCATACTTTCGTTTAAATGAAACAGTGCAACGAAATGATCGAAACTCATTAACGCGATTTCCAAAATTCAGGATTTTCCAAAACTTGAATGACGATTTCATTTTTTTTTCCAAATAATTGACTTTTTTTTAGAATTTATGGAAAATAGAAATTCGTTGCTGCTCTTCTCGTTTTTTTGTCACGTTGAATTAAATTTTAAAAAATTCTTCGCAATTTTTTTCTTTTTCGAAAATTCGTTGAAAATTGAATAAAAAATTGGACGAATGACTCAATTTGGCGAAAGATTCCTCAATTTCCAGTGTCACGACAAATGAGAAAAAAAAAGCTGAATAGGAACGCAGGGGAGGAAAAAACATTTACCGTCTTTTTTATAAAAGAGAGCGTCACATTGGGGCGATAGAGAAAGAGACTCGGGAGCTTTGGACGAGGACAGAAGGCAGGGAGAGACCGCGATGAGTATATGAGAAGAAAAAAAAATAACTGCAAGCTGACGAATACAGATGTAGATAAAAGACGATGCGGAAAGGGCGGGAGGGAGGACCAGGAGGGCTGGGAAAAAGGAAAAAGGAATATATAAAGTAGAGACGCGAAAAAGTGCCATTAGTAAAACCGAAAGCCCTTTTCCTTTTCATTCCCGTTGTTCTCCATCTTTTTCATTCGACCTCTTTTTCCTTCCCCTTCATCGTGTTATTCCCTATTTTTTTTTCTTCAACCCCCACGATCGTATTTTTTTGAGATTAGACTCGCGATCGTCCACGAGATTTTTTCTTTTTCTTGTTTTTTCGAACCAAGTGATTGAAAAAATATTTTCCCACTCGCGAAATCGAATTGATCGTCTTTCTTTTTTTTACGTCTTTTTTTTTTTAAATCGTAATGCCTCGGAGATTTGATCCAAAAACTGAGGAAAAATGTCAAAAAGTTGTCGATTTTTGATTTTTTTTGTTTTGTTTCGATTTCGCTGCTGCGTAAATATCGTTCAGTTTGTTTTTTCTCATTTTTTGATGAAAAAACTTTGCTCCGCTCGTAAACAATGAGAGCTGTTGATAATTTGTTGCGCAACGCACGCGTGGCGTAAGGATTTTTGCGCGTTATATTTGCACTCGGTTCGTGAGGTCATTCGGATCTCGGGCTTGATATGAAATTAATCGAAAATCTCGTCACCCTCCATTTTTAAACGAGACACTATTCATACACGAGCCTGCTGATGCTGTTTGCTCAATCGCGCAGTTTCAAAGCTCCGAGTCACCACACTCCCGATTTACTTGCCGGAGCAAAGATTATCGTCGTTTGCTGACGTAATTCCGCATATTTTCGACGAGATTTTTGCCGAATCCGATAATTGCACGAGTCCAGTCGCAATTGACACTCCGTTACTTAGAATCTTATCTGTAGCTCCATTTTCTAATAACTTCGAGTGAATGCTTCCCAAGAAACTCTCGTCGAACAGTCCGATCAAGGACTTTTTATGGCGACGGTCAAATTTAAATGTTTGGCTTCAGTTTTTCTTTCCATAAAAATCGTACGAACGATTTTTTTTTTAAAGTAAATAAAGCTTCTTCGATGTTACATAAAAGTGTGTGCAAAGTTTTAAGAGGCTTCACCATTTAGAAATCGCCATAGAAATCACCATTTAAATATTTAATGTTGAAAATTGCAACTTTTAACACACGCTCTTACGAGAAAATACTGAAAATTGTGTTTGTTATATAATGAGCAAAATTTCGAAAAAACTTGACGACTGATTTTTCTGAAAAAATGAATAAAGCTTCTTCGATGTTACATAAATATGTATGCAAAGTTTGAAGAGGCTTCACCATTTAGAAATCGGAATATTTAATGTTGAAAATTGCAACTTTTAACACACGCTCTTGTGAGAAATTACTGAAAATTGTGTTTGTTACTTAATAAGCAAAATTTCGAAAAAACTTGACAACCGATTTTTTTGAAAAATTGAATAAAGCTTCTTCGATGTTACATAAAAGTGTATGCAAAGTTTTAAAAGGCTTCACCATTTAGAAATCGAAATATGTAATGTTTAAAATTGCAACTTTTAACACACGCTCCTAGAGAAATGACTAAAAATTGTGATTTTTATAAAAAAATATTTCGACTTCTTCATGGTGAAACCTTTTGAAATTGCGCGAGCCATTAGGTATCACTATTCTTTTTGTGTATTGCAAATTTAAAAGAATTCTATCGATAGAAAATTTTGCAAACAACGTCCAAAAAAAAAAAGTTTTATCATTGAATTTCGTTTTTTTTAAATTCGTTTTGTCTTCGGAGGATGAAGTTACTTTTTCGTTAGGTGAGTTTTCTACGATGATATCGATTGCTTGAGTCTTGCGATCTTCATTGTTAACGGGGCATGCCTCGATCTCAATGGCGACGACGGATTTTTTTTTTTCCTTTTTCTGTCTCTCGATCTTTCTCTATTTCTCTCTCTCGCTCTCCCTCTCTCTCTCGGTGGCTCCTCGTATAGCCAGATATAGAATGGCTGTTAAGGGGAAACTTTGAGTGCAGGAGATCGCGTTGGCCACTTGCACGATCCGCAGCAGAAGAGAACCGGTCCTTGAAGCGAGATTCTGCCTCGGGCTCTCTCTCTCTCTCTCTCGCTCCCTGTACGATTGGCATCCCGTAAGAGACGTCGCGCGAGAGAACGAGCGTGAATCGGGCCTGACCAGAGCAAACCTACCCACAGCACTGTATCCTCCATATATATATATGCTTTCAAGCACACACATTACTTGCCTATTCCAACACGGCCCATGATCGAGAGTTGTCCTGAGAAAAATAGGATTGACGTGATAAATCTACTGTAAAAGGGAAAATTGAAAAAGAAAAGGGACTTCTTTTTATGAAAATCCGACTCCGACTCTGTGCCCATCAAAAAAACTAGTTTTTCACTCATTTTTCCTTTCCTTTTGGTCTTTTCATCTACAAATATTTTTTATTCTATTTATTTATTCATTTGTTTATTTAATTTATTTATTTATTCGTTTATTTATTTATTTGTTTATTTATTTTATTTATTTTGTTTATTTTATTCATTTTATGTATTTTATTTATTTTATTTATTTTGTTTATTTTGTTTATTTTATTTATTTTATTTATTTTATTCATTTATTCTGCACCATTTTTGGCAGTAATTTGGGGGAGGTTTTTGGTATTTTTTCCTTTGTAACCGCAGCGAAAAATGTCGAAATACAAAAGATTGGTTCGTGGGAGGACGAAAAGTTTCTTTGGTGGCACGATCAGGAGGGAGAAACGTTATTATTGCATTTGCAACACGTGCACTAGATGGCGTGTGGTTTTGCTGGGATGGTTTGTTCTTGATGATCCTGGTGGTCGATTCACTCGTCGACTCTCGTTCTCGATCATCATCCCTAACTATGATTACGACCTACGTACGTGTGCATACATTGTTAGAAATAGCAGTCACCGGCGACGAACGATTAATTGGCGTCGGTAACGAACGTCGAGCTTTCGGAAATTACCGCCACCGCCTCATCACCGTGCGTGCTGCATCACGGGACTCGATCTCTCGTCAATATCCGCGTAAAAGCAAAAAAAGGACTCAACATTCCCATCCAAAATCGAACGAGCTCAAAAAAATTTCGAATTTCGAGAGAAATAAAAAATTTATCAAGTTTAATATTTTTTTTAAATCCTCCAAATGGAAAATCCACTAATGACAAGATTCATTTCTCTGTTAGTCTTTCGAATATTTACGAGCCTCAAATATCCCACAATTCAAAGAAAAAAAACCAAAAATTCATCTTTTTTTAAATATTTACGAATCTTAATTGTCAAGTATTGAAAAATTCGAATAAAACGTCTCGTTTGTTAGTTCGACTCCCAAATATTTACGAGCCTCAATAATTCCGAATTTCGAANTCGAAAAAAAAAAAAAAAAATTATCAAGTTGAATATTTTTTAAAAATCCTCCAAATGGAAAATCCACGAATGACACGATTTATTTATCAGTTAGTCTTTCGAATATCTACGAGCATCAAATATCCCAAAATTAGAAGAAAAACAATAAAAAATTCATCCAGCTCAAAGTTTTGAAAAATCCTCCAAATAAAAAAATTAGTTTATTCATTTATTTATTTATTTTAAATATTTACGAGTCTAAATGATCAAATATTAAAAAATACTAATGAAACATTTCATTTCTTCGTTAGACCTCTAAATATTCACGAGCCTCAAACATTCCGAATTTCCAACAGAATAAAAAAATTTATCAAGTTGAATATTTTTTAAAAAAATTCTCCAAGTGGAAAATCCACGAAACGATTTATTTATCAGTCAGTCTTTCGAATATTTACGAGCCTTAAATATCCCACGTGCATCCCCGCAAAGAGGTGGGTCACCTGCGCCTTCTGGGTGCATTGCACACGAGACCGCTGCCCACACCTGGTACTTACGTTCGCCTTTCTCGAAACCTCGTAATAATATTTCCATCAGTGTATTAAAAGCTTTGTACAGAGACGTGGATTTATATAAATATCTTTGTATATATATTTACGTGCACACAGGCGCACGCCTAACACACATTCTCGCAGAGACTGTGTTATTTATGAAAATATATATATCTCTGTATAATTTTAAAAACCCACACGTATACAAGTCCGTGAGGCATTATTTTTCCTACATCTGTTCAGAGCCCAATCCTCCCATGCTGCTGCGACAGTAAACGAGATAAAACTGTTGTTGCTGTCTCCTCGATTCCCGTTGTCTTCTGCGCTTGCTCAACCGTACACACTCACACACACGTACACATTTATCCGATCGACCGGAAAATGCCCTTTGCTTCATTTTCCTTTGAGAAACCTACTCTCTCGTGTTTTATAACAATAATCAATACTCTCGGAGTGACGAACGACATACGTGGAGAGAAAATATTATCAAAAATTACCGTGTCGTGTGTATTTAAAGGATTTTACCTGAGAGAGTATTTCTCATTTGTATTCCGTTGAAAATAATGGAAACTTTGACACTTTTTGCTCAATTTGAGGTTTTTAATTATTGCTGGGTATTTGCTGAAATCTTTTGGAGACGAATGTTTTATTGAAAATTACGAAAAGTGACTTTTTTTATATTTTTTTTAGAATTTTTGAAACTTTTTGCATGACTTCGGATGGAAAATTGATAGGGACTTGATAAATACTTTGAGAGATTCGTATTTTTTTTCTTTTAATGGGCGAATTTTGACATTTTTCGACAAATTTTGACTTTTTGCCCAATTTCTGATTAAAAATTGCCACGTTTTTGCTTGAATTTTTCAGAGATTCATATTTTATTAAAAATCGTGGAAATTTTGACGTTTTTTGAATAATTTCAGATGAAAAATTGCCATTTTTTGCTTCAATTTTTCAGAGATTCATATTTTATTAAAAATCGTAGAAATTTTGACGTTTTTTTGAATAATTTCAGATGAAAAATTGCCATTTTTTGCTTCAATTTTTCAGAGATCGATATTTTATTAAAAATCGTGGAAATTTTGACGTTTTTCGCCAAATTTTGACATTTCTCGCTAACAGCCAAAAAAATTACTACAAATTTGCCAAAATCTCGAAATGGACGAAATGGTTCCAGGAAACTCTGACGTCATAGTAATTTTTTATATGATTTTCACTCCATACATATAATAATCACGAATCCGATGGAAGTTTATTGAAAAATGTTGAAACAGTTACGAGCAAAAATTTTTTAATTGCTATATTTTTTTTTGCTACTGTAATTTGCGATGATTTTGGCATAATTTCCGCTTCAAGAATATTCCTCGAGCCAGAGAAAAAATGTTTAGCGGTTGCCTGCGTTAGCCAGAACCTTAAGATTGACATTAACTTGGTCCCGTTTGGTTTACGATCCATCGTGGGCTCGGGAAAAGTTTAAATAGCTTATGCGAGATGGAACGTCGTACGCCATGTACTGATTCGTTCGCGTGAGCGTAAAACCTTCTTCGTGGTCTTTCACCGCCAGAATCGAATGGGGAACGTCTCTCGAGCTGCTTGCTCACCGAGAGAGCGACGTCGTCGTCGTTCCAGCCAAGTACGTCCAGGAATAGTTCGTACACTTTGTGGGGGCTGTGATGCTGCAACCAACGGCACTCACTGTGCCTCACGAAAACCAAGATTCGTTTCTTAATATGCTCATGCCTGTTAAAAAATTTCAATTCCTTTCCGCATCTTCTCTGTAACGAGGAAAACAATTTTTTCTCTCTATTACGCGATCAGGTCAATTCTTATCCTTTATTTTTGCCAACGATGCAAATCGCGCGTCGATATTCCTCGGTGAAGCTTCCAAAAATGAAACTTTAAGGACGTTGAATGCGAAATTTTCTGTCGATAGAGTTCCTTCAAATCTTCACCGCACAACGAAAATAGTGACATCCGATAGCTCGCGCTATTTCAAAAGGATTCATTATGCAGAAGGCGAGATATCTATTTATAAAAATCCGAATTTTTAGTCATTTCTCACAAGAGCGTGTGTTAAAAGTTGCAATTTTCAATATTAAATATTTCGATTTCTAAATGGTGAAGCCTCTTCAAACTTTGCACACACTTTTATGTAACATCGAAGAAGCTTTACTCAATTTTTCAAAAAAATCGGTTGTCAAGTTTTTTCGAAATTTTGCTTATTATGTAACAAACACAATTTTCAGTAATTTCTCACAAGAGCGTGTGTTAAAAGTTGCAATTTTCAATATTAAATATTTCGATTTCTAAATGGTGAAGCCTCTTCAAACTTTGCATACACTTTTATGTAATATCGAAGAAGCTTTATCCAATTTTTCAAAAAAATTGGTCGTTAAATATTTTCGAAATTTTGCTTATTATGTAACAAACACAATTTTCAGTAATTTCTCACAAGAGCGTGTGTTAAAAGTTGCAATTTTCAATATTAAATATTTCGATTTCTAAATGGTGAAGCCTCTTAAAACTTTGCACACACTTTTATGTAATATCGAAGAAGCTTTATCCAATTTTTCAAAAAAATCGGTCGTTAAATATTTTCGAAATTTTGCTTATTAAATAACAAATCCAAATTATCTCGAAAAATCATGAATTTCGAGTATGTTGTTCTTTAGTCAATTAGTAACAACTTTTTTTTATGAACTTGGGCTCGCGAGTCATTTTGTATGTAAGAAAAACTGAAACACACAAATTTAGATCAGATCCTCGCCATATCCAACGTCCTTAAGCTGGAGCCTCTTTCCTTCGTGAAAATAGTGGGTAAAAAATCGTTTTCCTGCTTGGAATAATTTCGTGCATGGAAATTGCGCTCGAAATCTACGTAAACGCATGAGGAAGGAGTGCGGAGGCGTTTAATGCGAAGATATATATACGAGCTCGAGTGAAATCGCGTGTTACGGACGTTCCGTACACATGTGGCACTAATTCTATACACAAGGAGTATATATAGTTTGTGGATATTGTTGTCTAACGACGCAGGGCATGCAGAAAGCCAGAGATTGAAAATCTGATTGGCACCGACTCGACACGTCTCACCAGTCTCGCAGTTAATTGTGAAGAGCGTGTAATTTATATCAGCTACATTAATCCCTCGCCACCGAACACGCTAATGTAATAAATATCATGTTCAAGGATACTCCAACTAATTATACTGTGAAAATCTCTCAAAACTCTCGCGAGAATCTCTCCATTCGTTCCGACACTGTCATAACCGCTCGAATTTTTTATTTTTCAATTTTACTTTTTATTTCAAACATTTCTCGCTCGAAAATCCATCCAAATCCATCGGGGATCTTGATAAATTTCCAGCATTGGCATTCGGACGAGATTTCGCCAATTTTTGAAGTTTTTTTAATAAAAATTTGTATTTTTTAATATTTTTCATTTAATTTTGATTATTTCTCGCACGAAAATCCATCGGGGATCTTGATAAATTTTCAGCATTGCCGTTCAGACGAAATTTCGCCAATTTTTAAAGTTTTTTAAATAAAAAATTGTATTTTTTAAATATTTTTCATTCAATTTTGATTATTTCTCGCACGAAAATCCATCGGGGATCTTGATGAATTTTCAGCATTGGCGTGCGGACGAAATTTCGCCAATTTTTTGAGTTTTTTATAAAAATATGTATTTATTTATATTTTTCATTTAATTTCAATTATTTCTCGCACGAAAATCCGCGCTTTATTATGCGATCGCCATTCGTGCCAAGATTTTTTCCTTCCCTAACCTCCACCCAAAAAAATCGATTTATTTTTTTACTTTTTTGGAAAAACGAAATTTTGGAAATTTTCGAGTTCGAAATGTAAAAATTCGTGAAAAGTTTTGTTTTTTTGCGGGTTGTGCAGAAAAATTCAAGGGCTAGACGAAACGATCGGGAAATTGCGACTGCGCCGTGTTTATTTGGATTAATGAAATTGTTATGTAACTCGATATGAGCGAATCTGAATACGCTTAGCATGGTCGAAACGAGAAGAGTGGAGAGTCCCTTAATCGATGCTCGAAATCCACCCTAAGCCTTCGCTAACGATAAACCGGATGTTGATCTCGTTCTTTCTCTGCGTGCGCGTGTCCTCGCGCCTTATGTTTGCGTCTGTATGCGCGAGTGTTGAGCGTAACCGGATGAATACACTCGCCATATTTGTAAACCGGGCGATTATGCGCGACACGCACACCGAGAGAGGAATTAATGCAGGTTCGAGGATTATAAAATGTCGAGGGGAAATATACACAGAGATACGATTATAAACAGCCAAACGTGCATCGTGGCTTTATGATTTTCGTGTGAGTGAGCGCCCTCGCACACACACAAACACACTGTGTCGAAATCCCTCACTCAATTTCTCCCGCGTGGCGTTTCCATAAGCCCATAGGAACGATGCTCAAGTTTGCGTCATTGCAATCCATCGAAATTCTCTTTTTTCTTGAGCAGAGTTCAAGATTCTCGTTCCGGACGATAAAACAATTTTTTTTTTTTTTTTGATCCAACCCCAAAATCTGTACGAAAATTTTCATGGTTTTTGAGAACAAATTATCGATGTGTATTTTTTGTATTTTTCAATATTTCTTCGTGTTGTGACGGTAAAAATTTTTTTTTTCTACAATTTTTATCTAAATACGAATATAAAAAAAAAAGCTGGGAATTGAAATTTGTGAATTATTTTTTCTTGCATGGAAAAATAACAATCTCGAAGATTGAGCAAAAAGGAATAATACGAAAGGGCTGAGGGACTTTGTGGAGTGAATCTCGCTTTTCATAGAAAATTCTAAACCCAAAGATTATTAGTGGNCCCAAAATCTGTACGAAAATTTTCATGGTTTTTGAGAACAAATTATCGATGTGTATTTTTTGTATTTTTCAATATTTCTTCGTGTTGTGACGGTAAAAATTTTTTTTTTCTACAATTTTTATCTAAATACGAATATAAAAAAAAAAGCTGGGAATTGAAATTTGTGAATTATTTTTTCTTGCATGGAAAAATAACAATCTCGAAGATTGAGCAAAAAGGAATAATACGAAAGGGCTGAGGGACTTTGTGGAGTGAATCTCGCTTTTCATAGAAAATTCTAAACCCAAAGATTATTAGTGGCTGGCAAACGCACGCGAGGCAAAGGGCTAAGGGCCAATTAAATGCTCCCATCACGCTCGCGAATCATTTAAAATTGATTGTTGGATTTTTTTTCCACCAAACTAACAACCCGAACGATTGGAAATAAATGGAATACGAATGAAGCGGAAATGCCGCTTCGATTCAAAGGGTTGAGGGTGAAGATCGTGACGTATCGGCTCGAGACATCTCAGAGTCTTTTGCCATAAGGGAATGGAAATGATTTCGCAAGATAACGCGTTGCCAACAGCAACGACGAACTGCGACACCGTTGCTTTTGCAACATTCCTCCTCGTATTACGACCGCCCGAATACATCCTCCCGAAACTAATTGGCCGATTAGCGCTTAACCGTGAAGCATCGCTAATTGATTTGATCCAGAACACGCGTCGAAGGAACGCGTTCAACGACGAAATTGGACCCTTTGCTTAATTGTTAAGACTGTGCGAGCGCTTCTAATTAGTTCAAACGCTTGTCCTCCATTTTTTTCCACTGATTATGCAGTTTTTCCTGTCCGGAGACCTTCGTATACTTGCGATTATCTGTGTTTACCTTTATTACGAAAAAAATTGCAAATCGAAATGAAATGAACATTTTTGTCCACGTTTTATCGAAGAAAATGAAAATTTTGATAATTTTTATTCATTTTTTTTTTTTTATAAACGACGACGTAACTTTTCATTTTATTTGCTGCGATGGATTTGGAATTTGATTTCATTTATCTAGTAATATTAATTTTGAGGAAGATCACGAGATTAGAAAAAACAAAAATCACGAATTTTTTTCGAAATTTTAGTTTCTATCAAAGTTTTACCATTTTTTTCGACAAAGAAAATCAATTTATTTCCATTATATGAACTATCAATCCCACGAGCAACATTTACGTATGTACAAACTTCCAATTTGCTGCTGCTCGTATATATTTCGAGATTTAAAAAAAAACACACGAATTTTTTTCGAAATTTTAGTTTCTATCAAAGTTTTACAATTTTTTTCGACAAAGAAAATCAATTTATTTCCATTATATAAATTATCAATCCCACGAGAAACATTTACGTATGTACAAACTTTCAAATTGCCGCTGCTCGTATATATTTCGAGATTTAATTAAAAAAATACGAATTTTTTCGAAATTTCAGTTTCTATCAGTTTTACAATTTTTTTCGACAAAGAAAATCAATTTTTTCGAATAACATAAATTATTAATCCCACGAGGAACATTAATATCTCTATAAACATTTTATTCGCTGCTGCTCGTATACATCAAGGCACAAGGACCATCAATTTTAAGGAGCATCACGCGTATCCCTTGGTGAACGAAAATTCCAACCTCAGCTTTTACACATAATATCAATAAAAAACAAGAAAAAAAAATGAAGAAATTGCAATAATTTGTTTTACGACAAAAAAAACGAAACAGATCAGTTGCTCTTTCGTACTTGTGATTTTCTTCAATTGTCGCGAGCTCCATGACAATCTTTGCACGTTTCGCAACTCTTAGCCACAGTGGCGACAGCATGACCGATACCCCACATGTGTGAGATCACCGAGACCACGTCACTTACGATTTAAACATTCAAAGACTCTCAACGTGTGTGTGTGTGTACGTTCGCCAATTACACTGTTGGCACACGTGCTTCTCACAAACTCATGAAACCTTCTCTCTCTCTCTCTCTCTCTCTCTCTCTCCCTCTCTCTCTCGCTCTGTGACTTGGCAATTCGGCCTGTAAATGTATTTACCTTCGAATCTGGCTGACAATTGGCCAAAATTGCACTTGGACCTTTACTGCTCAGCTTCGGGGTTATGACGTACTCATTCTCTCGGTTGTACGTATTACCGTGATTGCCCGATTACCAATGAATCCACGTGACGTTTTGGTACGAAACTATTTCGACGTTTCGTTTCAAACGACCTGGACAAGGTCGACTCGTGTATTCCTCCAACGATGTTGAACGAGTTTGCATCGTTCTAGCAAGTCGAAATAATAAATATCCTCATGAGCATCGTCGATTTTGTTCATTTTTCTGTCGTTATTCGAATTTTGAGTTTTTGTGATTTTTCTGGGATAATACTTTGTTTTTTTTTCCTTTAATTACAAATTCATTGAGCAAGTCGTTCGTGTTACTGTCGTCGTTGAAGTTGCTGATGACACAGATTCCTCTTGTTCCCTTTTTCTCTTCCTACTCCTCGCGTCTTCCGAGGGGCAGCGAGGCGGGGAAAGGAGCTTCTTTCGCTTCTTCTCACGATCCCCCTTCGTTGAATCGAATGAGCTGAAATTACTTCTGACAAATAATAATGACACAGACTGATCGTTCATCAAGTCGAAGGATTCTGTCTCTCGAGACAATAATCTTGGAAAAATAACAAAGTCATTCCTGCCTCGCTTCGTTAACGATTTTATTCCCGTAATTACGTCCAATTACAATTTCCATTAAATCGGAATTTACTAATTAAACTTTGCACGATTCAATAATTTGATCGATTTTTTTTTGGTACGTCAGAATAATTTTGAAAAATGCTCGATGACACTCGATTCTGCACCAAAAATCCATTCGTCCGCGTGTCCATTGTCCATGAAACCCCATGGATCAACGACGGAGATTAGTCGATGAGAGCAACGAGATGAAATGACTTTTTCATCAAATCTCGTTACCCCGAGTGCTGCGTCCTCGTGCATCGAAATTTAAATCCCTGCGTAAGTCCAAATCTCTGCTTAGTATCATGATGATTATCGCGTCCACACAAAATACATATAGAGCGGATGTGCCGGGCTGAGAGGTCAGTTGTGGCTAAAGTCAAGTTCTGGACCAAATTCGGAGTCGAAAACTAGGTTGTTATTCAAGTTACTCTCAGGATTAAACTAGCGGAGATAGAGGATCGCGGCCGGGGACTTTTTTCGAGGAAATTTGATGCTCTACACAAATGGTCCTCTTCATTTTCGCTCTATCTCTGATCGTTTGGACGGTATTGACGATAGAAACTCGTGGCTCCATCAACTTTCGTCTATACAGTCGACGCAGCCACCGAGAACTTATTTCATCGAATCGTCATGTCAAACATTCGTGGAGACAAAATAATATCGAAACTTACATAGTTCCCTGGTTCCATGTCGCCACTCTAAAGGATTTTTGCAGAGACTGTATTTTTTATTCGTATTCTATTGAAAATAACGAAAACTTTGAGTTTTTTTCGCTTAAATCCAGATGGAAAATTGTTGTTTTCTGGATAAAATCCCTCAGACATTAATATTTTATTAAAAACATCGGAAATTTTAATCTTTTTCGATAAATTTTGACTTTTCAGCAAAATTTTGAGGTTTTTCGCTCAATTTCGGATGAAAAATTGCCACGTATTTGCTAAATCTCTCGGACATTCATATTCTGATTTAAAAAAAGCGAAAATTTTGACATTTTTCGAGAAATTTCGACATTTTTCGCCAACTTTTGATTTTCCACAAATTTTTTTATGTTTTTCGGCCTCCTCCGGATGAAAAATTGCCATGTATTTGCTAATATCTCTCAGACATTAATATTCTAATGAAAATAGCGAAAATTATGACAATTTTTCGAAAAACATCGATATTTTTTGCCAAATTTTGACTTTTCACCAAAATTTCAATGTTTTCTCCAAATTTTGCAATTTTTTGAACGTATTTGCTAAAAATTTCTCGAAGATTCATATTCTTTGAATAACGACAGAAATTTTGACATTTTTCGCCCATCTGCCGATGAAAAATTGCAAAAATCTTTCAAAGCGACGAAACGGCACCAAGAAACTCTGACGTCACAGTCATTTTTTATATAACTTTCCCTCCGTGTTTAGACTGAATATTCAATCACCGCAGCATATTCACCGCATTGAATCCGTGACAGCCTGTGCATAAACACAGCCACGTGTATTAATTTAAATGAAAAAAAAAGAAAAAAAATGACGAGTCTCGAAAAGACGTCCTTGATGGTGAACGCGTACGATTTGTGGAGAGGGTACAGGAGGAAGTGCCACTTGCGGGACGCACCATTCACACTTCCGGTTCCAGCAGCGAGAAAAACGTTTTGCCTCGATGACTAGATTCCGAGCTTCGAGCTCATCCTCTTGCCCATTCTAAAATCATTCGTTCCCCTTGCCACCAGAAAAAATACGAAAATTTCTTAAAAAATTCAATTTTTGGTAAAAAAAAAAAAAATTTCATTTAAAACGAAACGAATTTTTTTCGACCCATTTTCATCACATTTTCGGGACCAATTTTCAAACAAAAATCGATTATTTTTCGGACTATATTTCTGTCACGTAAATTGAAGTGGCGATGCAATTATTTTCGAGTAAGAAAGAGAAATGTGTGTGTGTTTTTTTTTTAATATTAATATTTATATATTTGTTGGTATGTATTATTTTTTTTCCTTTTTGGCTCCTTCGTGAGTCCCAAAGGGCCACGAAAAGTCGAAAGGATCTCTCATTGCCTCGATCCTCTCTCATCCAGCCTGGAAAAAAGGTACCGAAACGTTGAGAGTTTTCATGTATTATGTATGAACGACAGCAGGCGGCATTGCGACCAGCAGCCTCCACGAGGACGATCCTCCTGCTTGCTCCTCTCTCTACTCACTCGAGCTTCTGGCTGCTCGTTCGATTTCTCTCTCTCCCTCTCTCTCTCTCTCTCTCTCTCTCTCTCTCTCTTTGTCTTTTCTCTTCTTTTGCTCGTTCTCTCGCTGGGATATTCATCCCAGGAGTGTTGTGGCTCGAGTCTATAAGGCCAGCAGCATCCAAACAGACTAAAAGGCCAAGAAGCCTCTCTGCTTTCTCTCTTCCTCTCCGCACTTCCTTCTCTTTCGCTTCTTATCCTCATTCTGGTCGTTGACTTATCGAAAATTCTTCCTGCTCAACAGATATCCACCCAATTTTCATTATTTATATCGAAATTTTATTTATTCCTCGATCTTTTCCTTTCGACGGTTGGAAAAATAGAAATAATACGAAAAATCTAAGAAAAAAATGAGAAAAAAGAAAAATTTCATTATTTACAACGAAATTTTTATTTATTTCTCGTTCTTTTTCTTTCGACGGTTTGAAAAATTGAAAAATTATAAAAAAACGACGAAAAAAAATGAGAAAAAAGAAAAATATGAAAAATTTCATTAGTGATAACGAAATTTTTATTTATTTCTCTTTCTTTTTCTTTCGACGGTTTGAAAAATGGAAAAATTATAAAAAATTGAAGAAAAAAATGATAAAAAATTAAAAAATATGAAAAAAAGAATGAAAAATTTAATTATTTATAACGAAATTTTATTTATTCCTCGTTCTTTTTATTTCGACGTTTTGAAAAATTATGAAAAATGGAAAAAAAATTGAAAATTTACCGTCATAGCGAGAATTATATTTTTTTTACTGGCAAATCCGATTTTTTTTTCTTTGCGAATAAAAATCGTTATAGGTCCTCGAGCCAGCTCGTCTTATCGCGTATCTCTCGCGAGACGAGGAGACGATCCTTTTTGCATCACAACGTGGGGGAAAAGTCACAGAGAGCTATGCGGCATCCTCGCGGCGCGAGTTGAGAGAGACCGGAGGACAGGAAAAAGTGTACACAGTCGGAAATCCCTTGATGCAAACTGCAAACACGACTCTCCCCTTTGATCGAAATCGTGATAAGAATTTTTCCTTCCGCTGGCTCTATTCGTTTTTCCATTTTCCGAGAGCTACTCTTGGTAAAAGGATTTTTCATTTATCCTCCTCATCATTTCTTTGTGGCCTCGATTACAAGTTCCATTTCCTTTCAATTTTATTGATTTCACTCCAAAACCTTTTTTTTATTTTCAATTTTTTTTTTTAATTCAATTAAATTTATTCCAAAACGTTCATTTTCTATTTCTTTTTGTTGCCCTGATTGAAAATTTCGTTTTTTTTTCGATCCAATCAATTTTATTCCAGAATTTTTTTTTATTTTCAATTTTTTTCTGTGCTTTCAATTGAAAATTGCATTTTTTTTTCAATTCAACAAAATTTATTCCAAAACGTTCATTTTCGATCTTTTTGTTGCATCGATTGAAAATTTCATTTTTTTTTCGATGTAATTGATTTATTCCAAAACGTTTTTTTTTATTTTCAATTTTTTTCGTCGTCTCGATTCGAACTTGCATTTTTTTCGGAAATTTGAGTTCATTCAAAAATTTTGTTTTTATTTAGTCGATTAAACGTTTTTTTTTTTTTAGTTTAATTTTGAAATGACAATTCTCTCAAGAAATTCACGTCGTCCTCGAGGATCAATCGATCCCCCAGGTCTCGACAAGGACTCATGAGACACTCGAGAAAATTTCTCGAGAGTCTCGTCCTGCTCGTCGAGCGACGAGTTGACTTTCCTGGGGTTAAATCGATCGGAGGAATCTTACCCAACGACAATTCGTCTCAACCTCGCTTGCCTGCCGGGCTCGACCTCGCTCCCCTCCGTTTAATTAGTTTTGTACCTTGAGAGCACTTTCCGCCAATGTGCACGGATAAGTCGAACCAGCAGCAGCAGGAAATCCGCCATTGTTCCCGGCGCCGCACAATTGTCCGGACGTTCCGCTGTTTTCGGACTGTCAATAAAATACATTTCCCCTCATTATTCTTTGACAATCCCGACGATCCTTTCGTCGACCTTAACAACTTTTTCCAAAGAGCACTCTAACGACTTGAACTTTTTAAGAAATCAGCAAACTGTATGGGAATCTAAAACTTAATTGCAAAAAATCCACGAAGCACTTTCAAGATTAAAAAAAAAGATCCGCGAAATTTTTTAAATTCGAAAATTCAAAAATTTACGATTTTTTCGAAAAATTTCAATTTTATTCCAAATTTTTTGAATTATGGAAATTATTGATCGCCCAGGAAACATTCACGTCTGTATAAGCTTAGAAATTTTCTGCTCCTCGTATATATTTCGAGATTTAAAAAAAAGAAACACGAATTTTTTCGAAATTTCAGTTTGTATCAAAGTTTTTCAATTTTTTTCGACTAAGAAAATCAATTTTATTCCATTATATAAATTATCAATCCCACGAAAAACATTTACGAACGTACAAACTTTTAATTTGCTGCTGCTCGTATGTATTTCGAGATTTAAAAAAAAATATACGAATTTTTTCGAAATTTCAGTTTCTACCAAAGTTTGACAATTTTTTTCGACAAAGAAAATCAATTTTTCTCCATTATATAAATTATCAATCCCACGAGAAACATTTACGTACGTACAAACTTTTAATTTGCTGCTGCTCGTATAAATTTCGAGATTTAAAAAAAAAACACGAATTTTTTCGAAATTTCAGTTTCTATCAAAGTTTTACAATTTTTTTCGCCAAAGAAAATCAATTTTTTCGAATTATAAGAATTATTAATCCCACGAGGAACATTAATATCTTTAAAAACATTTTATTCGCTGCTGCTTGTATACATGAACGCATGAGTAAGTTTGCCAAGTCGATTCCCAACTGCGGTATCAAATTCCACGTGTTTTGCGGTCTCCTCGTTAGTCCTCGTTGACGCCGAATCAGCAAGAAACTTATCCCCGTTTCGTTCCCAGCATCTTCCTTCTCAACCTCGTCTCTACGTCTCATTCGATGACAAAAAAACAAACAAACAAACAAACAACAAAAAACATGACGATAAAAAACTTCTCAGCGGTTTTTCACCTCTCGCTCCGTATTTATTTTCCCATTTTTCTTTTTATCCTCCATTCTCCGGACCAACGTGAACGGCAATTCGCAATGCTGCATCGTTTTCTTTCTCATATTTCGCCGTCGATCTTTTATTTATTTATTAATCATTTTTTCAAACAAAAAAAAAATGTTAAAATCTTCGCAACTTTTTTTCGTTTTTTTTTTTAAATTCGAATTCGAAATTTGGAGTCGCTCCAATCGACAGACTTTGCTCAACTCGGTTCATCGTCGAATCAACAATTTTTCATGTTTCTCCATCGTCGCAGGACGGGGGAAGGGGCAAGTAAACTCTTCCTGATGGGAATGTATCGAAAAGATTGGATCTCATCCGACGTTTACGTTGTAGATTCGAATTGCCTTGGGTTTTTTGTATCGGGTGAAAAATACACGTTTGTGTGTTTAGATTTTTGTCTCGCTCTCTCGCGCGGCATGTTACTCGATGCTGCATAAACTAAGTACAAACGTTTCTGTGGCCGTGTACACAACGTTGAAGAAGGGAGTACGACGCCGCCGCTCACCGGATGTGCAAATACAAAACGCTTCGCGTTGCGTTATACGTGCGTGGTCGTATATCGCCGCTCGAGGCTTCGCGTTTCTCTCTCTCTCGCTCTCTCTCTACGCCTTCCTGGCAATTTTGAAATATCGCGGATTTACCTCCGAGAATTATTGCCATGAATCGCTGAAAAGGGAAAATACACTCGTACCCTTTTTTCTCATTTATTTGCGCAGCCGAACCAAATTACTCCGCAAACATGGCAATCGTTTGGTACAGAATTTTTCTTTTTTCTTTTTTCAACAACGTGTCTATCGAAATTTAACGATTTTATACGCGCAAATGATTTTTATCGTAAATTCGGGGTTTGAAAAGGGTTTTTGTAAGTTAAAAATTTTTGACAAAGATTTTGATGGAAATTTTGATTAAAAATTTGAAATTTCGATGAAAAGTTTGAAATTTCGATGAAAATTTTGAAATTTTGATGAAAATGTTGAAATTTTGATTAAAAATTTGAAATTTTGATGAAAATTTTGAAATTTTGATGAAAAGTTTAAAATTTCGATGAAAATTGTAAAATTTTGATGAAAACTTTGAAATTTCGATGAGAATTGTGAAATTTTGATAAAAATTTAGAAATTTTGATGAAAATTAAAAAATTGTAATGGAAATTTAGACATTTGTTTAAAAATTTTGAAATTTGAATGAAAATTTTGAAATTTGGATGAAAATTTTGAAATTTTGATGAAAATTTTAGAATTTCGATAATAAATTCGTGACCAACCACAAAAATGCAAAGAATTCAGAATCTGGAATCACTTCGAATTACGAATAAAGCTTTTGCAACGCCAAACCAGTTCCAGACTCAAGTTTGGATCGTGGAAGCACGAGCGCCACAGAGATCTCGGGTTGGTTGAACCAGAAAACGAAATTCCCAGCACGAGATTCATCTCTTGTAGTTTCTTGGCAGAGATCCAGACAATGGCCACGAAAAGGTATCGGAAAGGAGGAGAACGAGCGAGAGAGAAACGCTACCACGAACTCCTGATTAATTTAGTTGCTCGATTGGATGTCCTCTGAAACGGTGTCTCGATAACCAAGCCACAGAATCCATTCTCAAGTCGCGCTCCACCAAAGTGACCTCCTGAAAATTCCATGGATTGAAAAAAAAAAAAATTTAAATCTCCTGAGAATTTCCAAAAAATCCCGAAAAATATTCGCCCGATACCGATTTTTTTTTTCAATTTTCGAAATCGCCTCAATTTTTCCGTGCCATTTAGTTTTTCGTTTTCAAAAATGTTCACAGACACACTATAGAAATGAAATTTTACCAAAAATCGTCGATATTTTGTTGAATACGAATTTTTTGCAAATCAGGAGATTCGATCCGGGAGTCAAAAATACGAGCAATTCGCTCATCTCGTTGATCGCGTTATCCTCCGGAGTCAATGTCCGAAAAACAACATTGGGAGTGGTCGTTTTTTTTTTCGTAGAGTTGCAAGACTTCGGAGTAATTTTCCTCGCAAGGATTCTCGTGTTATTTTTCGTTTTAGTGAAGCGATTCGAGGGAATAATTCATCGAGATGGTTGCGAGTGTGAGTAAAACTGGCAAATGGACAAAAATTCGTTGGCCCTTTGGGGGGCTCGTAATCGGTGATGCAGGCTGATGAATTTTGGAACTTGTCCAGAGCTCGTTGTTGGCTTTTGGAAATTTGTGACTCGTTCACCGCGAATCTGTCGGCAGTTTGGTCCTATAATAGGGAGGCAAAGGGCTTCAGGAACCACGTCACTATTTTTTTTCATCTTTTGATAAAAGAAAACTCAACGTTGGTGTGTGTGTGTGTGTGTGTGTGAAAAAAAAGTTTTTCCACGTGTGTGTTATTTACGTACGTGCGGTTTGGTTCAGTTCGACGCGGAATTGGCCTTTTATCGATGGGGGAATTGCTCGGGCCCAATTCCACGTGGACTCGAATGTCGTAGTCGTGCATCACTCGCGTTCGACACGATCAAACTTTTTTCTTTCTCTACTCTGCCATTTTTCTCCTCCTGCGACTTTTTGTTTTTTTTCGTAGTTTTTACTCCATTTTTCCCCTCAATTCCATTTATTTCTATTCCCTTTCCCTCTTTTTTCTCATTCTCTCTCGATCTTTATTCTTTCTCCCTCGTGTCGATTTTTTTTTCTCTCGCTGTTTGTCTTTCTCTCCCAATCTTTTTATTTCTCTCTCGACTTCTGCTTTTTTCTCGTTCTCCTGGGCGCCTCCTCGTACGCACTCTGTGTGTGTACGCTCGACCGCCGGACGTTACGTGCATCGACTGCCCGACGCGCAGCAGCAAAGTATTCGTCCCCCTGCTGTCGATCTCTCGTTCCCCGCGCGCGGCGACGTATTGCCACCAACGTGGAGAGCGGTCGTTCGCACATATTCGGGTGAACGTACCCTCTCATCATGATTGTGTGTATGGACGCCGATGAATTCTTCGTCTCTCGTGCGGTCTCCCTCTTTCTCTGACTGCTATCTCGATGTTGTATACACAAAATTGGCATTGAGTACGTTGTCGATATTTATAGGTATCATGAATCCTCGTGTTTTTCGATCAGCCTCTGCGACAATTTTTCACTTGATTCATCGGCCGGTAAATCGTGGACTCTGTATCGACTCTGTCTCTTCAATTTTTTCGGTTCGGACATCAAACTTACGAATTTTTTGAAAAAAAAAAATTAATTAGTGCCTTTGTAGCCACACTGGGTCTGTGTGACCCGGACGAGTCCATTGCTTCGGATAATCTTTTTGTTTTTTCAGCTCGGATTTCAGATTTTTACACAAAACGATGAATCAATGCCTCTGTGGCCACACTGGGTCTGTGTGACCCAGACTCGCCGTTGCTTCGCATAATTTCTGCGATTAACTCGGTTGTCGAACCTGAAAAATTTTATACACGAAAAAATTAATTAATGCCTTCGTAGCCACACTGGGTCTGTGCGACCCAAACCAGTTTGTTGCTTTTGATTATTTCCCGGCTGAGATTTCAGCCTCCCGAGGTTTTACACTAAAAAATTAATGATTGCCTTCGTAGTCACACTGGGTCTCTGTGACCCAGTCTAGTTCGCGTTGACCTTGTAACGATTGTTTGAAATTCAGGGAAATAATTGTTTATCTCGTTTTTGTTCCAGGTAAGAGGGAATCCTCCAGAGAAAATATGAGACGCCGCATTTTCACAGACTCTTCCGTGTTAATAATGAGTTGCCCGGGACTGGAGTAAGTTTTAATTTGACGCTCAACCTCTTGATGATCTTTCTTGTTACGTTTTTTTGGTTTTTTTTCGGCTTTTCCGTGTCGCAAACACGAGAATATTAATTTAGCCGAAAGTTTTGCCCGCAAAGAGCTTCTCCGCGGGGGAAACGTCTTTCCGGTTCTCCGTGTTATTATTTATGCGTTTTTATTGCGTATGCACTCGAGCACACTGCAGGTTACGACTTTCCGTCTTTTTAAACCTGTAACTGCCCATCGCATTTTTCTTTCTCATTTTCCTTCTCGCTCTCTCTCTCTCTCTCTTCCTTTTCCTCTTCCCGTCTTTCCATTTCCTTTCCCTGCTCCTTCCGGCTTCTCTTTTCGCTAGGCCGAAGCCATCCTCGTAGCAAAAGCGAACCACGACCCAATTCTCGATTTTCATGCAACCCTAGATAGAGTAAGCACATTAACGCGCGCGAGCGTGGAAGGGGCTCGAAGTGTTGTCGGAACTTTGCCTCCGCCGCAGCTCCGGGCAATCCTTCCTTTTCCCCGCGCTCTTACTATTAGTCGTACAGGCTTTTACATAAAATGCTATTATAAGGCCGTTCACTCGCTCGTTTAGAAGTATGAAAATCGTCCGGCGTACTTTGGGGCACCGAATCTATAAAAGGAGAAAAAAATAATTAGACTAGAATTTTTTAGTCTCTAATAATCGATGAAAAATATGAAAAGGTTTTTTAATTTTTAATCATTTTTGTTTCCTCATAGAGGAAGCAGTGTGACGGTGAATTTTTTTTTCTTCCGGTTTTTAATATCAATGTTTTTTAAAATGTCCCAAAACGTCGAAAAATCATATTTAGAAAAAATGTCCGGATGCGTGTGTGTGTGTATGTTCTGGAATCGGAAAATTCAAACGTTCTTAACTCGAGAACGGTTCGAGCTACAGAGCTCCCGTTTTGCACAGACGTTAATCTATACGAACTCTTCATTAGCTGAGAATTTGTTTGGAATTGCTAGAAAATTACAAATTCTACGGCATTTTGAAATTTTCAAAAAAAGCCTGTCGACGCTCTAACTTCCGCAAATTTTAAGATTTATTACTAATGTTTTTTTTATACATAGAGTATCATAATAGGAAGGTTGGTATTGAATTTGGGAAAAATCGGTTGAACGGTTGAAATTATATGATTTTTCGAATTTTACGAAAATCTGAATTTTTTGAAAAATCGTCGAACCGTTCTAATTTCTGGAAATTTTGTAAAATATTGTGTACGAGTCTGTACTTTCTTTCTAGTTTCTAGAAAAGTTGTCGAAATTATTTCTAAACACGATTTTTACAAAATTTTTTTTTTTTTTCAATTTTTTGGGAGATTTTTGAATCGTCCTGTACGTCCTGTGCAAACGATACTCTCATTTGCGACGATTCTAGTTTCCTGAATACATATGCACCCTGCTCCCGCACTCGACTATCCAGCCTCTTTCCTCCCTGCTCCGACTAACGCGGCGAATGAGGATGAAGAGGAGAACGACTCGCGGATGAGGGTTGGAGGCAGCCATATTAAAGCTCGTTCCCTCCCGAGGCGGCAGAGGAGAGCCCGTAGGTTAAGCATAACTAAGCCGGCTCAGCGGCCGAATTCCCTGAGGATTTTTCAGCCCCATGCACACGCGCGCGCAGGACACGATGAATCTTTACGTCTGTCCAAGTGCGCGAGCTCTGCCGTTTGGTATCTCGTCCATACGAGCTTACGGACAAGCCTCACGAAATGATCGTCTTCACCCTTTTTTTTCCCACTTTTTTTCATCCAAACTCCGGCATTTTTTATTTCGCTGTCACAAAAACGTTTCTCGCACTCGAACTCTCCCCGAGCCTCGACTTCGTTTCGCTGCTTTTTTTCCACGAGCTTTCGCCCTGGAAAACAAACATGGCCATTTTTTTTCCATCCGTCCGCCCCAGTTTTTCTCGGCAGACATTTCTTCAGACTGATTTATTTCAATCTCTGACCTCCAGCCACTGATTTATCCCATTTTTATCCGCACCTCCGATCCTGCTGATAAGTTTTTAAGGCCATCGAAACCAGGCCCAGTTTCGACGACGTTGCGGCGTTCGCGTCGTTGGAATGCAACGAAAACTCATCATTTTTTATAGCAGAGCAACAAATTTTCGTACAGCATTTGTCAACGATAATGCGACAATCTTCTTTGCCATTCGAAAACTGAATTTACTAGAAAAAATTGCAACGAGTTTATTAATTATTACAATAATTATTAATTACTCATTACAATTATTGTTAAATATATAATAATTATTCAATTTAATCATAATAATCAATATTATAACGCATTTAGTCAAAATATTTTATAATTATTATTTCATTTGACACTAATAATTATAATTAGTAATTAACATTAATTATGATAATTAATGGACTCGTTCGAATGAAAAAAAAAGAATTCAATCATGAAATATTTTATAAAATTTTTGAATTATTAGAAAAATACTTTTTTAAACTAATTATTTCGATAATTAATATTTATAATTAGTAATTAACGTAATTTACTAATTATCGAAAAAAAAAGAAAAAAAGAAAATTCTCGTATTCCAACGATCGAAATTTCAGTTTCGAGTATTGCTCTATACGAATAAGTCAAAAGGAACTGCATTTTCATTAAAAAATCGAAACAGCATGTTTCGTTTCATTTTTCCACGAACTTCGAGGACGAGAATATTTTTTCTTGCTTTGCCAACGAAATGTAAGAAAATTGCTTGCAATTTCACGCATTGCTCGAAATCCTCGGCTTGCTCGCGCGCGCGCGCGAAGTCTGCTCTCGTAATCATGCCCAACTCGGGCCAAATCCAACCTCATCCGCAACCGCAATCGCATTTAATACGTAATACGAGAATCGCGAGGACGTTGGAAATTTTAGGTTCGCCAAATAGAGGGAGAGCGTGCCGGGGGAGAGAAAAGACTTTGAAATCCGTTTAAGAATGATAATGTGCTCGCTGTACAGTTACGGAATTTCTAATAGTTGGCCATAAGCGATCATATACCTCGAGAAATCCCTGCTGAAGATTATAAGCCCCCCCGTAAGCCCATCCCTCCCGCCAAAGTCCGGAGGACATTGTCGTTTAGTTTTCGCTGCTAACCTCGGGCTAAATGCTCCGCGAAGAGATTTTCCTCATAGAGAGAGCGGGAGAGACTTTCGTGAATTTCTCTCCTGCTGCTTTTCTTTCCCTCGTTTTTATTTCAACGAGGGATGCTGCTCTTTTTGGTCCATGCTTCCCGCGCTACCCGGACCCAATGGTTAACCAGAAACTTTACGAAATCTCCAACTATATCAGTTCCTAAATATTCCGCAGTCATTCTCAAGCGTACGAGAATTAAAATCTCATGCAAAAGGGAATCGTTGCTTGGCCCCTGCGAGATACCACGACTGAACATCACTTTGACTTTTCCCAGGATCTCCAAATTATCGTTCTTCGTAAATTTGATTTTATTCCATGGAAAAAAAATAAATTTGCAAAATTATTTTTCTATCGATTTTTTTATGATCTTTTGATCGAATTATTAGAAATTAATTAGTCAGCATCGAAGGAATCTCGCCTCTGGAATGTCCCATAGGATTTGGAAAATTTGGTCAGTGCTCGTGTCACTAACGGGCACACAAAGATTATTCTTCATCCTCGAGTTCAATGGCCCTTTGTATATACATTTAGAATGGAGGCCATCGCTCGTGTATTTGTCTCTCTGTACGTTCATACTGCCCACTCTTCATGCAACACCAACAGAAACATCACCAGCACTTACCTACAATCACAATAATCCAACGTGGAGATCGTATATGTTGGATTTTCATGAATTCATGAAATCCAAACAGTACGGACCAGGCAACACAACCCACGAGGATTTATTGAATTTTTGATTTTTCCATTTCTAAGTCGAAAGATTCACTGACTACCAGGACCGTTCTTATTTGTTTCGATGGTGCAATTTTTTTTGTCCACTTTTCAATGCCAATGCTCAATGTCCCAAAACATCGAAAAATCGTGTCTAGAAAAAATGCCGGATGTGTGTGTGTGCGTATGTTCTGGAACTGGAAAATTCAAACGTTCGTAACTCGAGAACGGTTCGAGCTACAGGGCTCCTGTTTTGCACAGACGTTGATCTATACGAACTCTTCATTCTCTGAGAATTTTGTTGGAATTGCTAGAAAAATACAAATTCTACGGAATTTTGAAATTTTCAAAAAAAGCCTGTCGACGCTCTAACTTCCGCAAATTTTAAGGTTTATTACGAATGTTTTTTTTATACATAGAGTATCATGATAGGAAGGTTGGTATTGAATTTGGGAAAAATCGGTTGAACGGTTTGAATTTTATGATTTTTCGAATATTACGAAAATCTCAATTTTTCGAAACATCGTCGAACCGTTCTAATTTCTGCAAATTTGTAAAACATTGTGTACGAGTCTGTACTTTTTCTTAATTTTCTAGAAAAGTTAAGCGCAGCAAACTGAAAATTGCAAATTGTTTTTTTTTTTTTTTTTTTTTTCCAAGAGAAAATTTATCGTCATTTTTTTTATCGATCACGAAAAAAAACGTAAATACCGAAAATTAGCTCCGTCGGTGGAGGAAGAGAATAACGACACGACATATTTCGAGAAGTCGAAGAAAAAAGCTGCTCGCAAAAGGAAATAAGGTGCGGTAGCGAAATTCAAGCTGCTCGCCTAATTTTTGCAGAGCGATCGTATCCAATTAATTTCCTGCTACAACGCAGTTTTTTTTCCCTCGAGCAAACTCCTTCCCTGACCCTTTTTTTTTTTATTTCGTATATATATTTGTTTCGTCTCTATACCTATTCATCGAGGAGCTTCTTTCATGTTTTCGAAATAAAGAAACGCCGCGTATCCAGCTCTCGTGTGTACACTGAAAAAGGATCTGTTTGATGTTCGTTCGTGCAAACACGAGGGAAATTACGGGTCGACAGCAACATCTCTGCTACACTCAACACTTCCATATCGCGAAAAAGAGAGAAAGCGAGAGAATGTGATAAAAAAAAATAGAATAAAAAAAATAGAGAAAAAAAAATTAAAAAAAAAAAAGATCGTGCATTTTGGTGCCTTTTTGGCCAATTCGAACGTGGACGTTTCCAGTGGCTGGCACGTACGAGCAGTGCTCACGAATTCAAGCCACTTTGAACTCTTTTGCTCAATGTCCCTTTGATTTTCAATTTACTACGAAAATTCATAGCGACACTTTTGTTTTTTTTTGTTTATCGAACTTTGACGCATGGGAGCTGCTCGAGCCTTTCGGAATGTTTATCGAAACGACGAATCTAATTTTCATGTTTTTTCGCTCTCGTTGCCCTTGACATATTTTTTATGAAATGGCTTCTTATTCGCTTCTTGGGCGATACACTTGACGATTGTGGGCTTTTTATAAATCCGAGACACGGCTGTCGGGTCGAGATACTCGCCAAAGTCACGACGTACGTTCAACAAACTTTTCACCCTCCCTCCTCCCACACTTTTCTCTTTGTTTCCATTTTTTTTCCTTCCAATCGTTTCCTCCAGATTTTTACTCTTTTTTTTGGCTTTTTCTTTTTTCTTTTCCTTTTCTTTTCCTTCGTTACCCTCTTATCCAGCTCCCAGTCACTTTTGACCCTTCTCCCTGTTTCCTGAGCACAGGACCATGACAATCCATCAAATGCTTGTTCCCATAAGACCAATTTGTTCGTCGTCTTGATTGTCTTCTCGCCTTCCCAATTATTTGCTTTCTTATCAATCCGGAAAGTCCCATTTTTTCTAAATTCTTAAAAAAGTGAATTTCGACTCTTTCTCGTGGCAACTCACTGTCGTTCATTCTTCAATTTATCAACGTGTTAATTTCGTGATGGAAAAATTATCCTGGATTTCGAATTGTGGAAAAAAAAATCCCACCCATTCGTCTGGAGTATTTCGGAGTGGAGTGAATTTTTTTTTCAGTTTTTTCGAAAGAATGAGGAGGCAGGACAAAATTTTGTAAATCGAATCGAAATTGATTCCAAATTTTTGGGATGAGAAATCTTTTTATTGCAAAATGAATGAAGAAATTGTGATGAAAATTTATTTCAAATTTTTTAGAGGAAGAATTTTTTTATCAAAAAATAAATAAGAAAATAAATTATTTCTAATTTTTGAAAGCTAATTGATTATTTTTAATTACCATTTTTCCGTACACACTTTTTTTTCATTCATTTGCTTTATTTTCCGGTTCCATGGCATTTTTCTGGGTTTGTAAAAAAAATCGTGGCATTGAAGAAAGTATTTGTCTCGATTTATGGAAAATAGTGTGCTCGCTCGTCATTCGATCGATCGGTGCATCAACGCCCCGCGTTTTGCCTCCTCTCCCCACACTCGACAGGGATATTGGACATTCGTAGCTCGCGCGATCGTCCAGCGCATCGAGCCTCGACGGAGCTATTTTTATTTTATCGGCGAAAACCGGACTATGGTCCTGCTCTTTTAGTTCATATGCCTGTATAGACGCAAATGTGTGTGTCTGCTTCGTTTTTTTTTTCATTTTTTTTTTTTTNTTTTTTTTTTTTTTTCTTAATGCATATCGGTGCATCGTGATGTGCGATTTTCTCTCTCCGGGCAATCACGAGCTCTCGCTTCCATGCACCAACACCAATCCCACAACCATCGGACCTTCGCTCCCTCGGTCGATATCTTCTGTGACCTACAACCGAGATTAAATAGCGCGAATATTTACCAGCGAGAAACGCACACACCCCAGAAAAAAATGGCTCCTAAGAAACTGCGGATTAGCGGCGAATTAATCCTCCACGGAGCACATGGTGCTTTTTATGGCTCCTCGTATCGTGTGGGTCCTTTTCGTCCTGCCACGAATATTTCGCGTATTTTGAGGGAAAAAAATCGGAAAAAATCCTGGAATGCTCTCCATTGATTCTTTCAAAATCAGACTTTTTAAAAAATGAAATTTTCGAAAAAATCTAGTTTGGGGCATAAGTTGCAGGACCTTTTCGTCCTGCCACCAATATTTCGCGTATTTTGAGGGAAAAAAATCGGAAAAAATCCTGGAATGCTCTCCATTGATTCTTTCAAAATCAGACTTTTTAAAAAATGACATTTTCGAAAAAATTTAGTTTGGGGCATAAGTTGCAGGACCTTTTCGTCCTGCCACGAATATTTCGCGTATTTTGAGGTACAAAAATCTGAAAAAAATTCTGGAATGCTCTGCACGGATTCTACTTCAAGGATCCATCATTTTTATAGTCGAATTTTTTATAATTTTTGAATAAAAACGTTTCAAAAAATGAAATTTCCGAGAAAAAGTTCCCTTCGGGGTCAAAAAGACCCATATGATCCGCAGAGGCTAGAAAGTCGTCGGAAAAGCTTTATAATCCAAATTTGCTAAACTTGGGAGACCGCCGAGGCTTCCAAATTCACTGCAAGGGGTGACCTTGAATTTCAAAAAAAAAAAAAATTCCGAATATAGCGAAATCATTGATTCCGAACGTCGCGATGAAAAAATTGGCAAAAATTTCCGATATGGAATGGTCGCCTGTGGGAGTTGATGTAACTTCCGGTTACCGCTAATTCTCTCGTGTGCACTCAACGCTCGCGACCCTCAAAGTCCTTTGCGGCGAATATTCTTTTTTTTTTTTCAAAATGTCTGGTCAATATTTTCTGTAACAACAAGCCGGATGCAGGAGCGTTAGACGGATCGATATAATGGACGACGTTTCGTATATATGTCATCAACAGCAGCAGCAGCAGCACGTGTCGGAACAAATATTTGAGGAGGAGAGCAATGCGGGTTTCGCGTTAACGCGGCATGTGAAAAAAACTTTTCTCGCATGCAGGCCATGTTTCTTTTTCATCTCCTCGTTTGTTCTTTCTTTTTTAAACAACGAGCTGTCTATTTACGAAACTCCCTCGGTCAATTGTAAACATATACATTTACACGAGCTCAAAACTCTCTTTATATCCGAACCGACGACGTTTAGTCGACTTTCAGCCAGTTAATTGTACGACAGTCAGCAAAATTGTTATTTTTATTCAATTATTGCAATTATGATTTTTATAATATTAGATAATTAAATAAATAAACAAATATTATATGAAATAAATTTTTTATTATTAATAAATGTATATTATTAATAATAAATAATTCTAACAACTTTTATTATTAATAAAATATTATTGGAATAAATATTTTATATATTTAAAAAAAAATACATTTTATGTATGAAAATTACACATTTTTCTATAATTTTTACAATTTATTATTAACAAAATGAATATTTCATTATTTAATTATTTTTCAATTAATTTTAAATCCAATTATTTTTCATTTATAAAATAAAATTTTCCGTTATTTTGCAATAAATAATAATAATAATAATAATGAATAATAATAAATAATTCTTATTTAAATAAATATTTTCATATGTTGATAAAAAATTATAAAAATAATTTTTTAAAAATTAGTGAATAGTTAGTTGATTTTCGTGATCTCTAAACTTTGGCCAAGCTCGTGAAGAACGGAAATTCGATCGTGTGGTAATTAAATTTTGGATATAGGCCTCGAGACAATTTTTTCGTGCCCAAAAGAATGGAGAGGAATTGGGATGAAAGAAAAATGTGATTGGGATAAAATCGTCGTACTCCTGCAGCAGCTGCTGCTGTCTATTTCTGTTTCTGCTTGTGACGAAAAGTTGATGCAGCCAGCAAGATGGTTCGAGTGCAGCAAGGGCGAAGGAGAGGTTTACGGGAAACAAAGCATTGTCCTGGATCGCGAGGCTCGTTTTCGCTGATTCATCGGTTTTGCAAGTCCGACAACCAGACTCGGAAGTGACAGCAGGGCGAGGAGCTCTTCGCTCTCCTCTTATTCCCATTTATCTTCTTTCCTTACTCTCCTTCGCGATCTTTTCGTCTTTCGCCCTCTTTGTCCGCGAGCGAGCGAGCTCTCGGCTGTGCTTCCTTCTCAAGACACACTCCGCGCACGTGACTCACCGCGCGACTGCCAGTGAAAACTGTGCCAAGTACGTGTCTCGTGGCTTGCGAATTGTCTCCCAACTCCAGAACTTTGCATCTCCGGCTTTTTTAGTTCCGCTCACTCGCTCCCTTTCCCTCTCACTTTTTTTTTCAACTCAAATCATTGACAACCCTCCGGATGATCTCTGCGCACTCTTTTTCGCCGCTTCCCATTGTACGTCGCCGCACCGAGAGCTCTTTGCCATTCAACTTCCGGAATTAACCGAGCGCGAGAATCCTCATTCACGTTCCATTCGCTTCCTCGTTCTCGGACCCTGTTTCCACGACTATACGACGTTTAATTAACGCCTCATTGTTATCGACTCCCAGGCCTTGGTTCTGGCTTCTCGCGATCGCTCGTCGAGGCGCCAAATCGTCCTCGATGTCCGAAACAGGGCCCGACTCGCGTTTCTCGCTTTTCCAACCGGAAATGGATTCTCGTTCCACTTGTCCAATCCGTCGTCTTAGCCCGGACAATCTCATTGTTTCTCAGATACAAACACAAACACATCGAAATTCAAAACCTGAAGAAAAAAAAAATTCATCGTCACATAGAAATAATTTTAAAAAAAGTGAAAAATCAAAAAAGAAGTTTAGAATAATTTGTACGATTCCCTGATCCAGCTTGATCCTGATGCAGCTTGATAATTGAGGAAAAAAGTATAAGAATAAAAAAAGTGTTCTTTGATCTTCGAAGAGAATAATGGAAAAAAAAATTGGTCAGTCTGGCGTTTTATTCGCGTATCGATTTGCTCGTGAACGCGGGAGGGATATCGCCGAGCCTGATGCTCGTCCTAATGAGATTTCGAGAGGAATTATAATCGTGGACGAGATAACAACGACCTCGCGTCCTCCTCCTCGCCTTTCCTTCCATTTAATTTTTCTTCCTTTCTCTCCGGTTATCCGATATTCTTGACACTTTTTTCTTTCCCATCGTTGCCACGGAAA
>JBAJMU010000008.1:8321476-8335631 GCA_037952995.1 Hyposoter didymator
TCACAGTCTTCTTCTTTTCGTCTTATACCTCGCACTATCAACTATTTTTATTCTCCAGAATACTCGCGCGAGTTTGGCACTCGTGCAAATTGCATCTCGCTGTAATTTCCGTTAAAATCCCGGCCCCACTTCCGGCCTTTTGCAAAACTAGGCGTTTCTTCATCGGGGAATGAAATTCTTCATTCCTTCAAATTCCTAGATCCTTTTTTTTTCGGTGTCCAAAAAAATGTCTGTGCAAAAAGGATTTTTTCATTTTTTTATTCTTGAATTTTAATTTCTTCATTTTGAATCCGAATTTCGAATTTTTATTTTTTAATTCATTAATGTTTTTCATTTTTATTTTTTAAATTATTTTTTTTTATAAAGATTCGAGCGATTTTTGAATTTTTTTTTCGATTTTCTGAGATTAAATTTCGTGGTTGGTCTACGGCGCCGTTATGTCGCTGGAATTTTTAACTCTATTTTCTTTCAAAGTCTCTAATCCATATGAGTCAATAATATTTTTAACCGAATCGAGCACTCGACGCCCTTTAGAAAGCCTCCGCAGCTAGTCTGAGGAACAGCATGCAGCTGTCTCTGAAATCCAGAGATTTGAAGTTGTCGGAACGGTTGTTTGTGATCAACAGCGCAGGGTTCATCCTGGCTCAGGTACAAACGTCTAGGCACATGCATCAAGCTTCCGCGTCTGGAATGTCACGAATTTATCTCTCTCGTACGCCTGAGACGACGAGACTGTAAATACAACAAAACCGTTTTTGGAATCCTCTCTCCCTGCTCTTCCCTTCAAGCAAATAAACGATCAACGCGATTAATTGGAAAATAAAATCGACTCGGAACCCCTGAGGGCGAACAGGAAACTTGCCAATTTTTCATCGACCTCGAGATTCATTTTTTATTATTTAAACAAACTTCCTCGTGCCACGTGCCGCTCCCATACAACTCTTTAGTTTATTGCAACGTCGAGATTCAACGAAAAATATTTTTTTCCATCAATTATTTGTTCAATTTCGAAAATCATGAAATTTTTTTAAAAATCGTCAATATTTTGTTGAATTACTGACGGTAAACTAAATATTTTTTGATAATTTTGATTTTTTTGTTATTTTGGCAGTATTTTTGGTTCCTAACAGAATCGTCCGCGAAATTTACGATTCGAACGAATAAAATTTCCTTCCGGAGAGAATTTCTACAAGATTTCTTGTTGCAATGAGACTATTTTTGGAATTATTCAAAAAAACGTTTAGTCCAACGTATAGAACTGAAAATATCCATCTTTTACGACGAAAAATTCTCTCTGGTGATCAAAAAACTGAATCCACACGAAAAAAAGCTACGATTTTCAAAATTTAATAAATAATTTTAAAAAAAAACATTTTTCGTCAGATCTCAACGTTGTACAAACTTCAGAATCATCAAATTCTTTCCATCCATCGTTTTTTACGGCTGCGTACACTTTCTTTCGGATTTTCAAAGTTTATCCTTTTCCCTCTCAATTCTCCTTCTCCCTCTCGCGTCTTCGTTCCGTCGTCAAAGGATGAATCCCCGAAGGGGAAGAAGCAGAAAGTTGGACGACGTCGAGAAAATGTTGGTGTCGAGACTCGTTTGCCGAGTGTGTAAGCGAAAAGGGAGCAACGAGGGAAATGGAGACCCTTTACGTGGCAATCGAGGCCGGACAGCTGTCGCCGCGAACGTTTCACTGCCAAACTCTCCCCTTGCGTCTGTATGTACACCATGAGCCGGAAGAAAGAGCCAAGAGTCTTTTTTCCTCTTTCACTGTATGTATAGAAAATAATGGATATTTCGTTGCCCCAGAATCTCAAATCTGGGTGGATCGCTATCTATGGACCAATTTTCTTCTTTATAAAAAATACATCGAGGCTCGATGTATACAGACGTCTCCGCAAACCTAAGCATTACAGAGAAACGATCTTTCATGCACGAATGCCATAAGTTTCATCACCAACCCCATAGATCATTGGAGAAAGAAAAAAAAATTAAATCATCAAAAAAACGAGTTTTTTGTGATTTTTAGCAAAACTTTCTGAGTCGGTTCGTTTTTTTTTGGGTTTTCCTCTTGCCCCTTGCCTCTGGACTTGAATTTCTTTCCCTTTATCGAAGTTGCTCATTTTTTTTCATTCTCTCGTGACTTTTCTGTCTTGGAGAAAGAAAAAAAAATAATTAAATCATCAAAAAATGATATTTTTGTAATTTGTGGCAAAATTTTGTGAGTCGATTCGTTTTTTTTTTTTTGGGTTTCCCTTGCTTCTTTGCCTTCATCGAAGTTGCTTTTTTTTTCATTCTCTCGTGACTTTTCTGTCTTGGAGAAAGGAAAAATATAATTAAATCATCTAAAAACGAGGTTTTTGTAATTTGTGGCAAAATTTTGTGAGTTAGTTCGTTTTTTTTGCGTTTCCCTCTTGCCCCATGCCTCTGGACCTGAATTTCTTTCCCTTTATCGAAGTTGCGCTTTTTTTTCATTCTCTCGTGACTTTTCTGTGGGTTATTTTACGCTGTTGGGGTTTGGACGACTGGGAGGCTTTCCATTGTATTTAGCTGATGAATATTTCGATTGTTTTCGCGCGATAAATGGGAAAGGTGTAGAGGAGTGCTGCGTGAGGGAAAAGTGTCGGAATGGAGCGTTTGCGTGGGTGAGAGGGATAAGAGAAGAAACTCGCGCGAGGCTTTTGACGGAGGGCAAAGACACGACGCGCCGAAGCTTAATGCCCGAGATAATCGCGTTCCCCAGATCCTCAATGCCCGGGATACCCTTTCCGGCGCGGGCGGAGGGAACGCCTCGCGCGGAGGGAAGTAATTGCTGTCAGGCCTCATCCCGTACCCCGCAACGGATCAGCAGACTCTCGTCTTCTTCACTTTTGTTAGCCCCATAGGACTCGTCCTCCTCTGCTTCCTTGTGAACCTTTTTTTTGCTATTACGCCACTCTCGGAAAAATAATCCAGCCCAACATCCCTCCACGCCATTCCATGGCCCAACGGTTCTCGTTGGTTTCCTCGCTCGCGAGGGGAAACAGGATGTTGGGTTTTCCTCACCCAGCCTCCTTCTTTTTTCTTCTCTTCCTCTTTATTCGCCTGCTCTCAACTGTAATATCGTTAGGCACATTTTGCCTCCTCATAGAGGAAGCTATGCGATGGTGAACATTTTTTCTTCCCATTTACAATATCAATTTGCTTCAAATTTCCCAAAACATGGAAAAATCGTGTCTAGAAAAAATGTCCGAATGTGCGTGTGTGTGTATTTTCTGGAACTGGAAAATTCAATCGTTTGTAACTCGAGAACGGTTCAAGCTACAGAACTCCCGTTTTGCACAGACGTTGATCTATACGAACTCTTCATTCTCTGAGAATTTTGTTGGAATTGCTAGAAAAATACGAATTCTACGGCATTTTGAAATTTTCAAAAAAAGGTTTTCGACGCTTTAACTTCCGCAAATTTTAAGATTTATTACTAATGTTTTTTTTGTACATAGAGTATCATAATAGGAAGGTTGGTATTGAATTTGGAAAATATCGGTTGAACGGTTTAAATTTTATGATTTTTCGAATTTTACGAAAATTTGAGTTTTTGGAAAAATCGTCCAAGCGCTCTAATTTCTCCAAATTTTCTAATACATTGTGTACAAGTCTGTATATTCTCTTTCCTTTCTGGAAAAGTTGTCGAAATTGTATAATTTAAATGAAAATACAAAAAACGCCGGAAATCGAAATTTGTAGTGTTTTTTTTTACGTAGCGAAATTCTGCCTTTTTAACGCTCGGAATTCTCCATCGCACATGCACGTAACGCAACTTTCGTATAGACACCACGACGAAACAACAAATCGATCTATTGTCTGTGTGTGGTCATCAGAGATCTCGCTCTGGCTAGACAACTCCTGCCCTTGCGTTTTTGTGCTCCGCCCCCACGTCTGCGTCTGTAAAAACTCTACCGACTCACTTTCGACGGAGTAAAGCCTGCTAGCGAGCGTAAACTCAATTCTTCCGCGCCCATCGACCTTCCAAATTGCAGGTTTCGACCGAATCGCCACCCGCGAGGCTCTCCGCACGACGTTACATTTTTCTCCGACTCCAAACATCGCGCAACGTCCGTCCAAATATCGTAACGAACCAAAAACATCGTCGTCAACGTTTTTTTATACTTTTTTCATTGAAAACTCGAATTTTAGAAAAAAAAACGTGACATTTCCGAAATTTCGGCTCAAAAATCCCGGAAAATCGATCGCGAATAATTTTTTAGAAATTTTTTATTTTCCGCCAAAATGGATTCACTCCCCCACGATGAGATTTTTCGCATTCCATTCCAAACGTATCGATCCAAAAACGTCGTCGTCAACGTTTTTTTATACTTTTTTCATTGAAAACTCGAATTTTAGAAAAAAAAGTGACATTTTCGAAATTTCGAGTCCAAATCCCAAAAAATCGATCGAAATAATTTTTTAGACATTTTTCGTTTTCCGCGAAAATGAATTCACTCCCCCATCGATGAGATATTTCCCATTCCATTTGGATTAACAGCCCAAAGGGATTCCATACGTAAAATATGAACAGAATCGATTTGGAATACATTGATGAGAGTCTCGCGGTTTATCAAAACAATCTCGACTCGCGATATACATCGAAAAGAGAAATATCGACAAGTATATTCGTCATGGCAATAAAGAATCGACGTTCTCAACGTTTTTCTCTGCAATCCATATATTTCATCGTATATATATAAATGTATCAATCTGTTTCGTTCTCCTGGGAACGATGCACACGTCGCGATCTGAAGCATCACACACAGAAAGGGATTTTGTTTGAAATAAAGTTTCCTTTCTTCGCTCTCGATCTGTATGTCCACACACACACACACACACACACCATCACACAAGATCGACCACTTTCCACACATCTTCATGTTCCCTGCCTCTCCGTGGACTCCCCCCACTCTCTCGCTGAGTCTTTGCGTGTCTTTTGCTTCGATCCTCTTTTTACTTCAATTTTCTGTTTATTTTTTTCGTTTTTTCGTTTTTTTTTCTTCCATACACGAAGGCGATCGATATACCAATAGAAAGAGGAACCTTTTGGTCTTACGTGTGTATTTACCTTCAGGGAGTCTGATATACTGCTCCGAGTACACACCTCTTTTTATTTCGTTCTCTTAGTATCCTGTTGTCAATAAAAAAAAACGACGAGCATTCATTTTCTTACTTAAACTTTTTTCCTATTTTTCTTTTTATGTTTGCTTCCCTGTCTTCGTGTTTCCTCGTCCGAATAACTAATCGGAATTCTTAAGCGACAATTAGTTTATCGACTTTCATTTTTCTTCGAATTATTCGTCTTTGGTCGAGAACCAAACAATAAAAAAAAATAAATAAAAAATTTCTTATACGAGGATTCGTGCTTCATTAAGAAAAAAGCAGATTTTCGTTAAAAAAAATGGTAAAAGTTGAATTTTGTTCGTGTGCAAAATGGATAAAAGTTTACAAAAGTGTTTTTTGTTTGTTACGATATCTCGTGGACTCATCCACTGCTCTCGTTGATGCCATTGGCACCGTCTTGGTTAAGGGGGTTGGGGGTTGGTTTTTTTTTCTTTGTCGATTCATCGCGACACGCTGAACCAGCGGAGAGAGGGACACAGCAAGCTCGTGTACAGAAATGGGCTTTCGTGTGTGTGTGTGTGTGCGTGTCTCTGTTTGGACGCGATGTGCGGAGTGTGGAGAACTCACAGGCCCGCGGGGCAAAGGGTGGTTTAGTGTCGGCGGCCGGCAGTGGCCCTTGTATTGATTCACAACCCCTGAGCCCACCCCTGCTCCTTCCCCGCAGCCCCCGGAAGTCGACAGCCGGAGAAAGCTGCACGGGCCGCGAGGGGATGCCAGGGGGAGGGGGGGAAAGCTGACAACCCTCCATCCCCATCGTTCCGAAAGCTTCAACAACCCAAAGCTATATATCGCTATATGTATATTTTAAGGACGTAAACTTACACTCTCGTAGACCTTCGGAGACGCTTCTCGTCTCAGCATTTTCGTGTCTCGAGAGAGAAAAAAAAAAACAAAATGAACGAATGAGAGAGACTGGAAATCTTGTGCTCTTCAATTCTCCACAATTCTTCGTCGCTCTCGCGCCTTCCCCCCTTTTCTTTCGACTCTCGTACATCTCTCATTTCCTTCTTCTCATTCTTTCCCCTCCTCCCTCCACTGCTGTCTCGAGAGGACACAACTTTTCACTCATCTTTGTTGCAAACACACAAGAACCAGCAATTAACGAAAAGTCTTTTTCTTTTTCTTTGCCTCCTCATAGAGGAAGCTATGCAACGGTGGAAATTTTTTTCTTCCTATTTACAATATCAATTTGCTTCAAATTTCCCGAAACATGGAAAAATCGTGACTAGAAAAAATGTCCGAATGTGCGTGTGTGTGTATTTTCTGGAACTGGAAAATTCAATCGTTGGTAACTCGAGAACGGTTCGAGCTACAGGGCTCCCGTTTGGCACAGACGTTGATCTATACGAACTCTTCATTCTCTGAGAATTTTGTTGGAATTGCTAGAAAAATACGAATTCTACGGCATTTTGAAATTTTCAAAAAAAGCCGGTCGACTCTCTGACTTCCGCAAATTTTAAGATTCATTACTAATGTTTTTTTTATACATAGAGTATCATAATAGGAAGGTTGGTATCGAATTTGGAAAATATCGATTAAACGGTTTCAATTTTATGATTTTTCGAATTTTACGAAAATCTGAGTTTTTTGAAAAATTCGTCCAACCGCTCTAATTTCTGCAAATTTCGTAAAATATTGTGAACCAGTCTGTAAGCCCTCTTCACATTCTAGAAACTTTTTCGAAATTATATAATTTAAATGCAAATACAAAAAACGCTGCAAAATGAAATTTGCAAATCGTTTTCTTGACCTAATTACAAACTACGTCGTAATGAACTTGAAATTTGTCATAATTCAATGAAATTCCATCGAAACCGCTTCATATCGAGCGTAAGGAAAGTTTAACCACCGAGTGGGCACGAAAAATATTTCGCATCGACAGCAGCATGTTTTTTCGAATTGACAAATAAATCTTTCGATATTTTGCTTCCGCTCGCGGTGAATAAAATCCCCGCCAGAAAATCGTTCGCCACCGCTTGAGTCCCTATTTATTTATTTATCATTCTTTACATCGGAAATTGTCATTCGCTGTAGTCCGTCACGTTATTTTTCCAATAATTACTATTTCCTCGCAGAGTTTGTCGCCTTCCTGTTTTTTTCCTTGGATCTCGCGTCTCCTGCGCTTTGCTGCATCGAGCGCGAGGCTCTTCCGATCGGAAGCTTCAAATTATTGTCTTTTTTCTTTCCTCTTCGTTCTCCGGTTCACTTTTCAATCTGCTGCTCAAGGATTTTGCTTGGTCGGAAAATTATTGGCCACTAATTACGTGACTCACGAGTATTTCGTAATCGAGCAATAAAATCGGCGAATTCTTAACCCGCGCGATCCTGAGGGATGGTGGGAATCCTTTCTTATTCAGAGATCAAGAAAAATCTCCCGTTCCCCTTCCCCTCGATTTTCCTCCGCGCCATTTTTATCAGCCAACTCGTTTGTTTTTTTTTTTTTTTTTTTTCATTTTGCCTCTAAATCCTTTACATTCTGATCCGAGAGGAATTCCTGTAATCCATTGAACGGGAGAGAGCTCGATGCGGGACTGAATTCATGGCTGGCTTTTCGCCCGGATCCGGCGCCGCCGCCGGTTCGACATAAATTATTAGTGGCGAATCTCGCCAAAGCCTTCGGCCACAAGAGAACGGGGCTATATGTTAAATTTCTCATCCCTTTTCCCCCTCCCTCCGCCCACTATTGCCGCGTTCACCTTATTATATACCCTTTATGCTCCCAAGGAATGGTAAACTTTGCCCCTCGTGCTCTGATCGTCGATTATCGTGTCACGCGAAATTTTATCCGATACTTTGTTCCCTCTCTCGTTTACATTTTTGCCAAACGCTTTCTTTACTGCGGATAAAATTTTTTTCGCATTCACGAGTATTCAAAAATGTCGCTAAATTCAAATTTTTCTAAATAATTTCGACCATTTTTCTAGAAAGTAAAGAAAAAGTACAGACTCTAACACAACATCTTAGAAAATTTGGAGAAATTAGAGCGGTTGGACGATTTTTCGAAAAATTCAAATTTTCGTAAAATTCAAAAAATCATAAAATTCAAACCGTTCAACCGATATTTTCCAAATTCAATACCAACCCTCCTACTATGATACTCTATGTATAAAAAAAATATTAGTAATAAATCTCGAAATTTGCGGAAGTTAGAGCGTCGACAGGTTTTTTTTGAAAATTTCAAAATGACGTAGAATTCGTATTTTTCTGTCAATTCCAACAAAGTTCTCGATTTTCGAAATGGCCTCAATTTTTCTTTGACGTTTGGTTTTCCCATTTGCAAAAATTGTCACAGACAAACACTGCAATTTGAATTTTGGCTCCGTTTTCAATAAATCTAATAAAATAACGAATCCCGTTGCATTTCGAGGATGCAATTTATTTGAAAAAAAAATTTCGTCCCTTTTTTAGCATCCACTGCTCAAGAATTAATTCGCTCCTTCCTCATCGGAATTCCCCGGCGAAATATTGGAATTTTCTCCCCCGCGCAATCGCCATATTAATTTTTTTTTTCCTCGCGTTTTTCATAGTCGCGAAAATTTCGTGTGTATTGGATGATCGAAGATTTTCATCCATCGAGAGAATTGGAACGATATGCCACGCTGCATCTTATGGGGGTTTGAGGAAAAATAATATCGCGCAGCCCTCGGGCGTCGTTGCGGCTGCCACGTGTCTGCGGTGTCAAGATCCTGCGGAGGTGAATTCCTGATGAACGCGCGAGACCGAGCGTTCGCGGAGGCTGCATTCTCGCCTGGCTCCCAGTAAATTCCTCCTCAACCTTCGAGCTATCGATCTATCCGTATAATTATATATCGAACGAGCCACCACTGAGTGCTGCAACACTTCAAAGGACGCCAAGGTGTCGAAGGTTGACCCGCATATTTCACTCCGTTGGTCTTTCCCTACCGACTGTTCACCATAAACAATTTTCCCACCCAAATGGTTAGCCGCAAGCAAAAGTTGAACCTTTGTCCAGCTTTCCTCGAGATTTTCTTGTTTTTTTTTCAAGAAATTACATTCCCGATGTTCGACGACGTATTTCCGGCAGAATCGTTTGAATTGTAGAAAACTTTTCGTGCTCATGAATAAGCTGAAGATTCAAATGAGATTTTTTGAAAATTTGTTCGATTTTTCGAATTCGACCCTTAATAGCGAATTATTTTTTTTGAGATTTTTGAAGTTTTTTTAATTAAATTTGACATTTAGAGGAATTCTGTGCCGAGCCTCCTTCTGTTTCGTCCTGAGGCTCAAATTGTCACTTTTATTTATTTTCCCTCGAGAAAGGAAAAGCGTCACATTGGAGTGCAGCGATTTGTTTTTCTTTGAAATTTTGTTCGATTTTTTTAACCCTTCATAGCCAATTATTTTTTTTGAGATTTTTCAAGTTTTTTTTTTACATTTATGTATTTTCTCTCAAGAAAGGAAAAGCGTCACGTTGGAGTGCAGCGATTTTTTTTTTTTACAATTTGTACGATTTTTTTTAAGTTTTTTTTTTTCAATTTGACATTTAGAGGAATTCTGTGCTAAGCCTCCTTCTGTTTTGTCCTGAGGCTCAAATTGTCACTTTTATATATTTTCCCTCAATAGAGGAAAAAGCTTCAAGGACAGAGCAACGCAAGCAAATTTATAAATTCGTCGAGTGGCGTTCGACGTTGATATTATAGAAGAAAGGAGCTCAGCGAACGTGTGAGAGTGGCTCGTGTGAATTTTCGCGTAAAAGGAATAAAAGAGAGAAAGGGGGCGAGAGAGATCGAAAGACGAGCCCAACGACGAGAAAAGGAGATGGGGAAAAGGCGTGGACGGCTTTCGGGTACGATCGAAGCCTTATTAAGGCCAAGTGTCACATCTCGGCCGTGGCAAGACTACTTTTTCACCTTTTTTCTTCACCGGCATTCGAGGCGAATCTCTTGGAGCTTTTTTTTTCTCTCTCTCTCTCTCTCCTTTTCTCTTCTCGCGACACGATGAGGGAACTGCATGTGTCCTCTTCAGCTTTCGTCATACATCACGAAGACTCAGACGGCCATGACAGAAAATAGAAACTTCATTCTCCTCGCACTCCTTCTTATAGGAAAAGGCAATAAAATAAAAAATTACTATGGCCTCATGGTTCCCTGGTTGCGTGTCGCCTTTCCGAGGGATTTTTAGCAAATACGACGTCGGAATTTCTCATGCGGAATCTTTTTAAACAAAAAATGAAACTTTGACCTTTTTTTCGACAAATTTTTACATTTTCGTCCAGTTTTGGATGAAAAATTATTTGCCAAGATATAAATAAATAAATAAATGAAATAAAAATGGTAAAAAATAATATAAATAAATAAATTTTAAATAATAATAATTTAAAAATTTAAATGTGCATATATGGAATAATATAAAATAAAAGTATTTGCTAAAATGTCTGAGAAATTGAAATCCCATCGAAAATCACGAAAATTTTGACATTTTTCACTAAATTTTGACTTTTTTTTTGCCAAATTTCAATATTTTTCGCCCAATTACGGATGAGAAATTCGACGTATTTCCTAAAATCTCTTGGAGATTGATATTCTACCGAAAATCGTGGAAACTTTGAAATTTTTCGCAGAATTTCGAAATTTTTCACTAAATTTTGACTTTTTTCGCCAGATTTTAAGAAACTGCGGTAAAGATAAAATTAATTTGCTATCGAACGCGCGAAAACCGATAAAACGTTGATGGAAATTGAAAAGGATTTTTTTTCTCAATTCCCTTGATTATCGGAGACTCGAAATTCACGATATAACGTGCTTCTGCATGAATGATTTCGTTTTGGTACAGCGGAGTGTCGGTACATTGTTTTCTTGACTACAAACCACTGGAGGTAACTGGATAGCCCGAGTTTCAAGATTAAACGTAAATTTCTCTTGTTCCCAAAAGCGAGCCCATCAAATTGAATGTCTAATGCAGGCGAATTTGGCAAATTCAAACATTGCCTCGCTCTCACTCTCTTGTTCATCGCGTCTCGAGTTTCCTTCATTTCTCTCCTTTATATGGTGAATATACCATGGACTGCTGGGAGCGTTTTGTAGCTCCCCGCGCGTCAACGCACGAGAGAAACGAACAAAGCCAAGCCTCTCGGCATCTTGAGTGCGGAATTAGGAAGCGGAAGTGCACACATGCGGAGCTCTGCTTTTGCAATACCAGAGAAGCGGCGTCAAGATAAAGAAAAAAAAAATTAAGTGGCGCCTCTCGGTGGCATGAAGTGCCAAGAAAACTTCGCTGCCACTTGGATCTCGTTTTTTTCTCACCTTCTCACCACTTAAACGGAACAGAGCCATCCGTTAATCTTTAAATCAACGCCGATCAGAGATCGACCATTTTTTTCCGAAAAATTCAATTAAAAAATAATTTTTCAACTTTTTTTCATCCACATTTTATTTATTTATTTACTTACTTATTCATTTATTTTTTACTCATTTATTTATCCATTGATTGATTGATTGATTTATTTATTTATTTATTTATTTATTTATTTATTTATTTATTTATTCATTTATTTATTTATTTATTTATTTATTTATTTATTTGGCTGGTGAGAAAGATCGATCGTGACAAACCCAAGAATTTTCTCTCAAGTCCATGAAAAGCTGTTTGTGATAATATTTCATTTTTATCGTATAACTACGTTCAGCCTCGTCAAACTTTTCTCTTATAAAAGCAAACACGTTAAATGTGTATTTCAAACGGCACATATGCGATAAAAACGATTCACTACGCCCCCTCCATTCTTCCCATTGAAATATTTCTCTTTGTTTCGGGGGCTTTGGAGTGCAGTTTATCGCAGTGCTTTCGTGTCCTTTGTAGCGAGAGCACGTTTTTTTCCCCATCGCTGTCGCTCACGTTATTAGCTTTGACTCGCTTTTATTTACTCATAATATTTGTTGACATTTTTTACACTCGATTTTGCTCGAAAATACAAATTTTTCATAAATTTTCAATGGCCCCGAACAAACAACGCGTTGCCTTTCCATTTCGTCGAAATTTCCATCCCCGATCGACTCTCCATTTTGACGTTTAATACCGATTTCGTAAATGGCCATTAAAAATTCATTTTTATTCACGAAATCGAGGAACAACGAGCTCCCGATGTGACACAAAGCGCCACACACCATCGCCAATTACGAACCGATCGATTAATTAGTTCCTTTTGTCAAGAAACACAAACACATCGATGTCGAATCGACAAAATCCATTTTTCGCCTCCCCAAACTCCACAAATTTCAAAATCTCAATTTTTTTTTCAATTTTTTCTAAATTCTTGAACTAACGAATTTAATAAATTATGTAACAATCAATTTTCCCTCGACTTATTCGTCGTTCGTCAAACTCTGCACTCGCAGCCTCCCCTAAAGAGAGATTAACAATTCCATTATCGACTCGACGCTCTCGCAGGTATTTCCATGCAATTCCATCGCGTCCTCGCTTATATCCGTGTGTTCGCCAAACTGCAGTGTACAGTCTGATCCTCGTATCAACTTATGAGACCAGCAGCCGAGCCACCGTGAAATACCCAAACGTATAACTCCGTTCGGAGCTTTATTATATTTTCGTTCGTATATCATGGACGATACCGAAGCCAGAGCACACGAGCAGATATTCGCACTCGCGAAATATTTGAGATTCAGATTCATACAGGAAACTAGATCGACCGCAGAAAGATTTTCCTATCAGCGAGTTCTCATTTATTTTTACTTGCAGCTTCAAATTTTAATCATTTTCTATTTTATCCTTTCCAATCGAAAAATTCACCTTTGACGTCCTCGGCGTCTGACCGTGACGTGCATTATGACTTTTTTCGGTTTTGATTAAAAAAAAGTCTCTAAAAATAATTTACGTCACTTTTTATTCGTCTTTCGTTTTTTATGTACGAACGTCTGATCAGAAGACTCTGTCCGAGTGATCGGACCGTCAGAGTCAATTTTAAACACAAATTTCCATTTTTTGTTTTTTTTTTTCAAAAAGATCGATAAATCTGTTGAATATTATCGACTGAATATTTTTCGGTCATGAAAAAAAAATTCTTTGACGTTTCAAAAGAGTTTTTGGTTTCCTGACGAATTGTTAGCAAAATATTTTCGTTTTTTTGGCAGGAGCCGAAATTGAGGGTTTAAAAAAAACGTTTTTCTTCTCAAATCTTGCGAACGTTCGACTGAACTTTTCTGCAATGATAAACACTCGGATTCGACAGTTTTAACGCCAGTGGCGAAAATATTTGATAAAAAAATCGTTCGGGTTGAGAAAAATGAGGAAATGTGTGGGCTCGCCAGGATATTTCGTACGGTCCTGGCACCGTTCGCAGGGGGTTGTCAGTAGAGGGGTTAATATCGTTGGCTACCGCCGCCTGGCGGTTCGTTCTCGTACTAGTCTGGTGCAGTCACCCTCGAGCCCAAAAGCGTACAACAGCGTTACGTACGATCTCTCTCCTCCTCTTCTTCCGGTCCCGGCTTGATCGAGTTGACAATCGTTCGTTAAGAAATAAAAAAAAAGGATTGAAAAAAAAAGTAACTGCGAGTCGCTGCACGGTCGTTGGAAATTGGTGAATGAGTCCGTTATCGATTTTTCCATTCCTGCAAATTCCGCGCGCGTACGTGGGCGGTTTTCCTGCAGGTAAGGACACGAACCTTCTCATCGCGTTTCAATATTTCCAAACGCTTCGTTTTTCTCCGAATGCGAGTCGTTCATGTTTTTTTTTCTTCTTTTCCTTCCAAGGTTTAGAAATAAATATTGCAATCGCGGGTGATCGCGAAGGATTTTTTACTCCGCGAAAGGAAATGTTGATTGGGACGCGCCCGCGCAATTCCGACCTTCGCCCAGGTTGCTCGAGCGACCGAGCAGCTGTGCGAGAATTTCATGAATTCCTCGCGGACATAGAAATTCCTTGGGATCGCTGCTTTCCTTTTTCATGAATTCCTCAATTTTCCGAAATTTTATTTCTGATTTGTTTTTTTTTTTGTAATTTCGTTTTTTTTTTTATTTATTTGGACAA
>JBAJMU010000008.1:8335663-8376300 GCA_037952995.1 Hyposoter didymator
ATTTATTTGGACAACGTGGCGAATTTTTATCAACGAGCTTTTGCGTATTGCGTCGTTACTGCGGTTCCTATCGACCCGTATTTATATCCTCACGCATGTCGACTCGACCCAAACCATTTCCTGGCCCCACGACGCCAGCCACTGACTTTCAAGGAACTTTCCTTTTTTTTTTTCTTCGAAATTTCATTTTTTAGGAACCTCTTACATTTTTTAATCTTTGAATTTTACTGGCCAGAGCGAGGGATCAATTTTCTTTCGATAAATAATAATGCTTCGAAGAAAATTCACAAGAGGGAAAGTTTCTTTTTCCATCAATGTCAACGTGCTTGAAATGTCCCGAAACATCGAATAATCATGTCTAGAAAAAATGTCCGGATATGTGTGTGTGTGTGTATGTTCTGGAACTGGAAAATTCAAACGATCGTAACTCGAGAACGGTTCGAGCTACAGGGCTCCCGTTTTGCACAGACGTTAATCTATACGAACTCTTCATTCTCTGAGAATTTTGTTGGAATTGCTGGAAAAATACGAATTCTACGGCATTTTGAAATTTTCAAAAAAAACCTGTCGACGCTCTAACTTGCGCAAATTTTAAGATTTATTACTAATGTTTTTTTTATACATAGAGTATCATAATAGAAAGGTTGGTATTGAATTTGGAAAAAATCGGTTGAACGGTTTGAATTTTATGATTTTTTGGATTTTACAAAAATTTGAGTTTTTTCAAAAATCGTCCAACCGCTGATTGACCGATTTTTTTTTTCGTTTCAATTCCACAAACATGTTGTGCGTAATATGTTATCCCAATTGGCAATCATGCCATTAATTTTTATCCGTGAAAATTCCATCGATTCCGAATTTTCTAGAAAAACAAAAAAAAACTCTAGATTCGTTTTTTTTTTATTGCAGAAAGAACCGAGCAGCAAAGAAAGATCCGCGGGTAGTGCGACTTACAACACATACCCGGACGATCTTTACCTCGACGATCAAGACGCCTTGGAAGGCTCGGGTCGAGGGGGCGGCGAGGTTCGTGACGATCTCGAGGCTTCCGGAAGTGGCCTCGGTCCTGACGACGAGGACGGCGATGACGGCCATGGTAAGCATTCCAAATAATTCCTCAAAAATCAAAAATGATCAAAAACTTTTCACCAAAAATTCAAAAATTAAAAAACAAAAAAAAATCAATTATTTCGACTATTATGAGAAAAATCTGATCCTCGTAAAAATTTCCAAACCCAGAAAAAATAGAATCTCATTAAAAAATTCCATAAAAAATTTTCTATAATTTTTCAAATTTCGAAAATTGAGTAAATTTTCAAATTTTCTCCAAAAAGTCGATCCGTCACAATCTTTTCCCTTCCATCTGGTCGAACGTAATCCATTTATCATTTCCGCGACCAGACTATCAATCATTAAAACTTCGTTCCAAAAGTATTTTTCTTTTTTTTTCCACGCTGATCGATTAGTTTGATGAAAAGCCAGAAAAAAAATCTGATACCAAAGTGAGAGGAGAATACTGGCGAGCAGAATATCAAAATGAAAACTAGGGTGTTGCTTGCTTTCGGGACATTTGTAATCTCTCGAGTATATCGAAAAACTCCCTTTCCCTTGACACCAAAACAAGAATTTTTATCTCGATTTTTCGTTCCCGAATGTAGCGCACAATTGAATATTTTATTATTCTTGTTTATAAATCACACTCTCGTCGAATTGAAGAAATATTTATATCCCGAGAGAAATTATTAATCGAGCAACGCCTCGATTTTTTTTTGTAATTAATTAATTTATTTATTTATTCGAAATGATTTTAAAATTTTTATTTCTCTTTCTCTTTTTTTTTAATTCTCAAAATCCATCGATTTTCTAAAGAATTTTTTTTTCGCTAATTCGCCCAAAAAAAATTTCCAACATCGCGGGAAATGCAATCAGCATTAACAAGCGAGACGAATGGAATTCCATGAGGCCGGAATCCGAACGCGAGCTCACAAAACTGTCGGAGAATATATTTTTTTTTCCTTTCATTCCAAATTGAAAAATAAATCCCATATGTCATGATCCTCCCTCGCTCTATGGGGAACCCCGTTGGATATATCTTTCATCTGCTGGGCTTACTTTTATTGAAAATTCATTTTATCCTCGTGTCCGTGTCTTTGTCCCGAGCTTTTTCGCTCTTTCCGTCTCCCTGTCAAAAAAAAATAAAATAAAAAAAATCCCTCGTCGTCCACGGACCATATTCGTCCAGTGGAATCGCACCAACGTGGTCCATGCAGCCTCCACAATTCTCTTTTCTCAAATAAAGTGCCAATTTACAAATTAATTCATTATTGGAGTGAAAACAAAATATTACGAATCCAATTCCGTTTTATTCCGAAAATATTGAAAAAGAATTCATTTTTTTTCAACATTTATAATTTTTTTATCGATTTTAAAAAATTAAAAATCCATTTTTTGCATAAATTTTAATCGGTTCATTCATTTTCAGACTTCAACAATATCAACAGGATAGAATCCGTCCCGAGCAAACCGGTCGAACCAAACGTTCCTTACATCGAGGAGCCCCATATAAAAAAACAGGTAATTATGAAAATTGACGAGTGATCGGAATGCCATTGAAATTTTTTGGATTGATGTTTTTTTTCTCATTACTTAATAATAATGTTTTTTTTATTAATAGGAAACACACGGAACACACTCGGTGAGCAGACCCGACAACGAGGTCGACGTGATCGAACCACCTGGTGGTAACGAGCACGAAGACGACGAAGACACCGACGACACCCACGAGGTGTTGATCATGAATCCAAAGCACGAGGATCGTGCGAGTTCGTTCTTCGCTCAGCCTGGTGTACTCGCCGGTAAAATAACATTTTAAATACGAATTTTACAACATTTTGAAAATTTCGAAAAAATCCTTTTGACGCTCCAACTTCCGCAAATTTCAAGATTTATTACTAATTCTTTTTTTTATAAATAGAATATCATTATAGAAAGGTTGGTAATGAATTTGGAAAATATCGGTTGAACGGTTTAAATTTTATAATTTTTCGAATTTTACGAAAATCTGAGTTTTTTGAAAAATCGTCCAACCGCTCTAATTTCTGCAAATTTCGTAAAATATCGTGTACGAGTCTGTACTTTTTCTTTACTTTCTAGAAAAGTTGTCAAAATAATATAATTTAAATGGAAATACAAAAAACGCTGCAAATTGAAATTTGCAGCTTCCTCAAGATTCACGATGCTCAAAGCTTCCTCTATGAGGAAGCCAAAATAAAAAAAAAAAAAACAGTTCATCATAAAGGAAGATTTTCAGCATTTCGCTAAAACTTGAAAAAACAATTTGCAACTTTATTTCAAATGTTTCTTCGACAATTATAAAAATGTTCTCTCCCCGTATAATTGGATCGCGTGGGAAAAAGTTAATATCGTTTGTTTGAATTTTCAGCGGTGATCGGAGGTGCGGTGGTTGGTTTATTATGCGCGATTTTGGTGGTGATGTTCATCGTGTACAGAATGCGTAAGAAGGACGAAGGTTCGTACGCGTTGGACGAGCCGAGAAGATCGCCAGCGGCGCAAGCGTATCCGAAGCCGGGTGCGCCGCATCACAACCGTGAATTTTACGCTTGAGGCAACGGTTTCGCTGACGTTAAAATTCTCACGGTCGATAAGTCGTTTTCGTCGATGATGATGGACGATGCGAAATCCAACGCGGGTAAATACATCACCGAGCGTTACTGACCGGAACTTGAATATTAATAAGCGCGAGAAGGAGAAGAAGAAAAAATTTGTCGACACACTTTTTTGTCATCGGGGTCGCAAAGAGATTTTTAAAAAATGCAGCTCGGGCAAGGGCTCGGAGAAGAAGCAGAGAAAATGAAGAGAATATATTTATTCGTCGTCGATAATAGCGTTTTGCGAAACTTTCGCGATTTATATTAATTTCTCGTGAATAATAACGAGCCCGAAGGACGCAGGACGAGATTTCATAGTCCTTCGAACTCTCTCTCTCTCTCTCTCTTTCCCTTTCTCTCGAAACCAGGCTCGTCCAATAAGCTTTCCTCTGGATCGTTGTCCACACCAAAAAGCTGAAATTCTTTTTTTCCAAATGACTTTCGAACCTCAAACGCGATTCGCAGCGACTTTATTCGATCAAGAAAATCCTCCACATTGTTGAAAATTTTTAAAACTCTGCTCTACAGCAAAAACAATTAATTTGACTCTTCGTTGGGGAAGCTCGATGTGGTTACGTCAGGAGGATAGCGACACCCACTCGATGAGGTGCGGCTGAAGTATTTCCTGGTGTTACCGACACGAGTGAACCGAACGGGCCGTTGTCTCTGCATTTTAAATCCCAACACTAAAAAAAAAACGTTATTTTCATTTTCCACTGAATTTCCCACGCCAAGGAATGCCCGAGAGCCATTTTTCCAATTCGCTCCGAATCTCCATTCCCCTCAAATCCCCATTTTTCCTCAACATTTTAAAACTACACACGTATTCGTTTCTGTTCGTTTCGTCGACGGCGTCGCGCGAGCCTTCAATAAAAAAATTGAAAAGAAAAAACAGAAAAAAAATTCTAGATGTATTTGCGTCGAGCGTTGTGTGCGTACGAGCGAGAGTGTCTGTGCGTCTTGAGTGCATGAAATACTATTGTCCTATTGTGCGAATGTGTATAGAGATTGAACGAAGAATATTATTTTGTCGTCCACATCAATCTCCAAAAATCGCTCGACTGTCGAGACCCCGAGAGAGAGAGCGAGAGAGAGAGAGAGAGGGAGAGAGACAGGAGGAAGGAAATGTCGAGAAAAAAAAGCAACAGAGGGTGACGCGTGGCTGGAAAAAAAAAAGAAAAAATAAAATCATTTAAAAAAAACGAGTAAAAGAAAAAAATCGTTGCTCCGGAGCCACGATCGCGATTTATATTAATATACATATATAAATATATGTATATTCTCTATTAATATTAATATTACCCGATTGAGATACGAGAAGAGCCGATGTCGCGATTTTTACGATAAACATACATTTTCACACGGAATATTTAACACACACAAACACAAACACACACAAAAACACGATTACGCGATGTAGAAAATGCAAGAGAAGAAAGAAGAAATGCGATAAATAACGCGATGAGTTTAAAAAAACTGTAAACGACCAATGTAACGCTGTAAAATCGCATGATCGGACGTACGTAAATATTACGTAATGACGTAATTTAACGAAACACAAAAAAAAACAGAAAAATCATGTAAAACGCCCTCGTTTCCTCCCTCCAGGACGTTCTTTTATATTAGACAATATATAAATATTTTTTTTAACATCCTGCACTCGAAAACGAGCTCGAAAGGAATTTCCAATCTTTTCGAAACTCTCGTTACCCTTTTTTTCCCCATTTTTCCTTTTACCGACGATCGAGAAAGTTTTTTTAAACTTTGGCAAGTTTAGCAACGTTGCGATACGTAAGAAACTCGAAATCTCAGTGTTTTTCACTATTTACGGCTACGCCCAAACGCCCAGTCATTCGCCAGAGCGCGGCAACTTACGAGCGACGAGAAATTAAAAGAAATTCGAAAAATAACACACAACAACCTCCCTCCTATATATTCGTCGCCTCGGTCCCTTCAATCTTGTCCTCGCAATATGCCGAATGTCCACATTTTCGTTATTTACTTCCCTTTATTATTATTTATACATTTTTTTCTTTGTGTTTTTTTTTCTGTTGGACGAATTTTCATCGGCAAAGCTCGCTTGCCCACGGTCAAAAATCAACGTTTTCTCTTTGTGTTGTTCTCACTCTGTACCTAATATCAGTAGGTTTAATATTTAATCGTTAATTCTACGCGCATATTTGTATATTCCGACTTTATTGTGTAATGATGAAAAAAAAAAAAAAAAAAAAATATGAAAACGTAAGAAAAGATAATGATTTAGAGAGAAATTAATTGTGTCGATCCACGGAGTAAAAACGAGTTGTTATCGCGTAACCAACGACGTCGAGCCACGCGGCGTAATTCGCAAGCAAAAAAAAAGAGAAGAAAAAAAACGCAGAAAGCTGAGAAATCGAGTGAAAAGGAAAATTGACGTTTGGTTAATAATTGCTAATGGAAAAGAGGGGAAAAGCGATAAGAAAATAAAGTCAAATATCACGCCGATACTGCCATATTAATACTACGTAAGATACAGCAAATTTCGTACGAAAATTTCCATCCGATCCTCGCATCTGTCATCGCCTTATCCGCCATTTTCTTCTCCCTCGTTTTAAAATTCATTTTTAACTAATTTTCCGATTTTTTTCGAGCTCGAAAAGTTACTCAGCTTTCTCGAGCTTCTGGCTAGTGAAATTTATCAATTTTTTTAACAACTGCGTCAAAACGACGAGTTTTTTTCCACTGGAAAATTTATCAGGGATCTCGCTTCACATTCGCGAGATCCGAGCCGTTACATTCCCACGCTCCACACTCTGTTCATCGGTTATTAATACTCGAAAATTCGTTGCACTCATTTCCCCGAACCCTCCGCTGTTTTTCCATTGTTACATAAAATTTTAAAATAATAATAATAATAGTGATAATGTCTTGAATATTAGTGGAAAGAACGGTCGATGGAATGGTCGGAAAAAGAGTAAAAATTGTCCAATTATCGTTGTGTCGCTCTGTTAGTTTTCTTTTTCGTCAAAAACTCTTCTTTTTTTTTGTTTTTTTTTTCCTCAAGCAGAAAAAGTTTGTTGTAATTCTTATCGTCACGTCGAAATAATTGCGCAATCTTTGCACTTGGCTCCTGAGCAGAAACGGCATTTGCGCATGCGCGGTAGATCGAACCGTCGCTGTCGCGTGCGCATGAGCCACGGAGCAAACGCACAAAATCTAACGCGCATGCGCGCAAGCTATACGTGCGAGAATGACTTTTCGTTGGCGCGTCCGCGTCGTCCTAGCGAAAACGAAAATAGCGAAAAGCCATCGCTGCTTTTTTTTTTGGTTTCTCGCTATTCTCCGAAGCCAGGAAACGAGGATCCTTCGGGAAAAAGCAACAAAAGTCATTCTCTCGCTCGACGAAAAATCCTGAAGAAAAAATGCTCCGATTTCGTTTCTCGTTGCGCACGGAGCACGACGAACAAATTAATTAAAAATAATAAAAAAACACAAAAATATTTTCATTCCACGTTGTTCGTACATTTGTTTTTTTTCTTTTGCTTTCGATCCTCCGTTCCTTTCTAAAAAAACCAACAAACGATTGCACTTTGGGTTCCTCGTACAGGAAGCAAGTGAAAAAAATGAAAAACGCAGATCGAGGAGCGTCTCGACCGCGATTATAAAATCTTTGTCAACACACAATTGTAAAACACGACGTACAAGGCGAAAGGAATAAAAAGAAAAAGAAAGAAAACAAAAACCATCATTGTTAGCTAGTAATTAATTGTCCGGAGTGGGTGAGAAAAAAAAATTCGTAACGCGAGCCCAAGATTGGTGCAAATTTGAAAAAGCCCCAAAAAACCGAAAGCTTTGTTTTCCGGAGCACAAAGATCGAGAAAATTCTGTTTGTTGGATTTTTCGCTCCAGAAAATTCCAAGATTTAGCAAACGAAAGATCGCACCCACGCGGTTCATTAATACTGCTCGTTGAATAATGCCAAGTAATTAAACTCACGAAATGAAGAAATGAATAAACAACAACAAAAAAACAACAACAACAACAAAACTGTCTACTTTGTAAGTGAAAATAATAATTGTAATGAAAACATATTTTATAAGAGGATGTATTCCGTAATTATTACGTATAGCAATGAAGAATTTGTCTGAAAAAAAACAAACAAACATGAAGAACGAAGAAAAAAATATATTAAAAAAAAATAAAATAATAACAATAATTAATAAAGAAGAAACACAAGGTTTAGAGAAAGAGAAACATAGGCCAGGTGGACGAATGAAATAATAATTTTAAACGATGAATAACAATATTTCATTGATCAAGTTAATTATATATATTAACAACGTTATTTTCTAAGTGTAAGTTAAATCATATTATTACCTCAACCTTTATCCCCTCTAAACTCCTCGATCCGCTGCCCAAGCTTATTACCATCGATATATATTTATAAACATAAATATATATCAACATAAAAATTACCAACAAACAAAAATACGTATAACCATTTAAACGAGGCATTTCCTGCTACGAATTTCGTCCACGTCCATGTCCCTAAATTATTTCAACTCGTTCCAAACAATTTCCAAAAAATTTGCTGCCGATTCCTAATCACGTTTCTAGACAGCGAACTTTTTTTTCACCCTTTTTTTCAATTTCAACGCGTAAACATTGTCCAAATCTTTCAAATGGATCGAGATTACTTGAGGATAATGCCTCGTATCTACTTTTCATCATGATCCTGTGAGTGTTCGAAAATACTTTTTTTTCCTCTTCTCGATCACGTCCTCTGTTCGTTGAACCATTATTCGTTGTCCGGTGAGGAAAAATATGGAAAAATTAAATATATATATTCAGGTTTTGGACCCTCGATCAATCTGCGATTTCTGCGATTAATATCCGTTCCCGAAAATTATTTCATTCGCGTTTGTTGCGCTCGGTACATTATTATTATTATTATTATTATTATTATTATTAACAAATAATGATGATCAAGGACGTTATTATTGATTAACAGAAAATGAATAATAATTGCACTATATTAGGATGGATTTAAACAAAAAAAAACAAACAATACTGTATGTGGTCGCTCCTATTCTGTAAATAAACACTGTAATGTATTATAAGGTACGAGAAAATCAGTTTCTTCGCACTATTCATTCTCCGGATGACCAATTTTCTCGCATGAGATGGAAAGTTGGAAAAATTGTTTTTTGGCTTTTTTTCGAGCCAAGCGACAACTTTTTGCTGCAAATCATGTTTTTAGGATTTTTTTCTATCAAAATACCCGAGATACAAGTTGCAGGACGAAAAGGTCCTGCCACTTGGGCCACGAACGAGATTTTTCGAAAATCTCGTTTTTTAAATCGTTTCTTTATGAAATGAAATAAATTCAGCGACTCAATAACTATGAAGACTCGAAGTAGCATCTATGGAGAGTATTTCAGAATTTTTTCAGATTTTTTTCTCTCCAAATACGTGAGACACAAGTGGCAGGACGAAAAGGAGCCATTTTGGGTTAATTTTGAGTATTCGTAAGTATTTTCGAGGTTCGGCGGTTCTTTGGGAGGATGGAAAGAAGAAAACAACGTTCCCGAGCTCTCAAATCCCTTTATACACACACGCACCGATGAAAATACAAAATTGCGAATTTATTCTCTCGTAATACTAACGTACCAACAACCTCGCAATAATTTGAGTATTTTTTATTGACGCTCTCATCTTTTCTACCATCAACGAAAGTGAGCGATAAAAATATATTTATTTGATCAGTGAACAATTTAAAACGATATATATTTACAGGAAAGACAATGAAAATTCATTGAAACGTTGGAAAAAAAAAACAATCACTATTTTCCAGATTTTAATTAAAATGAATTTTTTTTGTTTTTTTTCTAAATACCTTTTAGATTTATTTTATTTTATATTTTTACGATTTTTTACTTTTTCAACGCCAAAGTATCGCAGTGAAAAAATAGCGGAAAGGCACTGGCATTCGTCGAACTTTCCCATCGTCACCGAAATTCGCGATGAAAAACAACTTTCATCCCCAAAGAGAAAATAATCGAAAAACTTTACTTGTTTTTTTTTTCTTCTCGTTGAAAATATCTCGAAATCTTGAAACTTAACACTGGGACTAATATTTTGGAAGACTCTTCGATTCTGCTGCTCGTTCTCTCCAGATTCCGAGGTCCAGACTTTTTCGACAAATTGCTACATGTTGCTTTTTAGGAATGGCTTCAGATACAATTGATAAGATTTATTCACACTGTCTTGGTTCAAGGGACTCTTCATCGCCTCGGCAAACAGCCTCTCGTACACGTTCCCGTCCCAAGCCCCCAGTGTTGAACTCAGGATCTCATCTCTTATGTCAAAACTGTCGACCAAACCCACAGCGTTCGGACGAATCGCTGCCAGCGCAGCCTCCAAACGTTTTTGAAGCAATAACACATCTCCAGCTTTCAGACAAGAAAACTACGGCAGAAAACAACGTTTTCGTCCATTCGAGATTCACTTTTTTTTTAGGTAAAGTATAAAAATATAAAATAAAAATATAAAATAAAAATATAAAATAAAAATATAAAATAAAAATATAAAATAAAAATATTAAATAAAAATACAAAATAATTTTAAAAATTCAGAAAATTAAGAACTCACGCGGAGGAAATCTCCGAGGCGTTGGAGCACCCAATGGACGGCGTACAGTTCGCAGAGTTGAAACATGACCTCGTGCAATTCTTTTGAGAAATTAGTGGAGGCTCTGATGGCCTCGACGAATCGAGAGACGACAAAAGCTCGACAATGCGATTCGGCTGCTTGGGCGAGTTCGATGCTCGTTTGGTTCCAAGCGTCTTCCGGAGGAATTCCACTCTGTATACGTTTGTCCATATTTTCAGTAGCTTGGCGGATTTTTCTGAAACGAAATGACAGAAAATTTGATTAAAAATCCAAAAACAATTTTTCTGCAGGAAAAAAAATTGAAAATTGAAAAAAAAGTAAATTTTTTTATTTCTCGAGAAATTGGAAAATTGCTCACCCAGCTGCGACCGCTTGGTGCGCGATGACGATGCAAGTCAACGTATTTTTCCAAGGCCTCGACTTGCCACTTTTTAATTGCGCTGATAAATACGCGACAGTCGGTGGAAGCGATTTTCCTGTGAGCGCTTGTCTCCAAGCTTTCACGAGATATCTCGCGGTTTGCAAAAACAAAACTGTGTTTTCTCCTTCGTAGGTACATGCCGCAGTTACCATCCCATAAGTCGATGGCAAATTGCTCGAACCCATGAAACCGTGGCCACCGCAAGCCAAGCGTACCTGCTCGATTCCAGCAGCGCAATCGGACGTGGCAACGGCTTTCAGACAACAGGCCAACGCGTGCAACTGTCATTTCAACCAAAACGATTATTTTGTCAATATTTTTTTGAGTTTTTTTTGTGAAAAATTCGATTTTCTAATCGCTTCGTCAAAAAAGTGAAAAAAAAAGGCGCAAATTATTAAAAAGTTACACCGTCACTAGGCAATTTTATTGGCTGAACTTATTTTTACAAAAATATTTGAAATGCAACGTTTTTTTAAATCGCTGCGAAATTTTCGTCATCAATTTTGTGGATAATTGTCAAAATTCATTTTTTAATCGTTTGACGATCGTTTCGTCAAATATTCTGACTTGGGATAAATTGTTGGACGTATTTTTACAGGAAGATTTGAAATCGAACGTTTTTTTAAAACACCAAGAAAATTTTATGATTAGTTTTTTAAATAATTGTAAAAATTTGATAATCTAATGGATCGAGGATCGTTTTGTCAAATCTTTTGATTTCATCATCGATTCTTTGAATTCAGGTAAAAAGTTGAGAAAAAGTAAAAGAAAAGCAAGCGAGCATTAAAAATTGTTATTTTTACGAAAAGATTTGGATTCGATGCTTTTTTCGAACAGCCAAGAAAATTTCGTAATAAGCTTTTTTGGATAATTGTAAAAATAGGATTTTCTAAAATTTTAACTTACTTCCGGTAATCTTTCGGAACTTCCTCGATTCAATTCAGCATTGACGTTGTTGAACATTTCCCAAATCCATTCGGAGGACAATAAGAATGCGTAACAAGCCGCAATATTGTGAAATAATTTGTACTGCTGCGTCACAAAGTCCATTATTTGACATTCGGATTGCCTGGAAATAAATTCATGTTTTTTGAGCTTGAGGGTTTCCAGTTGATAGGGAATCGTGTCCAAGTGTTTCCAAGCAGAAAGATCACGTTTCTGCTCGTCTCTTCCACTCACTCTGGATGGATTTGGCTCTGACGTCGTACTGCACTATATCTGACAGCTATCGTCACAGCTTTCGACAAATATCTCGCAACGTCACGTGTCAAAACGACACGTACGAACATCATTGTTCCGTACGTCAATTTGTCATTTTGCGGTTTTACGTACGTGCCGTCCTCCAAAACCTGATCAAGTTTAAAAAATTAAGAAAACGATCTTGCGACCTTTCGGACGTGAACAACAAAAAAAGGATTAAAAAAAAAAAAACAATTAATTTCTGCTGTGGGAAAAAATGTTGGATTTCTTCGTACTTGGGAATTTTTCATCAGCATATGTTCTCGTGGTATTCGTACGTTCTCGAAACCCAAAAATCCATTGTTCGTTCCATTCATTCCCAGCTTGACACCAATTTCACCGATTTTTATGCCTGAAATTCGAGTTTTCATCTTTAAATACTTTTTGACGTTCTTTTCCAAGTGATACAGAAGCAAGTTATTTCGAATCGAGTCTCGAGCAAACGAGCTCGCAGGGAATTGAACTTTCGACGATTAACCTCCGCTGATCATACGATTTTTTAGGGCTCCTCGGATCAAATGGGTCCTTTTCGTCCTGCCACTCGTTACTCACGTATTTGGAGAGGAAAAAATCGGAAAAAATTCTGGAATCCTCTCCATTGATGCTACTTTGAGGTTTCATAGTTTTTGAGTCGTTGAATTTGTTTTATTTCAATAAAAACGATTTAAAAAACGTGATTTTTGAAAAATCTTGTTTCTGGCAAACGTGGCAGGACCTTTTCGTCCTGCAACTTGTTACTCGCGTATTTGGAACGGACCTTTTCGTCCTGCCACTTGTTACTCGCGTATTTGGAACGGAAAAAATCTGAAAAAATTCTGCAATACTCTCCATTGATGCTCCTTTGAGGTTTCATAGTTTTTGAGACGTTGAATTTGTTTTATTTCAACAAAACCGATTTAAAAAACGAGATTTTCGGAAAATCTTATTTCTGGCAAACGTGGCAGGACCTTTTCGTCCTGCAACTTGTATCTCACGTATTTTGAGAGAAAAAAATCTGAAAAAATTCTGAAATACTCTCCATCGATGCTACGTTAAGGTTTCAAAGTTTTCGCTCGGGTAAAAAAGACCCGAATGATCCGTGGAGGCTTTCTGTCATAAAAATCGAATTCTACTACAGCTCAAAATTTATTTTTTTCCCCGGAGTTTTTCTCTTATTTACCGGGCATAGGCTCGTGAGTCTCCTCGTCACGTAACTGCACTACGAATGGATGTATTCCTCGGCATATCCCACGTGTGTAAAGCTGTGCAACGACTACTGCATAATTGGCAGTGTGACCGACTGAACAAACGTGAATCAGCACTTTTCATTACCAGGCAAAAACGTAGTTTGTCGCGAATAAAATTCGTCATTTTCTCATTTCTTCTTATGGAAATAATCAATCGAATAAAAAAAAAACAAAAAAAGTACGAACGTCCACCAGGCCACCATTTATACGAAGTCAAGGTCGGGCTGTTGAGTACAAATTCTTGAGTCGCTTCATCGTACGTCGACGTAGTTTCCAGGCCTCTGATAAAAGTTCCGTGTCCCAATTCTGTCTGAAAATCAAGTCGGAATTTCCATTATTCAAAAATGTCGCGCGCCTTTGATTTTCTAGTGGAAAAAGTTTCCACGACTCAATATTCCATGCAAATCGATTTTTTCATCACGAACAAACGTGTCGCCATATTTTTTTCTTTTCTTTTTTACATTAAATCAACAATTTGACGAAATTTTGAGCAACATTTTTTGTACCTGTGCATAAGTGCCTATAATGTTACAGGCCCACGATCTCGATATCCAGTAACTTTGTTGCTCGACGGTTCCCTGACCCATCAGAGCAGGTATAAACATTACGTAATGAAGAGTCAATGGATTACCATCCTTCAGAATCGCCGAACCCAACATTCCTCCCATTATTTGTCTGCAAAGTTTATTTTTTATCTCAATCACCGCCAAATTTATTTTCCACTATTTTCTACTCTTTTTGGAACGATGAAAAAACGAATTTATGCCAATTTTTTCCCCGAGTGTGTAGAGAATCGAAAAAAAATTAATCAACAAGTGATTTGTGTAAATTTCCCAATTTTTTTTACCCAAAAATGCAGATAATCGAAAAAAAAAAGATTTCTGCAAATTTTCTAATTTTTTTCCCCCAGAAATGCAGGGAATCGAAATAAAAGAGAAGAAAACCGATTTCGCTAATTTTCTCAGCTTCTTTTCCCACAAAAATGCAGATTATCGAAAAAGCAGAGAAAGAAAAAACCAGTTTCGTAAATTTTCGGTTTTTTGGCCCAAAAATCTAGAGAATCGGGAAAAAGATAAAAAGGTCATTATTACGAGGCTTACGTGTAAGAATCGATATCAGCTTTTCCCTGTTCCTGAAGCTGTTTCATTTTTCTAAGCATAATGCAGCCTTTTCGTATAGCCCCTTCGTACGCCTCCTTGTGATTTTGATATGCAGCTGGTACACCTGCATCCTGCAGTTCCGGGTCACTGAGGAAATATTCCTCTGAATGAAATTGAAAAAAAAAAATTATTTAAAATAATTTCACAATTAACTTCGCGATGTTCGAGAATTTTTTCGCATGCATGTTCAAAGTCTACATCGACCTGCTGTCAGACAAGTGTCCATCCATTACATATTTACGATTCGCACACACATACATAGGGCTACGCACATGTATACGTGAAAAAAAAAATTGATCGATAATTTGTAAACAATGGGGGGCTCGATTAAATGTTGGACAATCGTGTCTTATCAGCTACGAAGGTATTTCATTTTATTTACGAAGCAAATCGATGCATTCCGAACTGACAAGTATTCATACAAAAAGATTTTCTCTTTTTTTTTTTTTTTCGACGATTTTTTGTGTGAAATTTTGTTCTTTCGTAAATTCTTCAACTTTCCATCTCGACGTATGACACAGAAATAATGAAAATAGTAAAATTCAATAAATAATAATAAGATTTCGTAAAATTCAATAAAATTGATAAAATTTCACAAAATTCAATTGAATTTACTAATTTATTTTGAATTGAGTTGAATTTTCAAATTTTTCATTTTTTAATTTAAATTTTGTCGAAATTTTTAGTTTATTTAAAATTTATTTTTAATCGAATTGAATAAAAATCTGAATAAATTTAACAAAATAGTAATAATAATAACAAAAATGTAATTTGACACAGAAATAATAAAAATCATAAAAATTTATAAAATTCAATAAATGATAATAAAATTTAATAAAGAACAATAAAATTTGATAAAATTTAACAAAATAATAATAAAAATAATAAGTGACATAGAAATAATAAAAAATAGATTCGTTTGGGTTTGTTCATCGATTTATTGATAAATACTTTTAAAAAATGGTATATTCAGAGTCGACATGATTGTCGAATGACTTTCCTATTTATTGGAATGTCGCGACGTTCTCATTGCCTCGTTGTGGAAACGATTTTATATCGTAATTTTTTGCATCATCAACAACCGGATCGTCGCACTTACCGGTTTTTATCTCTACGAACTTTGGACCAATCGCGCAATGCAGTGATCTCTGCTGCTGGGACAATCGGTTTTATCGTAAGACACAACGCGAGAGACAATTTAATTTTGACAGTATCGAATATTTTTTTGAAAAGATCGAAATTTTGATTTTCGTGCTTTTTTTAAAAAGAAAATGTTTGGTAAGATTCATTATGATCAACAGTTGGTCAGCAATTACCTCTCTCGCGACGCAGAACTGTTTTCTCTGGACCCCCATCCAAGAAGTTGGTCAACTCGATCGTCTTGAATGTGCACTTTTCACGTTCTCGTTGCAAATCTTTGTTTACAGTCGTCATTCCGTGTTTTCTTTCGTTAGCAATTGGAAAATAAAATCAATTGTTTATTTTCTCTGGTTGTATGAAAATCGAAGATTTGTTGTGTAGCTAGCAAACGCGATTCGTACGCGCCAACAGATTTTTTCGTAAGACGAAAAGGTGTCACTTTCACCTGCGATGTTGTTATTGTCTCGAGAGCGCGGAAGAAAACTCACGAACACGTTCGCCCGATCGTAACAGACGAGTGACATGCGATGCTCGTAAAGCAACATTGCACTCCCTTCTGCTTTCCAATCCATTCTTATTATCTCTCAACTGACACCGACTGCTAGAGCCATCTCTCTATTTCCCTCTGAAACACGATCGTTCAACGACCTGAAGATAAAATAGCGAATGAGATGAAAAAACTTTGCAAATAATTGAAAATTTAAATTTGCAAATTGCTTGCTCAGGATACTCGAGATGCAGGATGCTCGAGTCTTCCTCTAAGAGGAAAACTATATTTTTTAAATGGGCTTCTTAATAGACGAAGCCTAATAGACCTAATAGACGAAGAAAAATCATAAAAGATCGTTGCTTCGTACGCTCCTGAGAAAGCCGAAGATGAACGAACGAGAACGAAGGCGATTCGGCTCATTCACGGAGATCCAGTCAAGCGAATGTTATAAATGAAAAATAATTATTAAACATCGATTAATTAACTTTAAATTTCAACAATAAATCATCCCAAGATTTTCGAAGCCTCCGAATCGTTCATTTAGAGTAATTCCCTAAAATCACAATTTCTCAATTGATCCTAACAATACGGATATAAGATCGCGGCCATCTTGTTCTTCTTTACCCCGAAGGACTCTGAGGCTCCGTCATGAGGTACACGTTTTTTTCCAAAAAATGCTTAATATTTCGAAAAATACGAATACGAGTTTGATCCAAATAGTGCAATCGAATGTTCCGCGTGCCACTCGTTAATAATAAATAAAAATTTCGCCTAAAATACAAAAGTTAATTCGTTAATGCCGGGAAGTTGTTCGTGTTGACGAGTGCGACCACATGGCATCGTTCGCTGACGGGCTAAAAACTTATCAAACTTGCAATAAATCTTTCTCATTCGACTTTTTTCTCGTTCTGATCCTTTTCTGAACATTTTTTTCAAGTGGAAATCGGTGAAAAGTGAAATAATGCCTCCGAACGAGAAAAAAAACAATTCTAACCTCACTTTTCTCTTTTTCGCAGTTCTCTCAAGTTACAAAAGAGGCTAGCCGCCTCGGTGATGCGATGTGGAAAAAAGAAGGTCTGGCTGGACCCCAACGAGATCAACGAGATCGCCAACACCAACTCCCGTAAGTTTTGTGCCATTTTTTCCATATTTTTCGAACATATTCGGCGAAAACGCGAGGCTCGCGTCGCGTGTGAAAAAACGGTCGAAATTCTTCGGAAATTCCGACTCGAGGCTCCAAAATTTTGGAAAAATCGAAATAAGCTCGTAAAATTGAAATTTTCCAAATGCTTCAGGCCAGAACATCCGGAAGTTGATCAAGGATGGTCTGATCATTAAGAAACCCGTGGCGGTCCACTCCAGAGCCCGCGTTCGCAAAAACACCGAAGCCAGACGCAAAGGTCGTCACTGCGGCTTTGGTAAGAGGAAAGGAACGGCCAACGCTCGTACGCCTCAAAAGGTAATTATCATAGCCCGTTCGGAAACAATCTTCGTCTTGCTGGTGATTTGAAAAATGGGCTGTGGACTCTGGGGGGAAAGAGTGAAATTTAATTCAGTCGCAGTTCGCCCCAAATTGCAACTTTTTCCCTGAAATTTTATCAAATATTAAATTTCAACAATATTATAAAAAACTTGATGAGAAAGAAAAAATTTCATGAAAAATTGGAAAAAAAACAATAAAATTTTAATTTTTTTATAAAATATTTTCATAAGAAAGAAGAAATTTTATAAAATATTGAAAAAAACAAATAATTTTGATATTTTTATAAAACATTTTACAAAAAATTTCACTAAATATTTATGAAATATTTATAACATAATGTTTTTAACAGAATACTCATTTTTTAATAAATATTTTTATAATCAAGAAGAAATTTTATAAAATATTTGAAAAAAAGACATATTTTATTATTTTTATAAAATATTTTCACAGGGAAGACAAAGTTTTATAAAATATTGGGAAAAAAAAGATATTTTAATATTTTTACGAAATATTTTCACATGAGCGAATTTTTTTGTGAAATATTCATTTTTCAACAAATATTCTCATAAGACAGCAGAAATTTCATAAAATACTTATAAAATATTTTACACACAATTATTTTTCAAAATAATGAACATTTTCCTCAGAAATTTTCTTCTTCAATTCTTCTAAAATATTTTAATGAAAAAAAAGAATTTTTAAAATAAAATCCTAATTTTGGAGTAAATATTTTCACAGGAGTGAAGAAAATTGATAAAATACTGGAAAAATCAATTCTTAGAAGTTTCTTCAGAATTCCATGGAACCATGACCGATTATAGTTGAAAGATCAAAAACTTTGATTCCATTTTGCGGCTCAAATAGTCGAATTTCCGCAGCACGAGCCGAAAAATCTAAAAATATCAATTTTCCATTTGTTTTTCGTGATTTTTAGGACCTTTGGATTCAGCGTATGAGAGTGCTTCGTCGACTGTTGAAAAAATACCGTGAGACGAAGAAAATCGACAGACATCTGTACCACGCTCTGTACATGAAGGCCAAGGGTAACGTGTTCAAGAACAAGAGAGTACTGATGGAATATATCCACAAGAAAAAGGCCGAGAAAGCCAGGGCTGAGATGCTCTCCGACCAGGCCGAGGCCCGTCGTACTAAAGTCCGTGAGGCACGTAAACGAAGGGCCGAACGTATCGCTGCCAAGAAACAAGAACTCTTGCAGTCTTATCAACGCGAGGATGAAGCTGCTGCCGCGCAGAAGAAGTAAATAACACCGAAAACAAATTTATTGTATAAATAAATGATAAAAAAACCAACACTATCGTTTTTCTACTTTTTCTTTTTCGATCCTGTTCCTACTTCGTTTTTTTTCGCGGGGAGAAAATATTTTTTACGATAAAAACACGATCGGGATAAAATTTCCACGATTTCTCATCGACGATCGATTGCGTTTGAAAAATCGAGAGACCGAAGACGACGGAGACGAAAAAAACGAGATTTTTGTACTCGATCCTCGCGGGAACTTGATTTTTTTTTATGTGAAAAAAAAAAATACATTTTTTTATTCATTATTTCGGCAATTAATGCGATCGTTGGAATTTTTCTAGTTAATTGAGTTTCCGAACTTTCCAACGATGAGAATGAATTTTTTTGACAACGAATTTTCGATTTTTCTCTTTCGATCTTTTTTTATGAAAAATTAAGATCGAAGATTATTTCGGACAGTACGACAGAAGCGTGTATAATGAAGAATCTATGTTTCCGAAGCAGATCTCATCCCTGAAGCATCGGAAATAGTTTATAAATTTATAATCATCAGATCGAAAAGTAGATTTTGAGACTCGATTTTGAGGTTAAGCGGTCATTCACACGGTTCGTCGCAGCCGCAGAAATAAAACAACATGGCGGCTCGTAATAAACATATGTCCGAGCGTTAAGTACTGCGACAAACGTCCAGATGTTTGAAAACTAATAAACAATTTGTTTGACACTCCAATTCGATCGTCCTCGGTAAGATTTATGCATTAATCACGATTTTATTGAGAAACTGATTGAACGCTGCTGAACACGAAAAAACGAGCAATCACTTATTGTTTTGTAGGTTAGGACGTCGGAAAATTACAAATTCTTTACAGCTCGATCGTAGATATTTCGTCACGCTTTTATTTAACGCGTACAGTATCGTGAATCAGTCACCAACTCGAAAACAACGAATTTTGTGCATAACAATAAATCACAAAAAATCGAGAAAAAAAAATTAATTTACTTTTAATTACGAAACTACGAGTTTGAATCCGATAAATTTATTAATAATTTTATACCCTTGTCGTTACGATATTCTAGTGAAAAAACAATTCTATTTCGTTTTCTTAGTGGGACACTATTTATATGTCCGAGGTCTGTGCTTTCATTCCGTCACGATGGATGAAAAGGTACATTGCTGCGCTCATATTATCCGAACACCGAAATAAAAATTCTAACAAAATTCATTTGTTCATTTAAACGATTCTATTAACCCTTCGAGTGCGCACCTCCCATGAATGGATCTCGGGTCAATTTGACCCGAGATGCTTTTCAAATCGTTAAAATGCGGAAAATGTGAATTTCTTGTTCTTTTTCGAGGCAAATCTCGGGTCAATCTGACCCGGGGCATTTTTGGGGTCAAATCGACCCAGTGCGTACTCGAATGATCAAAAATCCTAATTCTTGCTTCTAGCAACAATCCAACATCATTTTTCTGCACAACGTCAACGATTTTCGATGAAACGAATTTTTCTCTCGGTGTACGACAAAAAAAAGTTTCCTCTTATATTTTTGTGGAGATTTTGTTTTCAGCTTCTCTTATTTTGTAGTTACATCGACGTCCTTGTGCAAAAACTCAGAATTTTATCCTCATCTGCTTCTTTTGCTTCTTTTAAACTCCATTTTGTGATTTTTTTATTGTTTTATTTTGAGAATCAACGACGCATGTTTCTCAGCTACTCGGCCTCATAGATTGCGAACAACAATCAAAAGATTGAAATTTGGGAGAGAAAACAGAGAAATTGGTGGGAAAACGTGGTTTTTGACGTTTGGATTTTTTTTTGCCACATGGAATGCGTCGCGTAGTTTTTACTCAAAGATTCATTTTATAGTTTTTAGTTTTTTTTTGTAAATAGAATTTTTGCCTTGAAATTGTGTCCTAATTTTTTTTTCACACCGTCCGAGAGTCGCATTTTTTGCTGTTACTCGAATTTCCGTTTTCTATTTGTATTTTTTGTGTGCGTAGAGAGCGACGTGTGTTTTCTCATGAAGTAGCAATTGCCAGAAATAAATATTGGGGAAATTTTGTTTGTGCGTGAATGAAAATTGGAAAAATTGTTGCAGTTGAGCGAGGAGGAAATAAAGCCGAAGATATCGCGTTCCCGAGCGAGGCACATAAGGAGAAAGCGTTTGTTAAGCGCGCGACGAGCAGCGGAGACGGACAGTTCGATCGTGGTGCAGAGTGTCGTGCAGTCGGAGCGATCGCACGATTCGAAAAGTCCGGAGAATCATCGAGTCGGTGAATCTCTGAGTAAGTCGAAGGCCCGAAGATTGCGCAAGAGGAATCAGATCGAAAACGACAAGATTGCGGAGAAGGTATCGAGCGCCAAACCGGAAGTTATAAATCCGACGTCGCAGGAAGACTCAATCGTCGCGTCACCGGAAAAAACGAGCAACGACGAATTTCCTAGTGACACAAAAGTCACGGCGAGCGAACACGAATTATTCGAAAACGAGAAAAACCGAAAAATCAGCGAAAGCACAAATTCGTCACGACGAATCGTCGGCGACGAGGACTCAGGAAAAAACTTGTTCCGGGAAATCATCACCGAAAGCACAACGACGACGACGACGACGAGAAAGAAATCAAAAGAATCAACAGAAGTCTCGACGAAGAATGTCGAGGGCTCGATTTTGAAGGAACCGAATCCTCAAGCTTCTAAAACGCTCGCCGAGCCCATCGGCAGAATGAATTCGCAGGAGAAATCTCGAGACGAGATAAAGGCGGAGCGAGAGGCGAAGAAAGCTGCAAAAGCAGCAGCGAAGAACAAGCTCAAAGCAGCGAAACCGGAAGTAGCGGAAAAGGTGGATTCCAGCGCGACATCGAACGAGGAGGCGCTGCGGAAGCTTCGGGAATCTCGCGGCGACGTCGTCGACGGCGAAATACTGCCAAAATTAAATAAACCCACAGCCGCACCGTTGCCCAAAACTAAATCAGAAACGAACAACAAAATTCCGCCTCGAACAGACTCGAAAATCGAGGAAAAAAGCAAATCCGAACTAAGAGCCGAAAGGAGAGCGAAACAGGAAGCCCAGAGAGCGGCCAAGCAGAGCCAAGTTGTCGAGAAACAAAAACCCAAACTGCCCAACGCGATCCCACCACCGGAAGCTCCTAAATCTCCTCCAGAAAAATCCCAAGACACGAAAAAAATCGACACAACGAAAAAAATCGTCAAATCCACCGTCGTCAATGCCCACGAAGTTAATTTGTTCAAACATCTCTATCACGAGAGAGAACAAGCGCTCATTAACGTCCCCATCGTCAACTCAAATATTCATCCCGCCATCGTACGATTAGGAGTTCAATATGCAGACAAAGTTATCGTTGGCAGCAACGCCAGATGCGTCGCTCTTTTAGCTGCAGTCAAGCAACTGATCCACGATTTCGAGAGACCTTCTCAAGCCGATTTCACCAGGGGACTCGAAACCAGTTTACAAGAATCTTCCGCCTATCTCCATCATTGCCGACCTCTTGCCGTTTCCATGCAAAACGCCCTCAGGCATCTCAAATGGCAAATGACACAATTAGAAGCGACCACCTCGGACGAAGATGTACGTTGCATGAAAATGAATTGTGGAAGCTACGAAATATTTCATTTCAAGTTTCGTCAAAGATACAAATTCAAAAAACTTTTGGGAACATTTTTTATTCTTCGTTGAATTTTTTTCGTATCATTTTGGCAAAAACGTTTTTTCTTTCGTATTTGAAAAATATTTTATTTCGAGTTTCGGCAAATACTCAAAAATCTCCATGAGGAAACACTTTTATTCATGAATTTAATTTTTTTTCATATTATTTCGGCAAAAACCGTTTTTTTCAACTTTTTCATTTGAAAAAGATTTTATTGAGTTTCGTTAAATACGAAGACTCAAAAATCTCCATGAGGAAAAACTTTTATTCATGAATTTAATTTTTTTACATATTATTTCGGCAAAAACTGTTTTTTTCGAACTATTTCATTCAAACAATATTTTATTGAGTTTCGTTAAATATAAAGACTCAAAAATCTGCACGAGGAAAAACTTTTATGCACAAATTTAATTTTTTTTCATATTATTTCGGCAAAAACTGTTTTTTTCAATTTTTTCATTCGAAAAAGATTTTATTGAGTTTCGTTAAATATAAAGACTCAAAAATCTGCACGAGGAAAAACTTTTATTCACAAATTTAATTTTTTTTACTATTATTTCGGCAAAAACAATTTTTTTCAACTATTTCATGCGAAAAAGATTTCATGAAGTTTCGTTAAATACGAAGACTCAAAAATCTCGACGAGGAAAAAACTTTTATCCATGAATTGAATTTTTTTCAAATATTTTCAACAAAATCAACGTTTTCTTTTTTTTTTTTTTTTAATTATTTGAATTTTCGCAGGCGAAAACGAGATTAGGAAACGCGATCGACACGTACATCCAAGAACAAATTCAGCTGGCCGACAAGGCCATATCGATTACCATACAAACTAAAATTTCCAACGGCGACGTTATCCTGACCTACGGATAGTGAGTGTCGAAATTTCCATCGATTTCGATCGACGAGATTGGAAAAAAAAGAAAATTGAATTCAAACAATTCTGCGGTTTTTTTTTTTTATTTACAGCTCTTCGTTGATTTACAAAATTCTTTGCGATGCTCACGACGCTGGCAGACAGTTCCGCGTCGTCGTTGTCGACGGACGACCCTGGCTCGAGGGTCGGGAACAGCTCAGACGATTAGCCAAACACGGTCTCGAATGTTCTTACGTGTTGATCAACGCCCTCAGTTTTATTATGCCTTCGGTAAGTTTTTTCATTCGTAATATTTGCAAATCGAAATTTCCAACTCTAAATTATTGATTTATAAAAAAAAAAACGTCCGTGCGAAATTTTAATTCGTTTGTTTATTTTTTTTCGAATTTTTAACAGGTCAGCAAAGTTTTCCTTGGGGCGCATGCAATTTTGGCGAATGGGGCTGTGATGTCGAGAGTTGGAACAGCACAAGTAGCCCTCATGGCTAAATCCTTCAACGTTCCTGTATTAGTAGCTTGCGAAACGCATAAAACTTGTGAACGCGTACAAACGGACTCGATAGTCTATAACGAGATAGGTGAGTGAGAAAAATTGCCCGAGACTTTCCAGTCAGAGAATAAAATTCGATAAACTCCGAATTTTCATTAAATTTCTTTAAAAAAGTCCAAATTTTTCGTGAAATCGAAGAATTCTCACGAAAAATTGACGAAAAAAAAATCGTAACTTTCCGTCAAATGCAAATATTTTAATTTTCATTCAATTAATTTTATTCCTAGTTTCGTTAAACACAACAACACCAAAATCACGCTTGGAAAATCCAATTTAAAGATTTTTTTTTTTTTCTTCAACTGATTTGAAAAATTTTTCATTTTAAATTCATTCAATCATAAAAAGTCGAAAATCTCCTTTAGTAAAATTTGATAAATTGCGGATTTCTATTAAAACTCAAAAAAACGTGGAAAATTTGCATAAAATCGACGAGTTTTCGCAAAAAATTGACAAAACATTCTTCACTCTTCGTCAAATGCAAACAACTCAATTTTTAATCAATTAATTTTATTTCTGGTCTCGTTAAACACAAAAACTCAAAAATCACGCTTGCAAAATTCAATTTGAAAAAGATTTTATTTTTATCATTTTTTTTTCAACTGATTCGAAAAATGTTTCATTTTAAATTCGTTCAATTATAGAAACTCGAAAATATCTCTCAGGAGAATCCGATAAACTGCGAATTTCCATTAAAACTCGGAAAAAACATGGAAAATTTTCATAAAATCAAAGAATTTTCGAAAAAAAAAATTGAAAACTTTTCGTCAAAATAAAAAATCCAAATGAAAAGCGAAATTTGCTAAAATTGGAAACAAAATTTCAGCCGATCCTGACGAACTGGCCCATAGTCCAATGGGAAGCACGAAAAAAACGACTCTGTCTAATTGGCGGGGAAAAAAATCGTTGAATTTGCTCAACATAACGTACGACGTGACACCCGCGGATCTGGTTACGGCGGTCGTCACAGAATTGGCAATATTACCATGTACCAGTGTGCCGGTCATATTGCGAATAAAACCATCGGAAATATAAAGTTTGAAAGAGCGAAAAATTTCATCAGCAGCATCTTGAACGGCAAGGTTCAAGTCCGGAGGTATTTGTGTTCGTCTTAAGGTTCAAATAAAAAAATTGCCACATTGAAATGAAATTACAAACAAAAAAAAAAAAAAAAAAAAAAATTCAATTTTTCTTAATAGTTGTAAATTATTTTGGGTATTTTTGAATAAACGACTTTGCAATTTGCTCGAAAGTACAAAAACCACAAATTCGAGATTCTTCCCAATGAAATTTTTAATTTTATTTTTTTTTTTCTCAACTTTTTCGATTTTTTTCGATTTTTTTTGTCCACAAGTCGAAAGTCACTGATCAAACTTTGATTTTTATGTAAAAATAATAATCGAAACATCTTCGGCGCAAAACTCTATTCGCCATCCTGTCTGTGCTGGATATTTTTATCGTCTAACCGTGTAACCGCTATATATCGATAAGTGAATAAAGAAAAAACGAAAAAACAGCAAAGTTAGGAGCATTTGGAAGAGGAGGAAAAAATTCTTGGAGGATCTCGATGTAGTTTTTTTTCGCTGGCGAATTTACGAGAAAAATTATGCCAAAAAAAAAATTCAGCCACTCCGGGAAGAGTTCAACGTTCGATAGAATTTCTGCCGATCAATTGACACGATTCGTCGAAGATTTTCAGTAAAATTCGTACAAAAAATTAGTTTTCGCAACGGAAACGCCGAAAAATCGATAAAAATTCCGAACTACAAAAAACCGTGCAGTACTTACCGAGCGCCGAGGAGCTTTTAGAAAAATCAAAGAGTTTCAGGAAAATTCGTAAAAAAAAAAAAGTTTCCGCCACAAAATCCAACAAAATCGCTTCACGAAATCTAAAAAAATTCCGAGCCACAGAAAACCATGAAGGAAAATTCAACGTGCGCTACGAATCCCGACTGGTCGTCGTTACAATTTTTCGTCTACACGATAAAGTCTCGAAGCCGAAGAAGACGAAGGGTCGTAGGAATAATGGGGGAATGAATAATCAATCAGACGGTGAGTGTTTGCACAGCTCGTCGTATGAGCGACGGTGTCTGCAGCTACAATTTCCTAAACTTAACGATATAATTGTCGACGAAAAGCTCCGACGATATTGTTCGAATAGTCCGACGTTCGGGGAAGATAAATTGATAAAGGTTTTGCACTGGTGAAGATCCTTGCACGATAATTCCTTCGGGTGAAGGTATCGAGCGTAATAAGAGTCAATTATTGAGGCAGAACGTACGTAGTTTCCCACGGCGTTGTTGCAAAGAGCCAGACTTATTTCCGATCCTCCAAAACGCTGCAATTATCGAGGGAACGAATTTTCGAAAACAGTTGGAAACGTAATCCTTGCTGCTAAAGTTTCTCTTTCAGGCTCGACTGAAAATTGACTTGTCTCCATTAAATGTGGAGGATAATAACATCGAAGCATGCAAAGGTTTATTGTTTATTCATTAAATTCCAGGTACAGGTGAGTTCCGTCTGCACGAATCGATGGTGAGAAGCTCAAAAGAGTTCTCCATCGCAGTAGAGAATAATCGTCGGTGTGATGTGGCCGAAGCATCATTAGCCATGGGAGTCAGTATCGATGCAGCGGTGCGTTTCACTAAATTGAGTGTTTGCTTGGCCCACACGTGGCCACGATCGAGAATAAATTCAAAATGGCAGAAAATAAAGTGGGAAATCGTTTGGTACGTGTCAGCCGCGATGTCGGTTGGTCTTTTGGTGCCTCTGCTCGTTTCCATTTACAAAAATCGATCGAGTTCCCTCGTGGTGGCTCAATCTGCTTGCTTCGTTGGCGCTATCTCCAATTTCCTTGTCAAGATGATCGCGTACCGAGTTCAACGTAAACGTACGAAGGTAAAAAAAAAAAATAAATAAATAAAAAATAATCGAGTGGCTATGAACTTGAGATTTTCGTGTAATTTGCTCGAATTTATTTGTCAGTTAGATATTGATCAGCGAAATGGAAGATTTCTTGAAATCTGCAAAACCTCACGAAAGAAAAATTCTCCAAAATTATGTAAATCGCTCTTCGATCTTTCACATCGTCATCACCGTCGTTAATTATTTTACCACCATCGGTGTCATTTGCGGACCGTTGTTTCTTCCTCAAGAATTTCCTACCAACGCGGTTTATCCATTTTCCATGGATTCCCGAATTATCAAATACGCCGTTTATCTCCATCAATGCTTCGTCGGCTTCCAATGCTCTACAGGTGCCACCATCGATTGTCAAACTGCTTTGATGCTCTGGTACGCCGGAGCCAGACTCGAACTTCTTACTCATCAACTTAAAACCGTTTCCGACTTCAATGGCTTCCGGCGCTTCGCCCAACAGCATCAACGATTGCTTTGGTACGCGAATCAAGTCTCTCACACCGCTTCTTATATCGCTCTCACTACGTCGATCGCTTGTGGCTTTGGCACGATCTTCAGTGGCCTCCAATTGTTGAGCGTAAGCGGAAAATATTCAATGGCCTTCTCGATATTGAGACTTTTTTTTTTTTTTTTAATGGACTGGGAATGGAATTTTGTTAAAAATCGTCGACATTTTCTTGAAATTTTTTTTATAATTTCAAAATTTTCATTATTTTGGCGGAATTTTTAGTTTCTAACGAAATTGTCAGCGAAATTTACGATTGGAACGACTAAAATTTGCTTCTGAAGAGATTTTCTAGAATATTTCTAGAAATTTTGTTTTCAGTGTATAATTCCTATAAATCTTTTTTTTTTTTTATCGCTTTTTCGAAGAATCAACCTCTTGCGGTGAAGATACAGTTCGGACCGGTTGTTTTGGTCGCTGCAATGAATCTCTTTGTTTGCTGCTGGCCAGCGGACAACTTGATCAGAGTGGTGGGTGTTTTTGTGAAGTTGATAATAATTGATCTAATTGTTCCGTCTCATTGTCTTGAAACGAGGAGAGATGAAGAATTTTAGGAATTGTTGGGCGTCCGTGGAAAGTACGGGTCTGTTGGACCCGAGCAACAACTTTTTTTCCGAAATCTCATTTTTCAAACGTTTTATTTCGAAATAAAACAAATGCGTGACTATAAAAACTGTGGAACCTTGAAGAAGCATCAATGGAGAGTATTCCAGAATTTTTTCTGATTTTTTTCCCTCCAAATACGCGAGATACAAGTCGCAGGACGAAAAGGTCCTGCAACTTTTGTCAAAAACGAGATTTTTTCGAAAATCTCATTTTTCAAACGTTTTATTTCGAAATAAAACAAATGCGTGACTATAAAAACTGTGGAACGTTGAAGGAGCATCAATGGAGAGTATTCCAGAATTTTTTCAGATTTTTTTCGCTCCAAATACGCGAGATACAAGTCGCAGGACGAAAAGGTCCTGCAACTTTTGCCAAAAACGAGATTTTTTCGAAAATCTCAGTTTTCACACGTTTTACTTCGAAATAAAACAAATCCGTGACTATAAAAACTGTGGAACCTTGAAGGAGCATCAATTGAGAGAATTCCAGAATTTTTTCAGATTTTTTTCGCTCCAAATACGCGAGATACAAGTCGCAGGACGAAAAGGTCCTGCAACTTTTGCCAAAAACGAGATTTTTTTCGAAAATCTCATTTTTCACACGTTTCATTTCGAAATAAAACAAATGCGTGACTCTAAAAACTGTGGAACCTTGAAGGAGCATCAATGGAGAGTATTCCAGAATTTTTTCAGATTTTTTTCGCTCCAAATACGCGAGATACAAGTCGCAGGACGAAAAGGTCCTCCAACTTTTGCCAAAAACGAGATTTTTTCGAAAATCTCATTTTTCAAACGTTTTATTTCGAAATAAAACAAATGCGTGACTCTAAAAACTTTGAAACCTTAACGTAGCGTCAATGGAGAGTATTCCAGAATTTTTTCAGATTTTTTTCGCTCCAAATACGCGAGATACAAGTCGCAGGACGAAAAGGACCCTTTTGATCCGCGGAAGGAAAAAATCGATTTACTCCAAAACAAGCAAACGCCAAGTTGGCACCATTTTTTCTGTCCGATCGCTTTTGTCACGGGTCATACGGACCCAGTTACATTTTTTCTTTACCATCCTGACTAGGATGTTATTCCGCAAGCATTCAGGAATTTTATTTTCATCGTTATAGTGTGACATGATGGGCGCTGCAGTATACGATGCGCCGTGGCCCAATAAGTCGTCGAGAATGATGAAAAATTATCTGATGATTCTTCATCGATCGCAAAGGCCGGTCATTGTTTCTATTGCTGGTTTCATTCCTGCTCTGTCTCTGCATTCCTACGCCAAGGTGCATTTTCCTCTGGAACGTCAATTCAATCTGATCGTGAAATTTGTCCATATTTTTAAACGCCTTTCGTCTTGTTTCTTCTTTTCAGTATTTATCGTCAGCTTTTTCGTACACGACGACTCTTCGGCTGATTCTGCTCACGGACGCAGAATCCTAGCGACAATGATCTTTACGAATTTATAGTTCAGATCGAGTCGATTTAGATTCAGTACGAATTTAGCTCAATCGGTAATAATCGGTGCGTAGTCTGTAGGTCCAAGTTTTCTGCAGCTTCCCTGCGCTGCGCTTGTATACGTCGAAAAAATTCAATCGCTTCCTTCGTATGTGATTAAAAGTTGAACCCTAAATAAGAAAAATAACTCGTGGAGCTTCAGCCTCGAGATTGGAATTTTTTGTTTATCTCGAATTTCCGGATCAGCTGATCAGCTGATGACCTCCGTGAAGTTAGCCCGCTCCCTCAGGCGGCGATGATGAGGAGCAGGGGGAGGGACGACGTGGCTAACCTCACAGAGGTCAAATGCTCGGCTCCCGCGATTCAAGAGCGAGCACCGATCACCGGGTTGTCAAATGGAATGAATAAGAAATAATTAAATGCTCGAACAGTTTTTATTGTTATTGCGCAGTCATGTGCGTCCCTAAGTTTCTCCTCGCGATTATTTATTTCTCGGGATAAGTTGTACGTCACGAAAATTTCGAAACTGTCCAAAATGTACGAATCAACAATGCCTCAAGATTGCGATGTTGTGTTTTTTACGTTCGAATGATTTTCGTCTCGAAATTTAAATGCATAACAAATCGAAGGTCGTTCTATGCAAAAATAGCGAATCATCGTGCAGTGGATTTAAAAGAAAAGTTTCGTAAACGAGTGACAAGTGCTCCGAACCCTTACGAAATGATTTTCGCCCACATTTTCGAAATACAAATTTCAACACCGACACTTTGTTCTTTCCTTTGAAAACCCCATCGTTCCTGCTTCTTTTTTTCCTTCACCATGGCCGGTGGCTCGTCTTTGGAGTCCGCAACTTCGTATCATCAACTAAATCATGGACGAGAAGTTTGGCACTGGCTGGCTCACGTCAAATTATCCAGAATCATTATTCTCGTCTCGATCCTCTTGTTTATCGTGCCGCTCTTCACCCACTACTACTTATCTAAGGTAAACAAACAAACTGGCAAAAAAAAAAACGTGTTTTCAACGATTTTGAAGTTTGCATCGTTGGAATTTGCGAAATTCTGTTTTTTCTTGAGCAGAGCTCGCGATGTTTATTCACCAATGTGTCAGGATGATAGATCGATCTTTTTGTTACGATCTAAATGATAAAACGAGCATTTCCTGCGCCCTGAAAATCCGATCGGGACGAAAAATCGCCAGGATTTTCGTAATTCACAAAATAATTACTAGAAAAAATCGTTTCCATTGAATTTCAACGTTCTAAACTTCAAACTCGTACGAAAAATCGAAAATTTTCATTCTTTTTGAAATTCAACAAAAAATCGATAGAAAATGCGTTTTTTGGAAAATTCCAACGATGCCAATGACAATGTCGTGTTTTTTGACTCTCCGTAACGAAAACGCGCTGCGCAGGTCGAGGAAGATTCTCAAGGAATGGATCTGCATCGCGCGCGCTCCAAATTGGAGGCTTTTGAGGATTTCACGGCGATGAAAGCCGCCGACCTCAAAAGCAGGATCGAAGAAATGCTCAGGATCAAAGTCTCGGTGAGCAACGAGCTCAGAGACTTGGAAAACAAACGCCAGAGGCTGCAGGTCGAAGTGAGCAGTTTCACTCAGAGAATCGACGACTTGAAGCAAGATTTGCTGCATCAGCAGACGGATCTGGATCGACTGAAAATAAGCGTCGTGCAGGCTCAAGCCGCGCAGCGCGAAGCCGTGGAAAAAAATACTCCGGAATTGGCTCCGCCGAGGAGAATTCTCGTGGATTCTGTTCCGGTGGTCGTGCCGGGGACTCGTCCGAGTTCTTGCAAAATGTACAATTGCTTTGATCACAGCAGATGCGCGCTCACCAGCGGCTTTCCTGTTTATCTCTACGATCCGGACTTGTTCAGCGTTTTGAGCGTCGGCTGGGACGTCGATGGGTTCTTGAAAACGACCATCAAACAGACGTTGGGTAAATTTTGGATTTGGGCTCGTTTTCGGTCGAGAAATGATTGAAATTTATTTGCAAGTTTTTATTTACGAAAAAAATTGAAAAGTACAAATTTTATGGATTTATAAATTTGAATTTATTAGAAAATGTGAATTTATTTAAAAAATTTAATTTTTTTGAAAATCACAATCGAGTCGAAAATCAAATTCCAGTGAAAAAATGAATTTTGATTTATTTGAATTTTCTCTGGGGGAATTTTGCATTTGGGTTTGTTTTCTTCGAAAAATTCATTGAAATCTACGAATTTAAATTTATTTAATATTTTTTAACTATAAAACTGCAAATTTATTGAAAAAATTGGATTTGATTAAAAATTTGAATCTTTTTACAATAAAAATTGATCGAAAAAATTAAAAATCTATGCAGAAATTTAAATCCGTGCAAAAAAACTTATTCTATTTAAAAATTATAATTTATTTAAATTCGCATCGGGTGAATGTAGAATTTGGTTTCTTTTTCGTTCGAGAATCGATCAAAATTTATTCAAAAATTGAAATATATTGAAATTTCAAGAAATTTCGAAAAAATCCAAATTTATTGGAAACAAAAATGAAAAAATCAATGTCTTGATTTTATTAAAAATCGAAGAAATCAGAAAAAATTCAATTTATTGAAAATTTGAAGAATTTTCATTTATTTTGGTAAAAAAATTTTAATTAATCAATTTATTTATTCATCAACGTTCGTAGGGTACAACGCTCACCTGACGGCGAACCCAGCAGAAGCCTGCGTGTATATCCTGCTGATCGGGGAGGCTCTGGCGATGCCGCAATCAGGAGGGAGTGTTCAGAAAAGGAGAGCGGTGGATGTGTCAAAATTGCAGGCTCTTCCTTACTGGGGTGGGGACGGTAGAAACCACATTCTGTTGAATTTGGCGCGTCGGGACCTGAGCGTCGAGGCTGGAAATATATTTAGCGACTTGGAGACAGGTCGTGCGATTCTGGTGCAATCGTCTTTCCACAGGAGCCAATTTCGCGAGGGTTTTGATTTGATTGTGCCGCCGATTCTGGGGCCTCCGGGCGGAGACATTTGGCAGGATTGTGCGCCGATGGTTCCAGCGAGGCGGAAATATTTGCTCTCGTTTCAGGGGGAAATGAGAAGCGCGAGAGCGACGTCGACTCCGCATCAAATCGACGACGCGGAGGTCGACCTCGAGCGACTCGCCGTGGACGAAAATAATTTGGACAACTTTATTATCCAGCACTTGAAAGAAATGACTTCGGGAACGAGCCTCGACAAGTTTTTCTTGCAATTCGAGTGTGTTCCGGCCTCGGAAGACCGGAGAATCGTGCAAGCTCTGGATTGGTCCTTGTGCGGCACTGATTCCTCGAGAAAATCGATTCTCAAAGAATCCACATTCGCCCTGATCCTCGCGCCGAGCAACGCGACATTCGTTACCACTTCGTTCATGCAGGCCAGACTCTACGAGGCACTGAGGGCCGGCGCAATCCCCGTCGTCTTGGGAGGCGATCAAATCCTTCTCTGCTACGACGAGGTCATCACTTGGCGAAGGGCCGCGATATTTCTACCAAAGGCAAGTCCTTCCAATCAATTATTTATAACAACAAATTCAAAACAATTGAAATAATAATTTATAATAAATTATAAATAATTAGAATAATAATGCAGAATAATTTAAAAATAATTCGAATAATAATTCAAAATAAATTATAATAATAATAATAGAGTTTTATTTGCACAGCATACATAGCTTTTTACAAAGTTTTTTCTATCAATCCTCCTCTTCATCCAACTCCTCTCTACCCACTTTCTTACAGTTCTTACATGCCTTTTCTATTTCTCTAAANTCTGTACAACCTGCCACTCCGTCCCATACATACTCACTCCTTTTACGATTACATTCTTCTTTCTCCGTTCTCTTTCTCTACATTCTTCTCTCCATTCTCCCTCCTCCATCGGCCTCGGTCGATGTCTTCTCTCTTCTTTCTTCCGCTGCCACCGCAATCTCTTGTCCCTCGACGTCACCTTCCTCCTCCATTCCGATGATATCCCGTTTCTCTCGTTCTCCCTTCCTCTTTCTCGAATGTTTTCCCGTTCATTTTTCCGTTGCTGCTGCTCGTATTCGCCTGTTTCTTCTTCCTGCTCTCCGCCGTCTTCCTTTTCTTGATTTTTGTCAACGATCTCCGACCACATCATCTCCTCATCCCTCTCAAAATAAATTATAAATAAATCGAAAAATAATTTATAGTAAATAAAAAATAAATAGAATAAATATTTATAATGAATTAATAATAATTAGAATAATAATTCAGAATAAATTCAAAATAACTGGAATAATAATTTTAAATGAATTCAAAATGAATAGAATAAAAATTTATAATGAACCAAAAATAATTAGAACAATAATTCAGAATAAATTCAAAATAATTGGAATAATAATTCAAAATGAATTCAAAATAAATGGAATAATAATTTATAATGAACTAAAAACAATTAGAATAATAATTAATAATAAATTTAAAATAATTGGAATAATAATTGAAAGTAAATTAAAAACGAACAGAATAATAATTTACAATAAATTTATCATGATACTAAATAATTATTTATTTCTAACTATTATTTTTATTATTATTGAGAAATTATTTATTAACAATAATGATTGCTTAATAATCGTAATAATAATATAAAAAATTCATAGGCTCGCGTAACGGAAATGCATTTTTTCCTGCGCGCCGTTCCGGACAACGATCTCCTGGCGATGCGCCGTCAAGGACGTTTGATATGGGAACGATATTTGAGCACAGCCCAAGGAGCCGTTGACACAATAATCGCATCGATAAGAGATCGTCTCGGAATCCCTCCGCTGCCAGCTGCCGGGACTCCCAGTTTGAGCATCTTCAACGAAACTTTCGTGGTAATTAAAAGCCAAAAATTGAAATTTCTGAATTTTTTTTCAACATTTTTTTTTTCACTCGAACGATATTTCGGATTAAACATTCTCCAGCCTCTGAAGTCGGACTCGATAATAGCCGAACCGGAAGCCGAAGAGAGTCTCGGTCCCCTGGAGCCGCCTTATCCTTCGCCGGCGTTCAAACGAAATTACACGAGCATGTTGATCCACGGGCACGAGATTTGGAACGATTGGCTCGACCCGTTCAACCTCTATCCGCAGCTTCCGTTCGACACCGTTTTACCGAGCGACGCCAAATTTCTTGGTAAACTAAAAAAATCAATTTCCTAATTATGAAAAAAAATAAATAACGTTAAAAAAAATCGTGAAAATCGCCCCAAATCGTGTTTAAAGAAAAATGACAATTTCGTCGAACTTTCAGGATCGGAAGTTGGCTTCAGGCCAATAGGGAAAGGCGCCGGTGGCGCCGGTAAAGAATTCAGCGAATCTCTCGGTGGCAATCATCCCAGAGAACAATTCACAATCGTCATGTTGACTTACGAACGAGAACAGGTTCTCATTAATTCATTGGCTCGGTTATACGGGCTTCCGTATTTGAACAAGGTCTTGGTCGTTTGGAACAGCCCGAAACCTCCGATGGAAGATCTTCGGTGGCCTGATATCGGCGTTCCAATTGTGGTACGAATTAAACTCGTTTATTGAGATATTGATCGATTAATCATTGGTCTGTGACCTTTTTTCGGACGGAGAGATAATTACATAAAAAATTACGATCGCAGTTCCCTGGACGTCTGTGAACGATTTTCCACAAATGCTTGGTCGATTTTCATACGAAATTGGGCGAAAATTATCGAAATTTTGCGGAAAATGTTATTCACTGTCTATTTTTTTATTTTATTTCATTTACGACTTATTTTCAACAATTTAGTAATTTTCATACGAAATTGAGCGAAATTTGGCGGAAAATGTTATTCGCGGTCTATTTTTTAATTTACTACTTTTTTTTTTTAACAATTTAGTAATTTTCATACGAAATTGGGCGAAAATTATCGAAATTTGGCGGAAAATGTCGTTCACGGTCTAGTTTTCGATTTACCACTTTTTTTTTCAACAATTTAGTAATTTTCATACGAAATTGGGCGAAAATTATCGAAATTTGTCGGAAAATGTCATTCGCGGTCTATTTTTTAATTTACTACTTTTTTTTAAACAATTTACTAATTTTCATACGAAATTGGGCGAAAATTATCGAAATTTGGCGGAAAATGTCGTTCACGGTCTATTTTTAAATTCAATACTTTTTTTTTTTAACAATTTACTAATTTTCATACGGAATTGGGCGAAAATGATCGAAATTTGGTGGAAAATGTCATTCGCGGTCTATTTTTTAATTTACTACTTTTTTTTAAAAACAATTTACTAATTTTCATACGAAATTGGGCAAAAATTATCGAAATTTGTCGGAAAATGTAATTCACTGCCTATTTTTTAATTTACCACTTTTTTTTTCAACAATTTACTAATTTTCATACGAAATTGGGCGAAAATGATCGAAATTTGTCGGAAAATGTCATTCGCAGTCTATTTTTGAATATACTACTTTTTTTTTTAACGATTTACTAATTTTCATACGAAATTGGGCGAAAATTATCGAAATTTGTCGGAAAATGGCATTCGCAGTCTATTTTTTAATTTACCACTGTTTTTTTCAACAATTTACTAGTTTTCATACGAAATTGGGCGAACATGATCGAAATTTGTCGGAAAATGTAATTCACAGTCTATTTTGCAATTTAATTTAATATTCTACTTTTTTTTTTTTTNNNNTTTTTTTTTTTTAATTTACTAATTTGCGAAAACGGCGCGACGGAAATGTCTGCGGTTCACGGGTTGTTCATTCACCAACTGGTGCGATTATTGCAGGTAATAAAAGCTCCGAGGAACAGTTTGAACAACAGATTTCTGCCTTTTGATTCAATCGAGACGGAAGCTGTTTTGTCGGTCGACGACGACGCGCACCTCCGTCACGATGAGATCATGTTCGGCTTCAGGTAAAAAAATCCCCATTTTTCCAGCATCCTCGACGATCTTCCTCTTTCGTGGAGACGAAAAAAAAAAAAAAAAATTGCAATTTTTCTTGCACAGAGTTTGGAGGGAACATCGTGAGCGCGTCGTTGGTTTCCCTGGCCGTTTTCACGCCTGGGATCAAAACTACCACAACGCGTGGAACTACAACTCGAATTACTCGTGCGAATTGTCGATGGTTCTCACGGGAGCTGCTTTCATTCACAAGCATTACACATATCTTTATACTCATTGGCTGCCGCAAGCGATCAGGGACAAGGTCGACGAGTATATGAACTGCGAGGACATTGCTATGAATTTTCTCATATCGCACATTACGAGGAAACCACCGGTTAAGGTATTTTTATACTTTTTTTTAAATGGAAACCCCAGAATATTCTGGGGACAGGATCTATTTACGATCATACGGGTCTTTTTGACCCGAGCGACAACTTTTTCTCGAAAATCTTGTTTTTTGAAACGTTTTTTGAAAATTTAACAAATGCAACGACTGTGAAAACTATGAAACCGCGAAGGAGAGTCAATGGAGAGGATTTCAGAATTTTTCCAGATTTTTTTCTCTCCAAATACGCGAGATACAAGTCGCAGGACGAAAAGGTCCTGCAACTTTAGCCAAAATTGAGATTTTTTTGAAAATCTCGTTTTTTGAAGCGTTTTTTTGGAAATAAAATAAATGGAACGACTGTAAAAACTGCAAAACTTGAAAGTAGAGACGACGGAGAGGATTGCAGAATTTTTTCAGATTTTTTCTCTCCAAATACGCGAGATACAAGGCGCAGGACGAAAAGGTCCTGCAACTTTTGCCAAAAACGAGATTTTATCGGAAATCTCGTTTTTTTGAAAATATACCAAATGCAAAACTATGAAACCTCAAAGTAGAGTCGATGGAGAGTATTTCAGAATTTTTTCTGATTTTTTTCTCTCCAAAAACGCGAGATACAAGTCGCAGGACGAAAAGGGCTCGTATGATCGATGGAGGGTTAATTATATTTGTCAATCGAATTATTACAATATTCCAACGTTTTTTTTGTCCAGGTAACGTCACGCTGGACCTTTAGATGCCCAGGCTGTCCAGTTTCCCTCTCGGAGGACGACACCCATTTCCAGGAGCGTCACAGATGCATTAACTTTTTTTCACAGGTATTTGGCTACATGCCACTCTTGAATACTCAGTTTCGAGCCGACTCGATTCTCTTTAAAACTCGAATACCCCATGACAAACAAAAGTGTTTCAAATTCATATGAATCGCCTCGAAATCAATGGAAACTCACTGCCCGCCTCCGAGTTCTCTTCTCCCTCTAATTTTCTCAATCAATAGGAAAAATCTCAAGTCTTCACGACGATCATCGAGTCTCCCGATCATGAAAAAAGTCCAAGCTAATTTTCGTAATTATTACAAAACACACATCACAAGTGCACATTCATTTTCTACACATTACGTACAAATGCGTCCATGTACAAAAAGCGACAAGGGTCTATGATTTTTTACGCCATCCTGGATCCTTCGAGAGTCTTTTTCGTCCTGCGACTTGTATCTCGCGTATTTGAAGCGAAAAAAATCTGAAAAAATTCTGAAATACTCTCCATAGATGCTCCTTCAAGGTTCCACAGTTTTTATAGTCACGCGTTTGTTTTATTTCGAAATAAAACGTTTGGAAAATGAGATTTTCGAAAAAATCTCGTTTTTGGCAAAAGGTGCAGGACCTTTTCGTCCTGCGACTTGTATCTCGCGTATTTGGAGCGAAAAAAATCTGAAAAAATTCTGAAATACTCTCCATTGATGCTCCTTCAAGGTTTCACAGTTTTTATAGTCACGCATTTGGTTCATTTCGAAATAAAACGTTTGAAAAATGAGATTTTCGAAAAAAATCTCGTTTTTGGCAAAAGTTGCAGGACCTTTTCGTCCTGCGACTTGTATCTCGCGTATTTGAAGCGAAAAAAATCTGAGAAAATTCTGGAATACTCTCCATAGATGCTCCTTCAAGGTTCCACAGTTTTTATAGTCACGCATTTGTTTTATTTCGAAATAAAACGTTTGGAAAATGAGATTTTCGAAAAAATCTCGTTTTTGGCAAAAGTTGCAGGACCTTTTCGTCCTGCGACTTCTATCTCGCGTATTTGAAGCGAAAAAAATCTGAAAAAATTCTGAAATACTCTCCATTGATGCTCCTTCAAGGTTCCACAGTTTTTATAGTCATGCATTTGTTTTATTTCGAGATAAGACGTTTGGAAAACGAGATTTTCGAAAAAAACTTGTCGCTCGGGTCAAAAAGACCCGCGAAGGGTCAGGATCTTGACTCTCGTCAAATCTGACACAAACTCAAGGATTGCGAGTAAAGAATAATTTAATTCTCATTTCGTATCAAGAACGTCACGTAGTCCGTGCCATCGATTTTAATCGAACGTAGAATGCAATACTTTGATAAAACTTTATACTTTAACGAGAAAGCCCTCTCGTTTTCTCGTAATAAATACAGTGAAGGATCGCGTGTCTCGGAATGAAATACCGCATGTACAACAGGTGATCCGGCCCAACGTCGTTGCAGTCTCGTCAATCAAGTTAACAATCGTCATGCCATTGTCAAATCGTCCTATGAATTTATGCATCACGATCGAACAGTGTTTGCACACGATTATCATGAAAATACGAAACTCTCTCTGGAACGTTATTTTTCTTAATTTTCATTCGATCCAATTTTTTCTCCAAAACTCCAACATTTTGCTAAGAAATTAGCAAAACCAGAGAAAAAATTGTACCGACTGTTCCACGACATCGAAATGTCTCGACAAACTCGCGAAAGGATGCAACGAAAATTTGGAGCAACAAAAAATCTGGAAAAACCTTCTCCAACGATCGAAAATGCAAAATTGACGAAAAAAACGTTTTCTTTTTCGTAAATGCGATGCTTTTATAAAGGAAGATGGAAAACCCGGTTAGGGTAAACAGAAATCTCGTACACGATAATTTTCTATGTGCCACGTGGAGATCCACGAATTTATTCGAACAGGTCAGAGTCGAATTGTAAATATTTATACATAAAAATAGTGAATCGACGTGAGAAAGAAAAATATATACGTAATTCACTGCTCCGTAAGCCGAGTGAATCGTGTTGTGACGAAAAATTGTAAATAAAGTGAAAAAAAACATGTTTGTAAATGGCCAACGTTTCCAAAAATTGATTCTCTTCCCAAAAAAATCGCATTCTCCATTTTTTCGAATTTTTTGAAAATCTAAGATTTTCAAAAAATCGTCCAACCGCTTTAATTTTCCCAAATTTTCCAAGATATTGCGTACTAGTCCCTACTTTCTTTTTACTTTCTAAGAAAAATACGAATTCTACGGCATTTTGAAATTTTCAAACAAAAAAAATCCAGCATTGTTTCGACTTTCGCGAATTTCAAGATTTATGACCAATTTTTTCTTTTTATAAATCGAGTATCGACCGAACGGGTTAATGATTTTTCGAATTTACGAAAAATCTGAGATTTTCGAAAAAAAATCGGCATCGTTTCAACTTCCGCAAATTTCAAGATTTATGACTTATTTCTTCTTTTTATAAATCGATCATTGGCCGAACGGTTTAATGATTTTTCGAATTTACGAAAAATCGTCTAACCGTGCTTCGATTTTTGCAAATTTTCCAAGTCGCCAAGTCCCTCCCTCTTCACTGTATAGTTTTTTCCCTCGACGGCGGTATAATGGGACCGAAGTTACCGCTGCATTGCGGTTCAGCTGGGATTGCTACAGTACCTGCGGTCGACGCCCTAATACGGTACTACACAGCGGGAACTGCGAAGAGAGAGGGAGAGCGCCCGAAGGCTCGTCGATGTGTGTAAACAGACACCGAAAAAAGAAAAAAAACAGAGCCTCGTTGCTCGCACTGTAGCGCAACTTTTCTCTCGCAAGAATAAACGCCAAAATTTCAGCTTTTCGTCTTCCTTGCTCCTGAATTTTTAATTCCCACCTCGAAATGGAAAATTTAAACAAAAATGCAAGATTTTCGATTAACAAATCTCCAATTCGTCGCGTTTGCGATTGGTCGCTGGACCTTGAGATGTAAGAATTCTCCGCGTGTCGACAAACAACCGTGCGAGGCAAAAGGCGAGTAAACAACGAGAGGAACGCGATCGCGAGGCTTCTTTGGGAAAAGGTTGACAATCGATGCTCCTCTCGTCGTTCTTGAAGCACGCTCGCGTACCTTCTCAAGCAGATAAGGCGAAGCTCTGGCTAAACAAGAGTTTGCCTTCATTCAAGAAAAGCATCATCGTCGTCGTAGGGGCGGTGCGGCGTGGAGGGAGGCATTACTCGAATGTTTTCATTAGAGGCTCGTGGGAAAGTGTCCAATTGAGACAAAAGTCATTCATAACTGTGAAGGG
>JBAJMU010000008.1:8376910-8393139 GCA_037952995.1 Hyposoter didymator
AAAAAAAAAAAAAATTTGGTCGTTAGGAACGGGAAACGATCGCAGCAGCTCGCTTACGAACGACGAATGAGATGATTGAGAGTCGCGAGCCGATACGCGGTGTTTGTACTCGCGAAAGAAAATTGGGAAAGTGCGCATGCGCACCAGGTTCGCTAGAATTTAGTTGCGGCTCGTTCGCGGTGCCTGAATCGCGAGGAGGAGCGTTTGCGCCGCGGCGATCATACAGCCATACGTGGGTAGTGTCGTATACACTGTGTCGCACACGCTATGTGGAAAGGCCGGTGAGCAGCGCCGCGGCGACGACCCCCATTGGCCGCCTCGTGTTTCGATCAATACGGGGTTTCCCGTGACGTAAATGCGTCCCGCCAACCCCATTGGTTCCGATAACCGCCGCATTCCCTTATTCATATCGAGAGCCCCCGCACGAGCACGATTTTCTTCCCGATTCTCGTCATTTCCTCAAATTTTCCATTTTCGTCAAAATTTGAAAATAGAAAAATGCGCGCAGATTCCAAAAAGTAATTTCGTTCGATTTTTCTTTTTTTTTTCTCGAAATCTCAGATCTTCAAATTTTTAGGCCTCCCCCCCCCCNCTTTCGTCGCCTTCGCAGGTTCGCGAGAAGAACGTTTCGAACAAACCGCACGCGGAAGGTTCGCGGGCTGCACGTAGGAGCTTGTGGTTCAGGGGAAAAGGCAGAAGGACTTTTCGTGCAGACGACGCTCTCTGGGGATTCGAGAATGGGGAACCATGGAGCGAGAGAGGGCGAGAAAGAAAAAAAGGATGAAATGCATGGAAGCGCAGAGATCGCGTCTGGAGTAGCGAGCGAATGAAAAGCGAGTGTTCGGGAAACGCGCGGCTTCGGGGCGCGCACGCTAGAGGTCGTGCAGGTGCCGTTGATCGAGCTTTACGAAAAAATTCACATTTTTGTCGTGTCGGTGAAAGAAAAAGGGAGAAAACAAGAAATTGGTGGTCGAGCGTATGCCCGTCGACGATCGCATGCTTTTTTCTTTTTTGATTTTCGAAAATTATCAAAATTCCGGACGCACGTGAATTATTTTTGAAAAAAAATGAAAAATCAGCTGCAGACTCCGGTCGTTGAAATCCGAAGGAAATAATTAGCCAAGAACCGTGTGTGGTGGACGCGGCGCGGTGCAGCGGCGATAACGCAAACTACCCCAGCCGGGTCGAGAGATCGAAACGCGCCCGCGCGTTTTCAACACGCCGAGTGGGGGCGAGAGAGAGAGAGAGAGAGAGAGAGCGAGAGAGAAAGACGGTCACACAGTCTGTTATCGCGGCCCGGAGGGTGAAAGGAAACGAAAAACCGAACCGCAGTCACGCCAGTTATGCTTCGAGAGAAACAGAACGAGAGAGCGAGGCTTAAACCGTCGCGTGTGTGAAAAAACGATACACGGTATTCATACGCGATCGAACGAAAGGGAAAAAAAGCCAAAAACGCTTTTTTACACTATTTTTCGAGCCAGGGAGCAAATTTAAGGGAATTGGTAAAAGTCTGTGTCGGGACTCGTCGAACGGACACGATTCCGAGGCTTTTATGGGTGTGGAGTGAAAAAGCTCGTGTCGCAAGTAACGCGCGATTCCTCGAAATTTCGTAAAGTCGCGAAGGAGACGATGTGCGTGTGCAATATATCGCGCGATTGTGAACTCTGGCCTAAAATTATTTGAGCAGCGAGTTCGAACGTTTCAATTTGAAAAATTCTCCAACGATCGGGATAAAAAAGTGTCGGAAAAAAAGCGAAAGTGGGATTTAGTTGCATTGATCGTTTTCATTTATTTTCGTACGCGAGAAAAAAAGGAATTGTTACCCCCCGAGGGTAAAAATCCATCGGGCATTTAATCGGAAACAGCGTTGAACTCGTCCGTGTTGCTGCAACCGTTTTCTCTCTTAATTCGTGTCTTTTCTCACCAGGGGCCGCGACAAACGCCATTGCGTACTCGACCAAGCGCTTTTTTTTCTCGTTTTTTCAATCCTCCCCCCTCCCCCGCCTCTTTCTTGATGTGTTCTTCGTAATTGTCGAAAAAGCATCCTTCTCCCTCGCGCCCAGGCTAACACACTCGCTAATGACGTTTGTTTTTCGACGACGCGAGCTTCCTCGACGTGCTTTCATCATCCAACCAGGATACACGACAGTTTGTGCGTGAGTGCAGTGTCTCTGTGTGTGTCCGAGTGACGAGATGAGCTTCAGTGCCGCATTTTATTTACGAAGCACCACGGAGACAATTTGACGCACGACGAGGGAGAGAGAGAGAGAGAGAAAATCAAAATACAGACGATTTCGCACGATCGCCAACGAGCAGGCACTACTTTTTGACGCGCGAGTAAGAAACGGAGCAACTTTTAGTGTCGGAAAAAAAATTGCGACTGCCGCGTGCGTTTAGACACGAAAACTCGGTTCGTTTCACTTTGCAACAAAGAAAACGACGAAAACGTAACGTGAAATATTTTCCTTTCCCTCTCCACACTCCGATCCCGCAAATTATTGTCACGAGTGAAAAAATTCACTCGAATCTGTTTTCGTCTCTCTCTCTCTCTCTCTCCCCCCCTCTCCTGTCTCTTCGGCTCTCAGTCTTTGGTACAGGTCCGAGGGCTTATCTCGGCCACCTGTGGTAAATCGCTCCTGGTGAAATTTCGGCCGCGAGAGAGCGAGAGAGAAGACGAAGAAGGGTGCGCTCGCGGGTTTTCTCCCTCCCGCCTCCCTCGGAGCATCAGCCGAGAGAGCGAGCGAGAAAACCTCGAGGCAATCCCATGGGTCACGATAGGGGGAGTCCCGAGAAAATAAAAATAAGGTGGCGGCTCTGAGGCAACGAGGGAGAGAGAGAGAGACAGAGAAATTTCTCTCGCGCCGACCACGAGCTTTTTCGTGAGGAAAGAAAAAAACAAAAGTCTCTCCGCGGCAAATTCGAAAGTGCGAATCTTTATGGACTGAAATTTTTTCGCTCGATTTTACGAAAAGTTTGGAAAAAATAAGCAACTAACCGGTTCGCGGCTTGATTTAAAAAAAAAAAAACATTACGAAGGATCGGAGAATTATTGGAAACGGTAAAGAATGCGAGAGCCCCCTCCCCACGACCCGTGATCATGATTCTCCGTACGGATGTGACGAGCGATATACGTAAGCCGAGAGAAACCTGGTACTACGGTGAGGCCGCTCGTACGGAGAAACGAAAGCCCCTCAGCGCCGATGCGAAACTCCATCGGTCACGAGGTCTCCATTCTAACCTAACAAAAGGCAGCAGCAGCAGCAGCAGCAGATACGAGGAGAAAATAAACAAAGAGGCACTCGTATTGTCGAGGGATAATACGAGAAGTCCAAATTTCAAGGTTAGAAAACCCGAGAAACAGCAGCAGCAGAGAGCCAACAAGCTCGAGAGTGCTGATCGAGACGAGGAACAAGCTGAAGAAGCAGACGAACGAGAGAACGAAGGGACGAAAACCAAAGTTTACGAAAAATCTGATATTTCGATTGATTGTTTATCATTCTTCGCCGCGTCCCCATCATCGAAACTTAACGAAACTAGAAACTATAGCGATCGAGTTGTCGACGATTATTTCCACATTTTAATCGAACGAGACAAAACAAGTTTCCACTTGGAACTGATAGAAAATCTCTACAAACCTCGAGAGACAAACTCGATCTTTTGCAATCGGGAGATCGACGAAGGGTCCTCACTCGGTGGCGGATGACTCGCTCAGGACCAGAACGTCCCGTAGTCGTAGACGTTCCAGTAGCGTTTCCTGGGCCCGTTTTCAACAAACACCACTGTTCTTTGACCTCTAAACAACAACAACAACAACAACAACAAACTTTTTCCTTCCTCCTATTATTATTATTATTATTCGTAGCATCATTCTCGTCATCAGACAATTCCTTACGAGAAGATCGAAACAACCAAATCCTCGTCGCTCATTCCCGACGCTACCGTCCGCCTCCGCGTCCTCGCTCCACCGTTTTTTATCCCATTCACCATCCTTCGAATCCCCCTACACTTTGCAACTTGGATAACCTCGATAACCTCCATCCCGGTCCCCCTGAAATCGGCTCTCCGTGATGGCGGACCTACCCGACATGTCGCATCTCACTCCCGAGGAGAGACGCATCATCGAGGGTGTTATGATGCGACAAAAACAGGAGGAACAGCGAGAAAACGAAATTATGAGGTAGGTCCTACCGCTTTTCGTTTATTCTCATTCCTGCCCAGTTCCCCGCAGGTCCAGAAAAAAAATCAAACTTCCAGAGACAAATTATTGTCACACTTTCCCAATTTTCCTCTCTCTCGCGAAAGATTTGGACAATTCTGAAGAATGTTGAAGGAATACATTGTATCTGTAGTCTAATGAATGTGTTGAGAAGCCTGTATGAAAATATCTGAGAAAGCTAATAAACAATCAATCAATCTCTCTGTTATTTCTTTTTTTCTTATTTTTAGTTTCATTTTTTTTGTCATTTTTATTTTTTTCTTATTTTTAGAAGGAGGATCGTTATCGTTTTGTGTCTGTACCGTTCGTGCAATATTTGCGTTGAGGTTACATAATCAAGGCTTAAACATTGAATCAATCAATCAATCTCTTATTTTGTTAGTTGAGCTATGTTTTTATTTAAACTTAAGTATGGGCAATTGTTCTATTTGCCTAATGGAATGAAGGGCATAAAAATAAATATCAATCAATCAATATTTNACACTAAATTTCAAGAAAATCGTAAATCAACCCATTCTGCGATAGTTATACCTTAAGAAGGATTGAATCGATTGGTAGAGCTTGTGAAAAGTGAAAAAAAATTGTGTCGATAAGGTCGAACTAAAAATAAACGATCGAGAAGAAAATTCCGTGACATCCAGCGACAGAGTAAATTTATTGGATTTTTTTTCTTGCTTGAATATTTTCATTCCGCCCTGTTGATTGGAGCAATGAATTGGAATTACCAGACGAGATTGTTTTGATTAAAAATTTGATGATTTTAGGCGGAAGCAGGACGAGGTTCAGGTGCTCGAGGAAACGATACGTGCACGTTCGGAGCAACACAAAAAATCAGGAATAGAACTGGACGCCACGTGTCAGATATGCTCAAAGACCAAATTCGCGGATGGTGTTGGTCACATCTGCAACTACTGCAACATCCGGTGCTGTGCGCGTTGCGGTGGCAAAGTAACTCTTCGATCCAACAAGGTAAGATGAAAAAACTAAAAAAATGGTTTTCATTGAATTTTAGTCTCGGAGGGAATGAAACTTGAAGAGTCGATAATTCATCAAAGAGAAAATAAAAAGCTTTTTCGTGTCAACTCGTTGCAGGAATATTGGTCGATGATATTTAATATCTGTCAAAAAGAGACTGGAGTGTCATTCAGTCTCCGAAGTATCAGGAGCGAAATGGAAAGAGTTGTCGGACGATTAAAAAAAAAAACAAAAAAAAACTCGCACAGCTTCGTTGCTATATATGAAAAAGAAAAAAAGCTCCAAACGGAGAGAGCGACAGCAGAAAAAAAAAAGAAAAGAGAATGGACGTTCGCGTCAAGGCTGCGAAAATATTTTGGTTCCGGATCGACCGGACGTTGCTCGTCGCCGTTGGCTTAGCCAGCTTCATTCGCGGCCAAAGAGAGATTGAGGAGAAAAAAACGGAGAGCGATAGGAGGTTCGAGTGTCGCGGGCAAAGGTGTGGAAAATAGGACAGTCAGGTCCACACTTTGAGCCCCTTCGGGCTATTCTCGGTCTTTCTCTCTTTCCGAGACTCTTTCCGACCCACCGATACTCACACTTCGCACTCCACCTCGCCCTCCAACGTTTTGCATTATTGCGAAGTAATCTCGCGGAAATCGATGACACCCCAGACGTCTCGGGGGCGAATCCTTCGGCCTGAGCCAGTTGGATTCTTATTTTTATTTACCTCTAGCTACGAAAACTTGCAACAAAAACCAATCGAAAGAGAAAAATCGAAAACAAACCCACAAAAAAGAATGAAAATTCTTGGTCCAGCCGTTTATCTGTGAGAACGATTCAGAGTCGAAAAAACCGAAATCGATGAGGCTTGCGAGTCGATTTTATTTTTTTCACTACGATAAAGTTTCTAGTTTTTTTTTTTTTAATTGACGAAACATTTGAATGAAAATAATTCGTTGAAATAAAAATGAAACATGCGGGCGATCGAAGGTATTTCCATAAATTTCGTCGAGCACGACGATAACGAGTTGGAAAATTTATCGGCCAGCTCGTATCTCGTGAATGACGTCAAAACGGTGGAAAATCATCGTTCGATGCTTTTGCGATAGTCGCCGCGCTCTCCCTCGTACAGCGCAATGGTGGCTATGCCAGTTTTTTTTTTTTTCCTTTTTTTTCTTTCTTTTAGTATCTCTGACGATAATGTCGCGCTAGAGTGCGCCGGGTCGATATCGATATTCGCGATCGCCGCTGGTAACCGCGTTAGCCTCGATACGTATGGTCAATACAGTTAGCGATGCAAAATGAAGTTTCTTTCATGTAGAAACTACGTTTTCGAAACGAGGCCAAAGAATTTCGTCTCTGACAACTTGCGGGAACGTAGGTCACGGAATTCCGAAGAGAAAAACTCTTATCCCTCCGTAGACACACATGGGTCTGGGGTGCATTGCCAATGGCGTGAATTTCTCGTTTTTCGTATCGATTACCATTAAATAACAATAATAAAAAAATAATTTTCAAATATTAATAAAAACGTTAGGACGCCCCAGACCCATGTGTGTCTACGCAGGGTTAAAAACGTTTTTTCGCTAATTTTCCATTAATATCTTCAGAATTTAGTTGGCCGCGTCGCTTCGAGTGCAATAACATTGAAGGAAAAGGAAAAAAAAAGGAGGCGAGGGAAAATGTGGTTTTATGAGGATCCTCTCGTCGTCCAGTGTGCGGTAGACGTCGGTTGAGCGCCTCTGAAAAACATGCAAATAATTGACCCATAACTTCTCTTCCATACCTCTTCTTCCTCTCTGACTCTATTTCACTCTTTCGTATATTCTCGAGCGCACAATTTTGCCTCGTCCCACCTACACGAGTACTCTCTTGCTTTCCCGAGCGCTCAGCGTGCATCAATTAACCCTTATCGCCTACCTCTATATATACATCCAAGCCTCTCTTCTCTTCTCCGTTTTTACGTACACTCTCCTCTCCGCTATCCGTGTATGCAAAAGCCTACCCAAGTTATACACCACTTTGCAATGTCCCGGTCGAGAACGACGAAGATAAAAAAAAAATACCCACAAATTGCGCTTCGGGCGTATACACGCGGGAAGGGTCATCATCGAGTTAATTTCGAGCATTTCACTCGTTTTTCAAATTTCTTCGATTTTATGAAATAATTTATTCTTGATAATTTTTTCTTCATGATTCTCGTTGGATTTCACGAGCTACAGTTTTCCAAAGATTCTTCTTTATCGAATATCAAATATTTTGGGTCTATCGGTATGAATGGTGAGAATCTATGGGATTCTGTCTCCTCGAGTCTCGTGCATTCTACTGTGCTTTCCCGCACTGCGTGAGGAATTTCTGGCATCTGACTCAAACCCCCCCATTCGCCCATTGTCATCACCACAGTATGCCCTCAATTTTGTAGAGATAGTAATGGATCCATCTCGAGCAATCGGAAGCCAATCTTTGGACCGATGTCTGAGATGTACGTCCAACGCGAAATATTTTTGCTCCGGAATCGTATGCAAAGTTTGAGTTCACATTCCATACAACAAGATCCCCTGGAGGGAAGAATAATAATCGCGAGTGGATGAGGTGCAGCTGTTTTTAAGCTTCGACGACGAGGAATTCGATCGAATACATTTCGTTGAATCTCATTTATTTCTTCCCGAAGAAACGTAGACTTCCGGTTTGGCGTTTCGTTGTAAAATGAGATCGTGGTTGCTGGCACGATTGGGGTGAAGGGTGAAGAGGAACAGGAAGAGTGAGAAAAAAGTAGGAAAAGGTGGAAAAACAAGGGGAAGGATAAAAGAAAAAAAATTAGTGGAATGGAGGATACGGGGAGAAGAAAAGGTTCGGGAGAGGTTTAAGGCGGAAAGTCCAGTGGCTCGCGGTCACGCAGTTTAATATCGCAGGCCCCACTCGCGATGCGTGGGGGCCTATGAATGGGGCGCGTCCCTGCGTGACGTCATCCGTACGAGCTGTCGGTCGACTCGGACGTAGAAAGGAGGTGGAGGAGGAGGAGGAGGAAGGAGGGAAGGTAAGCGAGAGAGACGTCGCGACGTCCGAACGCGGGTGGGGATGCCGTGCGAGGGGTGGTTCTCACAGAAGGGGTAGTTTCAGCCTCTCCCTCGCACTCACTCTCTTTCTCTCGCACACGTTCGGAGTTCCGAGAGGGCGACGTGACGCAACATATTGATCTAAATTCGGTAGAAGGGGATGAGAAACGTGGAGAGAGAGGGCCAAGTTACCCTCTCGCAAGGGGCAACTCCGCACACGGGGAAAATCGTACAGTCCTCTCGACAGACCTATATACACAAATATAGTTTACTATTTGCGCGCGTGCGAGACCTTTCCCTGCTTTTTTTTCCCTCTTGGACTTGATTCTTCTCGATCTTGTTTTTCTCACCCCCTCACCCCGCCCATCCTCCCTTTCTCTTATTCTCTCTCATCTTTCCTTTGCTGCCAACGTTTTTATCCATTTCTTTATTACACACCATTTCGTCTATTTTCATTTTAAAACCAGCCACAAGAGCGCACTCTGACGGGACGTACAAACAGATAGAACTACGAGTCGCATGTAAATTTAGGATTTAATACACTCACCCCTTTCCCTTCATCGTTTCTTTCATTCCCATCTTTCGCTCTTTGGATCCTTGATCCTTCCTCGTTACTTTGAGACCGAGAGAGAGAGAGAGAGAGAGAGAAGCTTTCCTCAAACGTCGCGGTTCCGCATTCGAGTGGAGATTATACTGCTCGACGATGAATCTCTGAAGAATAGAAAAATAAGCATAAGCTTTTGTAAGTTGATCCAAAATTCACGATACATAACCCTTACTTGCCACACCTCTGTTGAATTACGTACTTGCCACCATGGGGTAGACTTTTACCCCAGAGACAAGAATTTTTATAAAAAATGAACTACCGAATATTTCCACTTGGAAATTGTTGCAGAACATATTGAAAACGTTTTTCAGAAGATTGTTTACTTTATTTAGCCAAAAATTAAATTTAAGCGCGCTAAAAAAAATTCTGAAACCAACACGAGTGGAAAAATGACTATTTTGCTTAAACCCCAAGGTGGGACGTAAGGGATAAAGATAATCCCACAAAGTTGGCTCCCTGGATCGAGCCAACGTTGAAAAAATGATGAAATATAATCAACGCAGGAAAAAGTGATTTCAGAAATGTAATTAGTCATTAAGTTTCGTATGTAATGAGAACAGCCGATCCACCGAATGAACGAGCAATCAATCAATCAATCTATCATTGTTGGTCCCATCTGAACAAAAAAGTTTGAGTTCATTTCTGCCATCTTCCCATAGCCCAGAGTCTCCAGCTCCGGTATTAATTCTGAGAAAAATCAATGGCGGTTGTTTATTAAGGGCTCGTCATTGAGAGTCTGACGAGGACTTTTGAGCCGATATTTATTATTGTTGCAACGTTTTTAGTGCACTTTTCTTTCGACCTATCACGTTTGCCTGATGCGATAAAAATCTGTAGTCCTCGTTGTGAGAGGGAGCTCTAGAAATGATGGGGACAGCTATTACCCACGTGTCAGTGAGTTCCCACCCGGTGGTCCCTTCTGTCACCCTCTCACTCTCTCGTTTGCTGCTTTCCTATCGATAGGCAGTTTTATCTTTCAGCGATTTACGAAGAGACCCACATTTTTCTGTTTTTTTTTTTTTTTTTTTTTTTTTTTTTTTTTTTTTTTTTTTTTTTTTTTTTTTTTTTTTTTTTTTTTTTTTTTTTTTTTTTTTTTTTTTTTTTTTTTTTTTTTTTTTTTTTTTTTTTTTTTTTTTTTTTTTTTTTTTTTTTTTTTTTTTTTTTTTTTTTTTTTTTTTTTTTTTTTTTTTTTTTTTTTTTTTTTTTTTTTTTTTTTTTTTTTTTTTTTTTTTTTTTTTTTTTTTTTTTTTTTTTTTTTTTTTTTTTTTTTTTTTTTTTTTTTTTTTTTTTTTTTTTTTTTTTTTTTTTTTTTTTTTTTTTTTTTTTTTTTTTTTTTTTTTTTTTTTTTTTTTTTTTTTTTTTTTTTTTTTTTTTTTTTTTTTTTTTTTTTTTTTTTTTTTTTTTTTTTTTTTTTTTTTTTTTTTTTTTTTTTTTTTTTTTTTTTTTTTTTTTTTTTTTTTTTTTTTTTTTTTTTTTTTTTTTTTTTTTTTTTTTTTTTTTTTTTTTTTTTTTTTTTTTTTTTTTTTTTTTTTTTTTTTTTTTTTTTTTTTTTTTTTTTTTTTTTTTTTTTTTTTTTTTTTTTTTTTTTTTTTCGTACCTCGTGCACACACGTCAAGTGAAAACTATCGATCGTCAGTCTGACGAGGTTCTATTTCTCTTTCCCTTCGAGAAGCTCCATGTTCCAGCAGAGTTTCTTGCATAAATTTGAAAATTTATGTCCCACCCTGAAGTTGATCATTTTTTTCTTCCATCCATATCGTACAATGACGCGATTTCTCCAAAATACTCTTCGGGACGAAATACTTCGGCACTCATTGGAAGTTTCCTCAAGCCCTAGGCCCTTTTTCTCTCGTTGCTCGAATCTTCAAAGGCTCCTTCGCTTTCAATTAACGATTTTCTACCCTTTACGGAAATTACTACCCCGGGCCCGAGTCAGTGCTGGTCCAGTATGCAAAACGTACGTCCCTCGTGCTCTCGGCTCCATTATTTCATGGAAGATGCATAAGAGGACCTAATCTCGAAAATTCAACACTCAGGCTCTTTTTTTACAGATTTGATAGTTTCTCAAAAACAAAAGTGCAGCTCCGAATGTAAAAATGAAAAGAACGAAAAGCTCGAAGTGATTAAACGCGAATTCAAAGAATATCCGATTCAGCTGCAATGAGAGACGATCCCGAGTGTGTCATCCGTGCAATCTTCCATGTGCGTTTTCGCAATGAATTTACGAGACAGAGTACAGGAACGTGGGTTGATTTAACATACGAGGGAGACTTACACTTTTGCTTGCCTAGCCAGGATGACCGACATTTCTCCCTGGCTCCAGTAGAGCATGGAGGAGAGACGAAGAGAGGTAGGGAATGAGTTGGAAGATAAAAGAGTAGATGGATAGGGTCCAGGGGTGGTTCGGGGGATGGTCTGCGAGTGACGGTAATTTAAATGGTATCGAACTCAAAGGAATCTCCGCCATTCCTATGTACACCTGGTTCATGGAATGTACGGGTAAGCGGGAAGGGAGAGCAGAGGAAAAGATCAGAGTCTTCGAGAAGAGAAACTTCATTTTTTTGTTCTTTGACGTTTTCTTCCCTGCAGGCGATATTTTTCTGCCTTTCTCTGTGTATAAATTTCGCTCCCTCCAGCCCTTCCTAGGGTATATGCCGAGTAACACGTTTCGCAAAGATATTCGACAGTCAGGACGACACGAGCCTACGAAATTCTTGCAAGTACAAAGTCCTGTCCTCTTTGGCAACTATAATCCAATGTTGACGAGTGCTCGCTCGTGTCTTTCGCGCTGCATCCAAGCGCACCTATAAATGCATTCTTATTATGGAAGGACGGATTCGTTTCTCGGGAAGCTTGCTTTTTTTTTCGAGGCTCGTAATAATTTAATGGAAGATCGAGATTCGGGGGGAGAATGGCACGTTACGAGGGCGTGAAACCCTATACACATATATGTCTACGTACGTGTATATGTTGTTTTATCGATCAACCCACTTCCCGGTTTATATCTCGGTCTCGCTCGCTCTTTTCCTCATTCTCGGCCGTGTATATGCTCGAGAGCGAATGCCTGGTGTGATGAAAATTCAATGACAACAATTAGTTTTTGTCTTGCGAGTATTTTGCCAGGAATCTTATGGCAAATTTAATTCCGTTGTGATTTTTACGCTAATAAATGAGAGGCTCTGAATGTTCGGTGATCCTTTGGATCCAAAGGCGAAGGAGACTAAATGGGAATTTCCGTGGGACACGAGGCAGGGGCGCTCTTTTCGAATCCGCTGAAGATAAACCCAAATTGGGTCGCGGACTCGTCCGAGCAGTAACGCTCTACTCGTCACTGACTCCGTTGTTCGTAGCTTTTCTCCTTTTTTCATCATCATTCCTTTCTCGCTATTCCTTATTCGCCCAGGCCCTCCACCCTCGCCCTTTCTCTTCTCTTAACGTTCATACTTTTCGTTTCCTCTCCGCATTTGCCCCTTCTTCGCCCTTTGCCAGCATCATCTCCAAAGCCAGCTTCCCAGCGCGTCCTTGATTCTTCACATTGAGTTTGGAACAATGCGAGGGAGCGTGTGCCTTTTCGCCTATATCACCCTTCACCCTTCACCTTTCCACCATCATAATGCACTACGAATCAATTGAATTTCTTTCCTCCTTCTCCTCTCCCTTCATCTCCCGTTCTCCGTCTTCCTTTCTCTCCTTTCCCCATTTCGATCTCTTCATATTTCTCCTTTCCTCCCTCCTCCCCTCGCCATTTTCCTTTTTTGACCGCTCACTCAATTATTTCTCATCGAGCTATAGAAAATCCTCGAGCTCTCCATTTCCCGGAGGTCCCCAAGAATTTCGCGCAAATCTCCCCCTGCCGGTGCTTCTTTCCCACCAATACGACACCGACCAAAAGACACACACGCACATGGACATCCACCAAGCTCGGCAAAACTAATCGATTCCCTGGCATATATCCCGACGCGAAGCCACCTCGAGAAATCGATATCGAGAGTCCGTCTGTCGCCTTCGACCATGACACACACACACACACACACACACACATACACATCTTCATTTTTACACACGCATGTCTAAATGCGGATAGAAAAAAATGAGACTCGCAAACACCTCCAGGGGACGACGAAAAATCTATAAATAATTTGCGAACGACCTCCTTAATACGCTAGTACCCCTCCAATCTCCTTCATCTTCTCCTCCACCTCCACTCCCATTTCCAAATGTTAAACATTCCAGTGGAACATACGCCCAAAATAAGGGCTGCAGAATGTACCAATTCATAAAGACGAACCAGGATCACCATGTGGTGTCATCAGAACCTAAATTCGTTACTCGCTAATCAGTCGTTTGATTAGGTCCTCATTCGATCGCTCTTGCAACTCCCATGTATCGATATCGTTCATATTAATACACTTTCGTCCTTACATTCAGTTAATTCTAATTGGAATGGTGCACACATAGAGTACCTATAAATACATTCTTCATATTGAGCATGTTTTCTTCATTTTTGACCAAGCAACACTCCCACATCGCTAATCAGTCGTTCGATTCGTTGCTTTATGCATTCGATTGTTCTCGCAACTCCCATGTATCGATATCGTTCATATTAATACACTTTCATCCTTACATTCAGTTAATTCCAATTGGAATGCTGTACACATAGAGTACCTATTACTACATTCTTCATATTGAGCATGTTTTCTTCATTTTTGAAGAAGCAACACTCCCACATCGCTAATCAGTCGTTCGATTAGTTTCTTTATGCATTCGATTGTTCTCGCAACTCCCATGTATCGATATCGTTCATATTAATACACTTTCGTCCTTACATTCAGTTAATTCCAATTGGAATGCTGTACACATAGAGTACCTATTAATACATTCTTCATATTGAGCATGTTTTCTTCATTTTTGAAGAAGCAACACTCCCACCACGTCGCGATGTACCATTTGGTGATTGCGAAATCTGAGTTTTGGAGAAAATTGAGAACATGGTCGAGCAGGTGGAGGAGAAGGTATATGTGTTGGGCAAAGGTTGACTCGGTGATGCTGCTGGGAATGAGGCGAAAAGGGACCGGAACTCTTGACATATTGCTACCTAGGCAACTTGGCGAAGTGCTCTTAAGCCCCCTTTCGCGACCCGGAACGTTCATCCTTTCCTCTGCTTCTTCGTTTCCTCTCTCGCGCGCTCGCTTTCTCTCTACACTTTTGAGCTTTTTTGTTGTCCGGAGTAGCAAAGAGCTGGTCGTGCTGCTGGCAGTCTGCACCGAGAATCGGAACGGCTAGGCCGATTCAAACACTGCTGTTTTTTAAATCGTATCGGAGCCTCGGGCTAACGCAATAAATAATAAAAGATGCTGAAAAAAGTGGAAATAAATGAAGAAAATCATTTAAAACTCTATAAATTCGCCAACAAATTGTAATCGAACGAATGAAATTGATATTTATACGCGCGAAAAAATGGTTCCAGGTGATATGGGTGTGCATCGTGTGTCGAAAGAAACAAGAGATTTTTCTAAAGACCGGACAATGGATGAACAAATCTGGACTCAATGCCGCGGACACCGCTATGTTGAGAAGAATGCAGGAGGACATGCAAGGACCCGGCATCCCAGGACATCCAGAACTGACGCAGGATAAAAGACCCAAACTCGAACGAGCTCACAGTGCTGCTGAAAAAGAAAATTTGCCTCTGGTACAGAGAGGTGCTTGTACCTTAATAAGGCAGTACTCCCAACAGGACCAGGTATCCATCAATTTTCTTCTCATTCCTGACGATTTTTCTTAACATTATTTTTAGCAAGTTCCCAACGTTGAGGTCCAACGAAAAATCCTGTTTCTCTTGTACAATTTCAAAAATCATGAAAATTCCGAACAAAAAAATAGTCCCTTACTTGCCACACCTCTGTAGAGCAACGTACTTGCCACCGTGGGGTAGATTTCCACCCCAGCGACAAAAATTGTTATAAAAAATGAACTACTGAATATTTCGACTTAAAAATTATTGTAGAACACATTGAAAGCTTTTTTCAAAAGATTGTTCACTTTATACAGCCAAAAATTAAATTTAAGTACGCTAAAAAAAATGCTAAAACCAACAAAAGTGGAAAAATGACTATTTTGCTCAATAGGCCTGGAGAAGTTTGTACACCTCGACCATGGGGTAGATTTGCACCCCAGCGACAAAAATTGTCATAAAAAATGAACTACTGAATATTTCGACTTGAAAATTGTTGGAGAACAAATTGAAAGTGTTTTTCAAAAGATTCTTTACTTTATTTAGCCAAAAATTAAGTTTAAGTGCACTCAAAAAATTGCTAAAACCAACAAAAGTGGAAAAATGACTATTTTGCTCAATAGGCCTGAGAAAATTTGTATTTCGAGGTGGCAAGTAAGGGTTACTGTCCGGACTGAATATTGAATAAGAATCATGGCGCTGAGCTCGAGGAAAAAACAGAATGTCGTTGCATTCCAACGAAGCAAACTTTCAGATCGTTAATTTTTTTCATTTTTGCACTTTATTTTATATTTCTCAAACTTACATCGTATTTACCTGATGTTTTAAACATTTTTCAAGTTTCATTTTGTTACTATTTGTTGTCATCCCTGCTCAATGGGTTTCCAAGGCAAAATAAAATCAATAAATCAATCAATGTTTTCTCTGAATGAGAAATATTTCTCGAGCAACAAATTCAATGTTGTTTTTACTTCGAACGTAATTGTAAAATTTGACAATTTTTCAAACGCGAGGACAGTGTCCAATAACGTACAAAAGTGCCTCGGGCTGGAGTTCCGTAGCTCATTTATACGTGCGGAAGCATACATCGTTGTCACAGATCGGGCGACCATTATTTTCCAAATGGTCCTGGCAATTGCACACATTTCACGCGATTTATCGTTCGGTGTTTTTTTCTTCCTTTTGCCTCCCCCTCCCTCGACACTTTCATTAGTTCGGGCGAGAGGAAAGTTGAACTTGTTGCAAGGAAATCATAAAGAATTTTTTTCTCACCAATTTGAAATTCGATTAAAATCGATTTTGCATTTTTCTTGATTATTGAATTTTCATTTTGGAGCAAAGTCTAATTTTCGGGCGTTTGTGTCTGTTGACAAAGGTGTCCGGACGCCGCATGTCGACCAGCGACAGCGGAGTGGAGATGTCAGTGTCGCCTCATTCGAGGAGCTTGCCGACTCCACACGCCGTCGTTGGTTCGTATCCTCAGACACCGAGACATCCGGCTGCCTATCCTGAGGACGATCCCAGTCTGTATCGAGGCGAACTCGATAATCTCATGCGACAACACGCTCAGACTTATCAGAGGCCCATGTATCATCAAGTGAGTCAATCAAAAGTTTCATATTTCCCATATTGACTCTCTGCGGATCATGTCATTTTTTA
>JBAJMU010000008.1:8393186-8413484 GCA_037952995.1 Hyposoter didymator
GTTTGTGGCGAAAGTTGCAGGACCTTTTCGTCCTGCCACTTGTATCTCACGTATTTGGAGAGAAAAAAATCTGAAAAAATTCTGAAATACTCTCCATTGATTCTATTTTGAGGTTTTATAGTTTTTATAGTCGTTTCATTATTTTTTTCAAAATAAAACGTTTTAAGAACGAGATTTTCGAAAAAATCACGTTTGTGGCGAAAGTTGCAGGATCTTTTCGTCCTGCCGCTTATAACTCACGTATCGGGAGAGAATTCTACTTCAAAATTTCATAATTATTATAGTCGTTGCATTTTTTAAAAAACGAAATTCATGAAAAAAGTCTCTCGGGTCAAAAAGACCCATACGATCCCCGGAGGGTTAATTCTCCCATGAAAATTGTTTTCTCACCGTGACTCTTTTGTCGCGCGGTCCTTCGCTCCAGGACTCGGACATAGCGATGACTTACGGTCACCCGGGAGTGGAGAATGTTCCTCGAGCGATCCACGGATCGCAACAGCACTCGATCCACTCCGGAGGACAAGTGGGACATCCCTCGCAGAGTATCGGTCCACCGGGGAGTGTGGGAGGCGGAGGAGGAGGTGGAGGACAAAACGTTCTCCATCAGCAGCGAAGTTTTAGCAGCAGCGAGGAGGAGAGAAGTACACCGGAATGCGCGAGCGACGAGCCCGACGAATCAGAGAAGGGTAAGTCCTTCCCTTAACTCGATAAAACAATGGCCATTAATTCCTTCGAAAAATAATGATGAATCTTTGTCTCCTTGGCGTTGAGGTTTATTCCGTGCGGAAAAAGAAAATTCTTTCCTCATCGATCGGTAGGATTTTATTTTCCACTCGCGTCAACGCGCATTTTCAACATTTTTTTTTCCCCTCTTTTTCAGGAAATATTTACAACGAGACTGTAAACGAAATTTTGTTAGAAAAAATGGATATTTTATTCGATACGTTCAACTAAATGTTTTTTTTTGAATAATCCCAAAAATTGTGTCATCGCAGCAAGAAATATTCTAGAAAATCTCTTCGGGAGCAAATTTCAGTCGTTCCAATCGTAAATTTTGCTGACAATTCCATTAGAAACAAAATTTGTTGCAAAAATAACGAAAATTTTGAAATTATCAAAAAATATTTAGTTTGAAATTTTTTTTTTTATTCTAAAAGTTTTTTTTTGAATAATTCCAAAAATGGTGTCATCGCAGCGAGAAATATTCTAGAAAATCTCTTTGGAACCAAATTTTGGTCGTTCCAATCGTAAATTTTGCTGACCATTCAATTAGAAACCAAATGTATTGCAAAAATAACGAAAATTTTGAAATTATCAAAAAATATTTCGTTTTTTCAAAAGTTTTTTTTTTTTTCTTTATTCCAAAAGTTTTGTTTGAATAATTCCAAAAATGGTGTCATCGCAGCAAGAAATATTCTAGAAAATCTCTTCGGAAGCAAATTTTGGTGACAATTCCANGGAAGCAAATTTTGGTCGTTCCAATCGTAAATTTTGCTGACAATTCCATTAGAAACCAAATATATTGCAAAAATAACGAAAATTTTGAAATTATCAAAAAATATTTCGTTTTTTTTTAAGTTTTTTTTTGTTATTCTAAAAGTTTTGTTTGAATAATTCCAAAAATGGTGTCATCGCAGCAAGAAATATTCTAGAAAATCTCTTCGGAAGCAAATTTTGGTGACAATTCCATTAGAAACCAAATATATTGCAAAAATAACGAAAATTTAGAAAATATAAAAAAACATTTAGTTCAACGTGTTCAAAAAAAGTCAACGATTTTTAACAAAATTTTATTTTCAGTGGAATTATCGACAATTACGAAAGAAAGAAAAAGTTGCATCCAAGTCTGTCGAATCTGCGATTACATTTGGATTTTTAAAACTCGCTCCCTCCTTCGATTAGTCCCTCAAAAATTTTCTTTTCAAACCGCGCGCTTCGTTCGGGGATTAATGGAACAGCTGTTTTTTTTCGTCAGTGCTGTGAATTAACGAGAGAAAGAGCGAGACAGAAATACGTGTTTGTACAGCCTGAGAGGAGCTCATAGTTGATTAGACACACGAGCGCCGAAGCGTGCCGAGGTTACAGCCACGTTAATAACATGGCGGTGAAAGAAAAAAAAGGAAGAAAGTGCACAGCATCCCCAACAGAAATATCCGAGCTTTCCCTTTGCCCTCCCTCCCTCCCCCTCTCTCTCCCCCGATCTCGCTTCCTCGCACTCTCTCGTTGCTTTTTATCCTTTTCTCTTTATCACTCATCAGAGCGTACCAGAATAAATCCAAGGCTGTCCTCTGTGACTCGATGCGCCAACATCTTGTCTCCTCCCCTGTAACCGCTTCCCTCTCGCCCCTCGGTACCGAGAAAATTCCTCCAACGTTCGCGCGTTTCCATCAACCGCAGTACTCTAAATTTACAAACATTGCCAATCGAGCTTGTGATCAATTGCTCGCCACTTTGAGCAACTGAATTACACAACGAGCTCGGCTTATATTTTCCATGACACTCTGGAGTCCACAACGTTTGACTACGACGAAAAATACTTTTTCCATTAATTATTCGTTCAATTTAAAAAACCATGACAATTTTCCTGACGATTTTCTTTTTTGATATTGAAAAAAAATCGTTTTTGCGTCCTGACCAAATATTGAATAAGAATCTTCATATCCAAACGATCCAAACTTCAACGTCGTATATTTTCCATGACACTCTGGAGTCCACAACGTTCGAGTCCTACGAAAAATATTTTTTCCATTAATTATTCGTTCAATTTAAAAAACCATTACAATTTTCCTGACGATTTTCGGTTTCGATACTGAAAAAAAATCGTTTTTGTGTCCTGACCAAATATTGAATAAGAATCTTTAGATCTGCTCAAGAAAAAACGGAATTTCGTTGCTTTCCAACGATCCAAATTTCAAAGTCGTATATTTCCCATGACACTGAAGTTCACGACGTTCGAGTCCAACGAAAAATACTATTTCCATTTATTATTTGTTCAATTTAAAAAACCACGACGATTTTCCTGACGATTTTCGGTTTTGATCCTAAAAAAAAATCGTTTTCATCGTCTTGACCAAATATTGAATAAAAATCTTGAGATCTGCTCCAGAAAAAACGGAATTTCGTTGCATTCCAACGATCGAAACTTCAACGTCGTATATTTTCTTCTCTATTAATTTTTTTTCTCTTTTTACTCGTCGATTCGACCGCGTTATAGATTTTTACATTTTTTCTTGTACTTTATGGTTCGTTGATTGGCGTTTGCAAGATGAGCGTTGAGCAGACGTTGGGAATAGGAGAATTCGGTTGTCCTCGCTTATTTTTATTCCTTCGTCATATTTTCGCTTGTTTCCGTTTGTTTGGGTCGTTTTGGGGGATTCTCGTAAGATTGTGTGGGTGCGTGCGTGTGTATCGGGAAATGTAGTATCCTGCGGGAATTGTCGGGTTCCCCGGACTCGTCGTTGCATTGATCCTTGGCGGTCCTCCGCAACACACTCCACACCCTTCGGGCGTCCCTCTTTTCTCCTCGTCTCTCGGTTTCCTTCTATTTTGGCTCGAAGCCTCGCTCCCTCTCGCTGTAGGGCGCTCGCTCGCTCTCTTATTATTCCGAGCTGCTTCATCCAGGACTCCATGGCGTTTCACTCCGAGTCTGAAGTCGCACCAGAACCCACCCACACCTACGCTTCTCTTGCGTGACGTCAGCCTCGCAGCACGTGGGCGAATTGAAACGCGCGCGATTCTTCTTCCTCCCCCTCGAGGTCTCTATACCGTTCCAACTCTCGCTCGCTCTCTCTCTCTCTCTCTTTCTCGATCTCGCGCACACTCTTTTTTCTCTGGGAAAACGTCGCCGCGCCGACGCCACTCCCACCGCCGCACCGCGTCATCCGTTTTCCATTCTTTCCTCTTCACCATCACTTTCTTCTTCTTCTTCTTCTTCTTCCTTCTGCTCCTTCGTCTTCCTCTCATCAATGAGATTTCTTACCAGTAGCAGATAAAATGGTCAACCACACACGGGAACCATCTTGCCTCCACGAAACATTCCTCGATCCTGCTGGAAGCTTAAGGAGGCTCTCGTTAGTGACAATTAACTAGTCAATATCGTGACGTGGAAAAATGGCAGTAAACTATAAAGCCTCTTAAAACTTTGCATACACTTTTATGCTGCATCGAAGAAGCTTTATTTACTTTTTTTAAACCAATCGGTCGTAACATTTTTTCGAAATTTTGTTTATTACGTAACAAACGCAATTTTTAATAGTTTCTCATAAGAGCGTGTGTTAAAAATTGCAATTTTCAACATTAAATATTTCGATTTCTGAATGGTGAAGCCTCTTAAAACTTTACATACACTTTTATGCAACATCGAAGAAGCTTTATTCAATTTTTCAAAAAAATCGATCGTAAAATTCTCTCGAAATTTTGTTTATTACGTAACAAACGCAATTTTTAATAGTTTCTCATAAGAGCGTGTGTTAAAAGTTACAATTTTCAACATTAAATATTTCGATTTCTAAATGGTGAAGCCTCTTAAAACTTTGCATACACTTTTATGCAACATCGAAGAAGCTTTCTTCAATTTTTCAAAAAAATCGATCGTACATTTTTTTCGAAATTTTGTTTATTATTTAAAAAATACAATTTTTAGTATTTTCTCATGAGAGCGTGTGTTAAAAGTTGCAATTTTCAACATTAAATATTCCGATTTCTAAATGGTGAAGCCTCTTAGAGCTTTGCATACACTTTTGTGTAACATCGAAGAAGTTTTATTTAATTTTTCAAAAAATTCGGTCGTACATTTGCTTCGAAATTTTGTTTATTATTTAAAAAATACAATTTTTAGTATTTTCTCAGGAGAGCGTGTGTTAAAAGTTGCAATTTTCAACGTTAAATGAACTCTTAAAACTGTGCATACATTTTTAGTTCTTCATACTTAGTTTTTCAAAAAAATCGGTCGTCAAATTTTTTCGAAATTTTGTTTATTATATAAAAAATACAGATCAGCTCGGACCGCCTTGGATTTCGCGGTCCATATCGAGAGAAAAAGTAGAGAGGCCAGCAGGAAACCCGACGCTACGCAATTCATTTTTCCTCCTTCATTCTCTCCCTTTACTTCGTCTCCATTGATTCTCCACCCTCTTGGAATATCCAAGAATGACGCACTCTTCTTTCATGTTTCCAAGGTCACGTGACCGAAAATCCCAAAATTTACTTGTTGTCGACATTCGCAAATTTGGAGGATATGGAAAAAGAAATTTGTTGGAAAAATTATCGAGTCCTTCGTTGCCTCTCGTCCTTTTTATTCTTCCCAGACGTTTTCCATGCATTATTTTCCTAAAGTATCGAAAGGGCGCGTCGCAACATTGTCTTCCCCCGTCGATAGCTTTGCCAATCGCGCTTCATATTGCGACTTTAAAAATAAACTTTTGGGGCATGGCTGACGAACCCGCCCGTCCGGGTGTGAGGATTTATTCCATGACGCATTCCACGCGATTTTCACGCTGAGCCAACGTCCAATTATCTCCTCCGTCCAAACTATCGGTCAATCTTTATTCTGCTTCTTCATCCTTTTTTCTTCCTTTTCTTTTCGACGAGCCACGAGGCTCTGGGAGGGGGGAGTTATTTTTTTCTGCGACTTTGAGATCAAGAGGGAAAATGTCAACGAGTGTGTACACCCGGGACACCCACGCTCGATCCAGCTCCAGTCTCCAATCGGTCTTGCTCGTTGGCGTTCGCGTTATTCATCCATTTATCGCTCCGAGTATTTTTCAAATATTCTTCCCCATTTTTTTTTCCCTCAATTATTCAAGTTTTATTAAAATCTCTCGTTGACACATTTCCGAAGAAATTCAATCCCGACGAATCCTCTTTTTCATCGTGAGTGTCTCAAAAACGCACTGGAAACAAAATTTTGTTAAAAAAAAATGAATTTTTTCTTCGACACGTTCGACTGAACGTTTTTTTTCGAATAATTCCAAAAATTGTGTCAATGCAGCAAGAAATATTTAAGATAGTGTCGAAAGTAACGAAGATTTTGAAATTATCAAAAAATATTTAGTTTACCGTATCGAACAAAATATCGACGATTTTTGAAAAAATTCCATTCCCAGTGCGAATAAAAAAATTTTCCTCCAAAGCTTCCACGCAATCTTCACCGAATTCTCTTCTGTCTCGTAGCTGTTCTTTTCGTTTACTCGCGTTATTATGTCAATTGGAAAATACGACTACGAGCCAGAGTGCAAAAAACCGAATCCACAGCAAGTCTGTCGTGTTACGAAGTTGTACTACTTTCGGATGGCTGACCTTATAGCGAAGCACGCTACTTCCGCTGCGCTTTTCATACACTTTTTACCGAACGCTACTTCGTTTTCGTTCCCCGCCTGCTGCAGTGCCCTCTCTCTCGTTCTAAATTTTCCGCAACCGAACGAGAAAATCCTCGTTTTTACAAAAAAAAAAAAAAAAANTCCTCGTTTTTACGAAAAAAAAAAAAAAAAAACAAACAAAATTATTAAAGTCGAAAAAAATCTTTGGCCTGCAGAATCGACAGACTCGGTTGAACTTTGGAATTAGGAATTTTCCAGCGCATCAACAAACCCACTGAAAATATTGTTCGAAAAAATGGAAATTTTCTTCGGCCTCAAAATGGCATTAAAAAATTTTACAATAATTTTCCTTCATTTACAAAATTAAAAATAATCAAATTAGAGGAATAATGATAATTAGACGGACGACGTTGTTGCTCCCATTCGTAGCTGCACAATATCATTAGAATAGATCGAACTAGTTGGTAGAAAGTTTCGAGGTAAGTCTGCGATGTTTATGCCGATCGTGCACATCTACATCTACAAATTATTTAAAAATGTGGTAAATATATAAATATATATTTGTCCGCACACTTTCGACAGCCCAGAGACACATTTACACTCAACAAAAACGACTTTTTTCTCTGCAACATTTTTTCTCAGATTCCAAAATGGTTATTTATTTTTTTCTCCATTTTTCAGTAAATCTGAAACAAAGTTACGAAGGCACCGAATTTAAACATTTTTTCTGGATAAATTTCAGGTTTTTCGGAGAGATTGCCGAAATATATTTAATGCAAAAATCAGTCGTTTAGACTCGATGAAAATAAATGGAATTTCGTATTATCGAAAAGGGGCAAGGGGGCTTATTAAACGGTGGATTTTTTCAGCCGCCGGAAGATCGTATCGGTGCTGCTGCTGCAGTGACCCATTTACGTATAGAAAAGGAAATAGTCCATTTTCTTTTTTTTACGTTTTTTTTTCGATCCTCTGGAAATTTTTTTTCTTTCTTTTATTTCAAATGGATCAACGGCACCGCCCGATTTTTTTTCCACTCACAATCCGCTCCTTAAAAAACTAGCTCGCGTAATTCAACCAACGCTTGATATTATAGCAGCTGCGCTGCTTTATATATATTTATATGCGGTCGTCGGCTCAGTCAAGTACAGCTCGTCGTCGACGACGTCCTCTCGACGGATTTTCACCGAGAGCTGTGTGTAAACGTCCCGCCCTTGCTCTCTCTCTCTCTCTCGTTCTCTCGTTCTCATAGAGACGAGCTTCGTCTTTTTAATAAGTCCAAGAGTACGAGATTTCGGCACGTTCCTTCTTACGCTTCTTCAATTTTCCTACCGGAAGAATTTTTCATTTTCCTTTTTTTTAAACATATTTTTGATTTTTTAAAAAAATTTTTTTTTCTCCGACGAAAAAATATTTTGGAGACTCGATAATTAAAAAATATTAATTCCGTCATTTTGACGCGAGATTTTGCTCTTTCGTGGATTGGAATCGAGCGGAAAATGCAACTGGAACTGATTATTCAATTGCTGTAAAAAATCGACTTAAATTTTCGCCCTCTCGTATGCACATCGGGAAATATTTTCCTATTCATTTTTAATTGAGATTTGTGTGTTAATGGGGAAACGCTCGCGCGATAGCCAGATCTTCTCGCGGGATGTTGGAAAATTTTTGTTAATCCGCTTTACGGTCGTTATCCTTTACACTTGGGTTACTCGTTTTTACTTGCTCCCGCTCCAGACCTATTCGCGGACAAGAGTGCTTCTTGTTTTACTCCATTTTTCGTACGGATCATCCCTGTGCTCGGGCTACCGGAAATCGTTGTGGATTCAGCCAAGTATGTCCGAGAGAGAGAGAGAGAGAGCAAGAGAGGAAAGGGGATGTTCGTGTCGACTAAATATTCGTACCGCGAATGCGTACTGCGGCACGGAGCCTTAGCAAGGATCGTATTACGTAAATCGAGCACGTATACGGATTCCAATTTTTCTTTTATTTTCATACATATAGACATATATATGAAAATCGAGATTATATGAAAAGGATCGTGAGCGAAAGAACCGCTGCACCGCGGTTCAACAGCAGAGAGAAGAAAACACCCTGCGCGCCTCGATCGTATACCTTCAATTTGTCATTTTTATGGCTCCTTATCGTTCCGCTATTCTCGCGCCAGTAAAACTTCCCCCCGCCCCCCTTTTCTCTGCTTTTATTTTCATGCATTTTTATTCCTCCGGGACTATCGGACCTTTTGATTTTCTTCTCAGCATTTTTTAACCAATTTACAAATCCGTCACTTTCCCTCGGAAGATAAACAATTGGCCGACGTGTGTCGTTGCTCCATTCGGAAATTACGATTATTTCTAGACACTCTGAAAATCAATATACTCGAAACTTGAAACTTCGAAATTCTGTCAGTCAATTTTTGTAAAAAATATGTTGACAAAAAATTGACAAAAATATAAATAAATGAAATTTATTTATTAAAAAGTGATGAATAAATAAAATTGAGATTTTTGTTAATAAAAAATTCAAAAAATTTGAAATTTCGAAATGTTTTTATTTATAAATAGATTTTTATTAATAAATAAATAAAATTGAGTTACTTGTTAATAAAAAATTCAAAAAATTTGAAATTTCGAAATGTTTTTATATACAAATAGATTTTTTATAAATAAATAAATAAAATTGAGTCATTAATTAATAAAAAATTCAAAAAAAAATAAATTTACTTATTTGATAAATTGTTCAATTATGAATTTAATCAAATAAACAAATTTATGCCATTTACCAATAAATACGTTTCTAATATTTAAATTTTTTATTAAAAAAAATGATTTTATTTATTATTCATTTGTTTATTTATCGAAATAATTTTTTTCTTTTTCGAAATCAATTGTTTTTATAATTTCATGAAAATTAACATTCTGTACAAAAAGATTCGCTGAACATTCGAGCTCATCGCCCGTTTTTATTCCGTAATGATAATTGTTCAGTTTTTAATTTTTTCCACGTATAATCTTCGCTCTGCCAATCGTTTACGTCTCGTTTCTATAGAGTTCGCAATACCCAAAGTTTTTTGCTTAAAAAAATGAGTGGGGTATGAATGAAATGTCGAAATGTTGCGTTGGGAATTGAACGAGATGGCGTTTTAGGTGAGAAACCAGGGCCGATCGTCGCCACGAGCCCGAGAAGTCCCCGAGACAAAGCTGGCGATCGTATTAATCGGCAGGCCATGCTGGACGAGAAGATGAAGAAATTTCTCGCGGTACTTTGGAATGCAATCATTTAAATATTTAAATGTATCCACACGGTTTATTTTTATGTTTTTTCGTTTATTTATTGTTCCATGAACTATGCTCTTCATTTTCACAAGCATCATTCGGGATAATTAACTTTTATACTCTGATTATTATGCGCTGCCCAATTTTTCGATATTTCGTCTTTAAACACGTTTATATATTTACCGAATAACCTTTTATATTATGTCGATGTTATTCATCATTCGTACGTGTCCATTTGCGTGTCAAACGTGCATGCGTGTGTTTTCTGTCGATCGGTAAAAATTTAAAAAATACAAAAAATACAAAAAACAAAAAAAAAATTGTTTTCTTCAAATTTTTGTGGATTTCGAGAGTGGATTTCGTGGATTCCACGGCCCTTTGGGAGTAGAAATGAAAAAGTTGGCGCCAACTCGAAATTTTTTATTCCCATTGGACGAGCAGTCTCGAGAAAAAAAATTGATGACACCGATCGACAGTCGTAACGAGCGTTTCTTCTTCGTGTGATTGAAAAAAAAAAAAACAAAACAAAAAAAAACAGAAAAAAAAATAAAAACAAAAAAATTAAATATTCTGACGTGAATCTGCACCAAGAAACTTGTCTCTCTCACTCGTCTCAGTGTCTCTGTGTACACGTATCCTGACTGTCGACCAAAATTCTTACGATCCTTTGCCCAGGACGATTCCAAAATCCTTTTTTTTTCTTTTTTTTTTTGTTTCCGCCATTTTTCAATGTTCATTGTGACTCTAAATGTTGGATTTGTTTTTTGCGACGGCACTGCAGTGAGAAAATCTTGCAAACTCAATGTTTTGAAAGTCTGTGTTGCTCGTTCGTCATGGTGAAAAAAAAATTTTCCCAAAATTTGATAAATTATTTTCGTTTCTCTGTTTTTTTTTGCTCCTCGAATATTTCCCACGATTATCGAACGACCGTCGACAGAGCTCCCAAGTCAATGACTCCAAAACGCTACTCATCGTACGTCTGCGCTTTACCTCACACATGAGAAAGACACTTTTGTACTCGAACAATTATCCACAGGGCGTCCGCACTGCTGATGGCAATGAAAATTTCCATTTCTCATTAAAAAAGAAATTTTTTATTTTTATTTTTTTCTTGGCTCCATTAAAATTCGCCAAATTCTTCGCAACAGTTGGCGAATTACGAAATCTGCTCACACCAACACACACACTCACACATTTTACCAACTAATTGATTTTTTTTCTCACCCTCGATAGCATTATTTTAAGCCCCAACTTGTTAGACGTGCCCGAGGAAGAAAAATGCGAAAAATACTTTTCGAGAGAGCAGAGATCGCGAGAGTTCGACGATTTTTTTTTTTAGGATTTTCGTCGAAAGAAGAATTTTCATTTTTAAAGAGCGACTGAGACTCGCGAGTATTTTGGGAAAGAAAGAAAAACACGTGTTTGGATGTAATGTAGGCAAGGCGTACTATCATCATCACGGTGGTGGACCAGCCTCCATGTCCAGTGGCTCTCGTAGACACGGATCTCACAACGGTCACCATCACGTCACCGGCGCTATGACCATCGAGTATAACGGTCACCATCCTCCTCGAGAACCTCGAAAAGAAGAGAGCACTCTTGTGCGGAGGAGCTTCCGAAGAAGCGGCGACGAGTGGCGTGCCGACAGCCGGAGGTGCGTTTCTTTTCGTTTTTTTTTTGTTTTTAATTTTTTTATCATTTTACTATTTTTTTTCCGTTTGTATCCGAAAAACAAAGATTTTTTTCGATTTCGTCGATTTTTTGTTGAAATTTTCGTCAAAAAATAAAAAATCCTCGAAATTTTTATGGTTTTTATTATTTTTTGTTGATTTTTATCGGAAACGGAAAAACGAGGAGAGAAATGTCGTTTGCATTTTCATTTCGAGAAACGTCTCAGCATTTTCTCAATTTTTTGTCGTTTTATTATTTTTTTCAAATTTTATTTCATTCCCCCGGTCGATCTTTCCCTTCGGATCCGAAAAACAAAGATTGTTTCGATTTCGTCGATTTTTTGTTGAAATTTTCGTCAAAAAATAAAAAATCCTCGAAATTTTTATGGTTTTTATTATTTTTTGTTGATTTTTATCGGAAACGGAAAAACGAGGAGAGAAATGTCGTTTGCATTTTCATTTCGAGAAACGTCTCAGCATTTTCTCAATTTTTTGTCGTTTTATTATTTTTTTCAAATTTTATTTCATTCCCCCGGTCGATCTTTCCCTTCGGATCCGAAAAACAAAGATTGTTTCGATTTCGTCGATTTTTTGTTGAAATTTTCGTCAAAAAATAAAAAATCCTCGAAATTTTTATGGTTTTTATTATTTTTTGTTGATTTTTATCGGAAACGGAAAAACGAGGAGAGAAATGTCGTTTGCATTTTCATTTCGAGAAACGTCTCAGCATTTTCTCAATTTTTTGTCGTTTTATTATTTTTTTCAAATTTTATTTCATTCCCCCGGTCGATCTTTCCCTTCGGATCCGAAAAACAAAGATTGTTTCGGTTTCGTCGATTTTTTGTTGAAATTTTCGTCAAAAAATAAAAAATCCTCGAAATTTTTATGGTTTTTATTATTTTTTGTCGATTTTTATCGGAAACGGAAAAACGAAGAGAGAAATGTCGTTTGCATTTTCCTTTCGGGAAACGTCTCAGCATTTTCTCAATTTTTTGTCGTTTAATTTTTTTTTTTTTTCAAATTTTATTTCATTCCCCCGGTCGATTTTTCCGTTCGAATCCGAGAACCAAAGATTCTGTCGATTTCGTCGAAGCAAATGGATTTTTTTGTTGAGATATTTCGAAAAATAAAAAATCCTCAAAATTTGTATGGTTTGTTATTATTTTTTGTTGATTTTAATCGGAAATGGAAAAACTCGGAGAGAAATGTCGCTTGGGACGACGATGGTCGAGGCGACCTTGAGCACCCCGACGTTTCGCTCCATTTTCGTCGTTGGTCCATCGTCCCCGAAGCGTCAGGACCATCAAGCGTCCACCGGATGTTAGCAAATGGGAAAAAGTCTCTAAGAAAACGAGGAGGAATGAGAAAATGATAAAAAAACGGCGTGAAAGGTCGAAGAAGAGAAAAAGGAGTCGAGCGAGTGGAGCGGGTCACCTCGACCATCGAACCACCATCGACCTCCGCAAAAATATCGAATCTACCAAATCTGCTTGATCGCGAGCGACACCACGAACCGTTTGTTTTTCCTTACAAAATACTTTTTTGTTTTGTTTTTGTGACTCGCGAAGGTTCACTGAACGAAGGGGGAAAAAAACCGTCAGATTCGACGGAGGGACCAATGTCGGTGGTAACGATGCCGCCAGCCACGAGGATTGGTCCTGGGAGGCTGATCGTCAAGGTAGTCAAGACAGCGCTACCAAAGACTCTGGTATTGACACATCGAGCACATTTACCAGCAGCGAGGACAGCAATCGTGGCGACCTGCCCAAGGTACGCCGACGATTCTTTCCTTCCACACAATTTTGCCTTGACAACGATCGACCAAAAGTAGCCGCGCACGGATTGAGCCAAAGAGACGATTCGAATGGACGCGGAAGTTGCGTGCGTGCATCAGTCTCTACAAATCGAAACGTCGTCGCGTCGATCGTAGAATTTGAAACGTGGGCTTTATGGGAAGATTTCCATCCTCAGGCTCCATTTTCTGTTTTTTAACTCTCCGTGGTTGAACGTTTAAAAATAACGTGTTGGTCACACGGGGTCTGAATGACCCCGGCGACTCAAACGCTTGCCACGTCGCCAATATCGTTCCGAAGGTGACGCAAAAATTCAGGATGCTAGTTCGAACCTCGACGAATAAGAATGTCGAGGAAAAAAAATGTTATCAAATTTTTAAAATGGTAAAAAAAAATCAGCAAACAAGAAATGTGTAAAAAAAAAATTTCGGAAAACTGGAGCACCGTTGGAGAGGAAGCCACCGCTCAGACTTGCACTCGGGGTCGTTTTGACCCACTGGACACCACGGAGGGTTAAATGACATCGCCTAATTAGTGAATCGCGTAGACGCTGTATTTTTAGTGCGAGTAGAAAGTTTAGGTTCGTTGCCCTCGAACAAATGAAAACTGCACAACGCAGCATCATGCCTTCCCGACTATTTTATCGTCCACTTTCTTTTCCAAAGCTTTTTATTCGTTTTTCCGAAAAAAAAAAAAACAGTTCAATTTTTTTTCCGAAGCTATTTTCGATAATAATTTATCAATTAATTGGCTATCGATCGAAATGACTCTATCGACTGCGAGCGAGAGAAAAACTTGTCCTTTGTCCCAGCGCCCTTTGAACTCAATCGTCACTTTTGTAATCAGATCTTCTGCTTCTTCCACTTGCGGAAATTCGATGAATTATTTAGTCCAAAGAGGATCGATTCCCGATATGGAAAACCAGCTCGAGTTCGTCAAGAGATAATAAGCGAGAGAGGCCAATTCGAGGGACGGGGAGAATCGAGAGAAAAAGGGACAAACACACATTTGAAAGGAAAACAAAGAGAAGCCAAACTCGCGGCTACTTGGCCTCGTTCCGATTGTTTCAATTAGCCTCGAGCTTTTTTCCATCCAGGAATTAATAAAAGTGCCACTTTCTGAATATTTTCTCCACAGAACCAAACGTTCTACATTTTTTTTCGTCCCTTTGTTTCAATTCGCGAAGAGAAAAAAAAACAACGACAACGTTGTCAATTTTCCACAATTTTTTCGTCGCGGACTCTTGGAAACATTTCCAGCTGCTTTTTCGACTTCTAATTAGTGGCCGGGCCCTTGCAGCACGGAGGGCGAGAGCCAGAGCGAATAATGAGACAGACAGGGACCAAGAGACCCGGGCGATTGCTCCAGTATGATTAGCATTGCTCCATTGTTGCCGGACGATGCAACTTTCGTTTCGGATGCTAGTTTCCCGATAGTTTTAATACGCAATCGTTTTCCCTCTTTACGTCCATTTGTCAATTCGTCGGGGCTGTTAAGGACGTTCCATGGCGACCGTCAAATCTCTACATTTTGCTTTTCGGTTTTTCTTACATACTAAATGGTTTGGGAGCACAAGTTCATTCAGAAAAGTTACTACAAATTGACTAAAGAACAACATACTCCAAATACAAGATTTTACGAGATAATTTTTATTTGTTACATAATAAACTAAATTTCCAAGAAATTTTACGAGCGATTTTGTTGAAAAATTAAATAAAACTGCTTCGATGTTGCATAAAAGTGTATGCAAAGTTTTAAGAGGCTTCACTATTTAGAAATCGGAATATTTAATGTTGAAAATTGCAAATTTTAACACACGTTTTTATGAAAAACTATTGAAAATTGCGTTTGTTACGTAATAAACAAAATTTCGAAGAAATTTTACGAGCGATTTTGTTGAAAAATTAAATAAAGCTTCTTCGATGTTGCATAAAAGTGTATGCAAAGTTTCAAGAGGCTTCACCATTTAGAAATCGGAATATTTAATGTTGAAAATTGCAAATTTTAACACACGTTTTTATGAAAAACTATTAAAAATTGCGTTTGTTACGTAATAAACAAAATTTCGAGAAAATTTTACGACCGATTTTTTTGAAAAATTGAATAAAGCTTCTTCGATGTTGCATAAAAGTGTGTGCAAAGTTTTAAGAGGCTTCACCATTTAGAAATCGGAATATTTAATGTTGAAAATTGCAACTTTTAACACACGCTTTTATGAGAAACTATTAAAAATTGCGTTTGTTACATAATAAGCAAAATATCGACAAAATGCTCTGAAGGACAACGTCCTTAAGAGCATGGGGAGTTCTCTGCCTCCCTTTCTCTCTTGTGATAGCAAAAATTACGTTGATTGTTCGATGAGTCTCAACGAGAAAAACCGAGCCATCGAAATTGGCCCAAAAATTCAAGATTTGTACAGGCGAATTGGATTCTCCCCGCGGGGAGTTTAACGTGGAAAAGCAAAAGCTGCGATTTCGTTGGTTGCTTGTGTTTCCCCTTTTCATCGATGCGGCTGGGGGTTCTTAAGGGGGTAAAACTGCAGTATCGTTGCACCGTGAAATTTTAATTCACCCAAGAGAATTGATAGTCGTCGCGACGCTGAGCCAAGGACACGACATAAAATTGTCTGACCCGGAAATCCGATGGCGATATTCGTCTTTTTACGAATTTATCGAATCTCCCTCATTGCCAAGTTTCCACGGGATGTGCAGCGCCGAAAATTTGCCAAAGGATCTCTCCGACAGTCCCAAGCAACAACCTCGCAAAACTTTCATCCGCTAGGAATTTATTTATTCTTTATTTCCACAAACGTACCAACAAAAAACTCAAAAACTTCGACAAAAGAAAAAAAATATCAAAAAAAAAATCAACGATTTTTAACGCACAAAACTAATTTTAAAATTCACCCTGTTGCACGCCGCTTGAGACTGCCAAGCTTCGCCACACTCTGCTGCTCGAGGAACGATTATTATTCGTACTATTTTTTCTCCTTTTTTCCCCTCGCCTCGATGTCAAAAAGCCTCGCGATTATTTAATCATTTTAATCGATTAATTAATCGATTTAATTAATAACCACGTAGCATGCTTCGTGTCATGACATTCACTGCCTGTTTCGTTGTCTCGATGTTCCGACTAATTCGTCACACTATTTTTGTCAAGCGCACTTGCTTTTATCGTTGATTCCATGGATCGACACAAATTTGGATGAAAAATCCTTTAGATCTCGGAAAAAAAAAAAAAATTCCAATTTTTCACAAAATATTCGGTCCGACGAATAATTCCGGAATTTCGAGCAAAAAAATCGCGTATTTTTTTCATCCAAATGTGTTTCGTACGCGGAAGTAATTTTTCTAAAAAAAAAAACGAAATTTTGCACTCTGATCGACTCGGCAGTTTCCCGAAAGCAACTTTTCCATCGCCGTAGAACATTTTCGTGGATTTTTCGAGTCGATTGGACGTTTCATGAAATTTTCGTTTTTTTTTTTTTTTGGTCACCACAAAAATCTCATTATTCGAAATGAAAAAAAAAGAATCATTCGTATTTTGAGGGGAAAGAAAAGTGTTAGGAAAGTTTGATTGTTTTGTTTTTTTTGGAACTGGCGATTTAGCAACCGCTGTCGTGGCAAGGAAGCAGCGACGGCCAGAAAATCATCGGTCACATGATCCTCAGAAAGTCGTCAGGCTCGGGGAGCAGTAGTAGCATTCTGGGCCTGAAAGTCGTCGGTGGAAAGTTGTTGGAGAACGGTTCGAGGGGGGCTCTCATTGAGAAGGTTAAGAAAGGAAGTACAGCGGACGTCGAGGGTCAATTGCGACCTGGTAATATCAATTTCTATTCGCAAAAGAATTGAAAGAGAAAAAAAAAAATTTCTGATTTTTTTTCTTTTTTTTTTTCCAAGTTGAGAATTTTTCTTCATTTTTTTTTTTGACGAGCTGGACTTTGCTTTTCGCATCCGACAGGTGACGAGGTCATTCAGTGGAACGGTCGCTCCCTCCAGGGAAAAAGTTTTCAGGAGGTTAACGAAATCATAATGAAATCGAGGGAAGAGCCCCAAGTCGAATTGATCGTCGCGAGAAATTTGTTGGGCACGTCGACTGCTGCGATGATGAGCGGGGTCCAGACGACGGTGCCGGGCTCGGGGATCGCTACCCCAAGGCGAATCACGGTCCAGACCCAATGGCGACAGAAACACGAGCCAATGCCGATCCCCCAGCAACCTCATCACAAAGGTGAATATAAAGAAATGAAGAAAAAGCAAAAAAAAAAAAAAAAAAATTCATTAAAAATGCGAAAAACGCGAAAAAATGCGCAAATTTTTTTTGTAATTTCGCTCGAGCTGCCCACTGCGCTAGATTTAAATCGATTTCGCTGCCTCTATGCTCGACGAGACTTACGTCCTCCCAGCATAAATTTCCAGTTGGAAAAAAATTCATAAAAAAATAAATAAATAAAACACACAGACACAGACACAGACACAAATAATAAATGATTTATTCAATTAATTCGATAAATAATATTAAGCGTTATTGTTAAATTATGAAACAGCTTAACTTTCACAGATTATATGATTTTTCGAATTCCAGGTCTTAAGAAATGTATACTCTGGGGTAGGCCTCACGAAAATTACTTAAACGTCCCGAACGACTCAATGTTTCCTCGTAAATTATGTTCTCTCTCTCTCTCTCTTTCTCTCTCTTTCTCTAAAACTGTAAATTCGTATTTCCGCATCCTTCCCACATCCAAATCGTAGATTCCAGCAAAAAAAAATTTTCCCCTGCAAATTCCAAATGTTTCTGTAAGAAAAAAAAAAATGTGATGCCCCGGTAAATTGTTTCGTTGTCACGAAAAATCAGTAGCATTTGAGGCTCGATCCAACGACCCGTTGAAACGCCCCACCAAAGGGAGAGAGAGAGGGTCGTAAATGATAAAATTCTTATTTTTAATTATTATGCGACTATTACGACGAGATTTTTAGACTAATTTAAATATCGATGTGTTTCTCGTAGAGCGTAGTGTTAAGTAGTGCCTATGCACCCCGCTGTAAGTCACCATAAACAACTTAGTCATTTCATGGGAGCAACAACTTTTTTAATCAGTCATTTTCTCTCTCTCTCTCTCTCTCTCTCTCTCTCTTGCTCTCTTCCCGCCTATTTTTTCGCCAGTATCTGTGTATTTATGCTTCGACGTATTAATTATTGAGACATCGTCATACATGGGGAAATTCGTATTCGAGAGAATCCGAAAATTGACGTTTTTTTTTGTGGGAAAGGAATCCAGACCCTTCATTCTTTTTTATTTTATTATTTCATTATTTTATTTATTGTTGTTCTGAATATTTATTTATTTAAAAAAAAATTTATTATAATTTTATTAATTTATTTATTTTGTTTATTTTATTAATTTTATTCATTTATTTATTTTGTTCATTTTATTTATTTTGTTTATTTTATTTATTTTATTTATTTTATTTATTTTATTTATTTTATTTATTATTTTTTTTTTAATTTTTTTTAAAATTAATTTATAAATTAATTATTTTGCATCAATTGGCTTTCTCGTTTTTGCCCTCCCCTCGAACCTCTTTGGAAAATGTACAAATGTCTCACAGCCCCGATGTATTTATTTTGATGACTCGTTATTATTGAGAGTCTGGCTGGTGGAGTATCGAACATTTAAATTGAGACCGAGTTTGTGAACATTTTGCAGAATTGTACGACGCGAAAAGGGACAAACCTTCGGTACTCGTCACCTCACCCGGATCACCCGATCTTCACGCCCAAGGGAGAGGACGACATCTACGAAATCCACCCACTAATGCCAACGTCGGTGGCACACTTCAGGTCAAACTTGGGTTCGATCCGGTCGCACTGCAGCTCATCGTTACACTCGTTTGCGCGGCCGCCCTCACACCCAGAAGCAATGGACAACCCAGAAATCCATACGCCAAGATATTTTTACTGCCGGACAAGAGGCAAGACGAGTCGCTACTTTTCCATGCATATCCTTCTCCCATTTTTATCGCTTTTATCCTCTCCCTCGGTTTTTCCACCATTTTCCTTCCTTATCGAAGAAAATGTGACGGTGAATTTTTTTTTCCCTAATTTTCAGTTTTTCTCCCAGTTTTTTCGGGTCCCGAGAATTCTCATTATTTCCGGCTCAATTTTCACAAGATTTTTAACGCTATTTTCACGCAATTTGTAAAAAACTAAAAAAGAGCCTGGAGAGATTTATTTATTTATTTTCCGCTCAACGTAACGAGTCAGCGCGAGTCCTCTCTCTCTCTCTTTTGCTTTCTGGAGCATTGGCGAAAATTGGAAGCTGCCACGAGGTCATCTCCGGAAGCGTCTGGTCCACGATGTCCAGGATTTTTCTCTCTTTCGCCAATTTTTGTTTCTTTCTTGCTCGTCGTCCAATTCCGAAGCTTCGGCATTCACGTTATTTGGATATCGGCGCGTGGATCTTGGAGGATGGAGCCTCGCGTGGCTCCCACGACGAGACAACTGGCCAAAAGCAAAAGAGAAAGAGCGAGGAAGGCTCGAGAGAGAAAAGCGAGCTCGAGGGAGAGAAAAGATGGAAATAATTCACGAAAAAGCGTCTCACGTGTACAAAGCGTACAAGTTTCCTTGTCGTATTCCGTGCGAGGATTGTTGGCAGCAGTGCCAACGTCTTGGCCGCAATGTTACGATCCCAATATCATCTCCTCGTCGCCAGCCAGCCAGCCAGCCAGCCTCGTCCTTCCTTTGCCCTTTCTCCTTGCTCGCCGATTCTTTTCTCTCACCCACCACGTGCATCTCTACATTCGTCCATCCAATTCGTCCAGAACTTTGCCCACTTTCCTTAACTTTGAAAATCCTTCCATTAACCCCTCGTCCTTTCCGTCCTCGTTCTCCCCTCTCAAGATTCTGTCCAGCACACATTTCCTCGCAGATTTTAACGCCCGAGGGTAATTGGCCGCGCTCCTAAATTATCAAACACTCTCCGCGATCGCGTGCAGCGAAAAATCGATACGTCATCGTTCTCGATCGTGTTTTACGTATTTTTCGTCTTTCTTCATCGAATTCGAGACCAAAATCCAACGCAGATCGTCACAGGATCTGAATACTTTAATAAACAAAATTGATTTTCCAAAAAAATCAATCGAATTTCTGAAAAAAAACGAAATTGGCTCAGAAAAAAAAATTATAATTGAAAAAAATACAAAAAATCATTTTCGTCCATTTAGAGAATCGAATTAAAAAAAAAAAAAAA
>JBAJMU010000008.1:8413489-8424713 GCA_037952995.1 Hyposoter didymator
ATTAAAAAAAAAAAAAAATAGAAATCCCTGTCAGTAAAAGTAGATACGAGAATTAATATTCTAAATGAAAAAATAATTGATTTAAATTATTTCTTCGTTTCTTATTAATTGAATAATTATTTGATTAATTAAATAATTATTTTATTAATAATCAATATTTTTAAAACGCTCGTTTGATGCGCAGTGAAAAATTGAAGAGACGAACGAAGACGTTGGCGAATACGAACGATCCAAAATGGAACCAAACCTTCATTTACAACATGAGACGCTCCGAGCTCAGGCACAGATCCGTGGAAATAACTGTCTGGGACTTGGTCAAGTACGGAGCCAATGATTTTCTCGGTGAAGTCATAATCGACCTTGCAACTTCGTCCTTGAACGAGAAACCCGTGTGGCATTATTTGTTGGCACACGAGGAACAACGACACGCTGGGTGAGTTGTTCTCTATTCATACTTGACCCTCCGCGGATCATATGGGTCCTTGAGACCCAAGCGACAATTTTTTTTTCGAAAATCTTGATTTTCAAAAAAAACTTCCTGCCACTTACTCGATTTTTTTTCTCCGTTTCGCACTCTGTCAATTTGACTGGGAAAACGAAAAGTTGCGGACAAATTTTCTCCAAAAAAGACAATTTCGTTGAGCAAGAAATTTTTGTGGAAAAATAAATTTTCGTCAAAAATAAAATTTCCGTGAAAAAAGCAATTTGCATTGGAACAAAATCTCTACAAAGGACGAAAAAGTCTTGCCAGTGAATCCACAAACGAGATTTTTTCGAAGATCTTGTTTTTCAAAACGTTTTTTTTTTTTTTTAATAAATTTTTTTTTTCTCGATTTTTTATTGTCTGCATGGAATGAAATTTTTGGTGTGATAACTATTAACAAAGTGTTGATATTGACAAAACGACAGGTATTATACGGACCCAATCGACGACATAGTAATAACACCGGTGGATTGTCATTTGAGTCCACCCTCGACGACCTCGAGGTTGAGCGACTCGGACACGTCCGAATGTGACATAACGGACTGTGACGTATCGAGGGAACAAAGAAGAACAGCGGATGGTGCGAGTCTGAGCAGCAGGGGTAGTTCGTCCAGGTGATTTCCATTTTTCTCTTTAAAAAAAAGCTCAAAAAACTCTTCAGCTATTTTTCAATTTTCCTCCCTCCTCCCTTCTCTCTCTCTCTTGCTCTTTTTTCTCACGAAAAAATTCTTCTCCGCCCCGGAATCTCGAGTCCCAGGCCGATTTTTAAAAGTCAATAATTTTTTTCACTCCCCAACGGTTCGCCCTCGCTTTCTCAAAAATTCCGCTTCCTCCACGATAGGAAACTCTCGTTCAGAATTGAGGAAAAAAAAATGGAGTAAAAAAAATTAAAAGGAGGAGGAAAAAAAACGATTTTTGAATTTTCACTCGTTGGCTCGAACAATCAATCCACCAAACTCGGCGACGCCGTTGAAACCGACAATTTCTTATACACGAGGGACCACCACGAACCTCCGCTTAGACTCATTATCGTTATTGTTATTATTATTATTAATATTATTATTTACGTCCGCCGCAGTATGTCCAATGCGGCACAAAAACTTTTCTCCCTTCCCTGGCACATTACGATGTCATTTGTCGTAATATTTCTATCCGCATGGATAATGTATGGCTGACAAAACTAACGATATATACATCGCCTATTTATTAGCCTTATTAGTCCTTCCAAGGATAATGGACTTTCCAGGAGGCTCTTTCTGTTTTGTCATCCTATTTCTGCCCTTTTCGTACTCGAATTTCTTTCGAATTTTCTCGCTGCTTTGTCCTCCATTTATTTGACTGGAAAAAACGAAAATCTTTCGTGAAAAAATCAATTTTCGTCAAAAATGGAATTTTGACAAAAACGCAAATTTCTTCGTCAACCAAAATTACTTTTTTAACGAATTTCTATTTCAACGAAAACTTTTTTTTTACCAAAATTTTGATTTTGACCCAAATTCATTTTTTAACTAAATTTTTTTTCGTTGAAATTGAAATTTTCGTCAAAAATGAAATTTTCGTTAAAAAAGGAATTTTGGTTGATGAAGAAATTTGCGTTGATGAGAAATTCCAATAAATGGTAAAAAGTGAATGCAGGAGATTTGTTGGAACGTTGGAACGTAATTAATTAAAACAGCAATTGATATTCACTCTCGGTGAATGGAATAATGCACCCGAATTGTCTGTCCTCCGAGCTATTCTCGATGTTCACGACATTTCAACATATAGTCGGGCTATTTCGAGCTTTAAGACCGAGCCCCGCTTACAGGACTCGTATAACAAGACTCGTAACTGTCCCTCGTATAACCGTTAGTCTACAGCTGTAAGGAACATCTCGTGTAGGCACCCTGTGACTGGCAAACCGAGCCACCGAGAATATCGCTCTATATACTGCATGCGGTAGCCTCCTCGTAAACGTAATTGACAATAATTCGCTCGCATGGGTGCAACGCAATCCCTGGACGGTTCACTGCGTCCCGCGACGAGCATTATCCACCACGATTTTTCCCTTTCGACGCCTTTCGACTCGTTTCTCTCAATTAAATCCACAAATTTCCATTATTTTCCTCTGCAACAATTTTCAACATTAAATATTTCGATTTCTAAATGCTGAAGCCTCTTAAAACTTTGCATACACTTTTATGCAACATCGAAGAAGCTTTACTTATTCTTTCAAAAAAATCGCTCGTAAAATTTCTTCGAAATTTTGTTTATTAATTAACAAACACAATTTTCAGTATTTTCTCATAAAATCGTGTGTTTAAAGTTGCAATTTTCAACATTAAATATTTCGATTTCTAAATTGTGAAGCCTCTTGAAACTTTGCACACACTTTTATGCAACATCGGAGAAGTTTTATTTAATTTTTCAAAAAAATCGGTCGTAAATTTTTTTCGAAATTTTCATTATTACGTAACAAACACAATTTTCAGTATTTTCTCATAAGATCGTGCGTTAAAAGTTGCAATTTTCAACATTAAATATTTCGATTTCTAAATTGTGAAGCCTCTTGAAACTTTGCATAGACTTTTATGCAACATCGAAGAAGTTTTATTTAATTTTTCAAAAAAGTCGGTCGTACAATTTTTTTCGAAATTTTGTTTATTATTTAAAAAATACAATTTTTAGTATTTTCTCACAAGATCGTGTGTTTAAAGTTACAATTTTCAACATTAAATATTTCGATTTCTGAATGACGAAGCCTCTTGAAACTTTGCATACACTTTTATGCAACATCGAAGAAGTTTTATTTAATTTTTCAACAAAATCGCTCGTGAAATTTTTTCGAAATTTTGTTTATCCCACAACAACGTCTTTAAATTGACAAATTTCGTTGAAATTTCGTCAGCCCAATAGCCACGAGAGCCGCAGGGCTGAATTTCATGAAATAATCGTTTACCAGTTAATTAGTTCCTGTCGCTACAAGAGAGAATGAGAAAATTTTCAAGGACGAATATCTGGACGTAACGAAATTTGGGTACACGTGAAGTGGAATATTTATAAATTAATGGGGGGAAGGAATGAGAAGCGAGTGTTTTTCCGCAGTAGTAGCGCAAAACCATTCCGCGTCGTCCCACCATTCTTTCTCGTCCTTACAGTCTCGCCAACAGCAGCAACAACCCCCACCACCGCAAATGCCCCGAACCCCCTTTGCTCTTTTGCTCACGAGCAGAGCATAATGTGTGCGGCTCCGTCATTCTGACGTAAGCCTCGAGGGAGACCGTATAGTAATTGTAATAGTGGATCGTAGAGATCCACGCGAACGTGTTCATTCGTGGCTGCTCGTGTGTGTTTGTGTGTGGGAGGTGTGGGTCGGGGGTTCGTGGGGGTGCGAGAGAGAGAGCAAGGAGCTTGCCAAGGGGTTTTGCGGCGTTGGTGACGCCGGAGGGTGGCAAAACAGAGAGATTCGTGGACAAAGAATGGGAGAGTGACTGAGAGAGCTTGCCAGCGAGTTATAAAACTGGGCAACAAGCCAATTGACATGCCAGTTGGCCTGCAACCGCCGTTGGCTGCGGAGCCACCCTGGACGTGTCTCCCCCGCGCACTTTTATTTTCTTCTCTTTATACTTTCCTCCACAATTTTCTCCATTTTCGAACACATTCTGTGAATGACTTTTCTCGCGAAATGACGACGGATCGTTACGTGTGAGTTTTTTTTTTTCTTTCAATCTCAAAAATTCGCCCATTGACCCAGCTAACTAGCCATACCGTTGATTAATCCATTGCAATCACGCAACGACTTTATTTCTATGAAAATTTAGTACAAACGTTCCGTGCCACCAAAACAAAGTTTTCTCCTATGAAAACAATTTTTCTGTGACGTTTACACTTCGAGATATTCAATTTCCGATTTTTTATTTCCGATCCAAACGCATGGGAAGCGGAGTCACGTTTCCTTCGAAACGTTGCAAGAAAAAACACGAAAGCAACGTGACTTCAGTTCACACGATTCTAGAAAGGGAAATATGTGAAATTTAAAATTAGTCCCTTACTTGCCACACCTCTGAATTACGTACTTGCCACTGTGGGGTAGATTTGCACCCCAGCGACAAAAATTGTTATAAAAAATGAACTACTGAATGTTTCGACTTGAAAATTGTTGTAGAACAAATTGAAAGTGTTTTTCAAAANTTTCGAACACATTCGGTGAATGACTTTTCTCGCGAAATGACGACGGATCGTTACGTGTGAGTTTTTTTTTTTTTCAATCTCAAAAATTCGCCCATTGACCCAGCTAACTAGCCATACTGTTGATTAATCCATTGCAATCACGCAACGACTTCATTTCTATCAAAATTTAGTACAAACGTTCCGTGCTACCAAAACAAAGTTTTCTCCCATGAAGACAATTTTTCTGTGACGTTTATACTTCGAGATATTCAATTTCCAATTTTTTATTTCCGATCCAAACGCATGGGAATCGGAGTCACGTTTCCTTCGATACGTTGCAAGAAAAAACACGAAAGCAACGTGACTTCAGTTCACACGATTCTAGAAAGGGAAAAATGTGAAATTTAAAATTAGTCCCTTACTTGCCACACCTCTGAATTACGTACTTGCCACCGTGGGGTAGATTTGCACCCCAGCGACAAAAATTGTTATAAAAAATGAACTACTGAATATTTCGACTTGAAAATTGTTGTAGAACAAATTGAAAGTGTTTTTCAAAATATTGTTTACTTTATTTAGCCAAAAATTAAATTTAAGTGCGCTAAAAAAAATTGCTAAAACCAACAAAAGTGGAAAAATGACTATTTTGCTCAATAGGCCTGGAGAATGTTGTACACCTCGACCATGGGGTAGATTTGCACCCCAGTGACAAAAATTGTCATAAAAAATGAACTACTGAATATTTCGACTTGAAAATTGTTGTAGAACAAATTGAAAGTGTTTTTTAAAAGATTGTTTACTTTATTCAGCCAAAAATTAAATTTAAGTGCACTAAAAAAATTGCTAAAACCAACAAAAGTGGAAAAACGACTATTTTGCTCAATAGGCCTGGAGAAGTTTGTACCCCAAGGTGGCAAGTAAGGATTGAATGTCTCGAAACCTTGAGGTTAGAAAATTTCTCGTCTTCAAAAAAAAATTGTTCGTTTTAATTTCAAGAACGTTTACACAAAATTGCAAGAAATCCCTAAATCGAGCCATTTCGCGAAAGACCCAACGTGCTTCTTCATCGCTTTATGTGAACGATCAAATTTATTTTATTTTCTTTTGACTCGATCGTCTCGATTTTTCTCTCACGTGCTCTCGTGCTTCTCGGTTGTCGTGTTTCTTTTTTTTTTTTCAATCTTTCCGCGATCTATGCCGAGCTTTGCCCTCAATTGCTTCGCTTCGTGGTACGTGTGTGTGCTCGCCAGTGTTTGTGCGTCACTGCATAATGTTCAACGATCTTGCCACAGCCTCGTTTCCAATTTTGTTTCCATTGCAACTTCGTTTTCCACTTTTTTGTTTGAAATTTCGTCGATTTTTTGCATTTTCTTCGTTTCTCGGTCGGAAATCCTCGTGGAAAAGGTGGTCAGTGCGTTGACCTCGTTCGTCCAAGACTCTCCAAACGCCAACCTCATGGCGAAATGATTTTCTTTCATTTTGCCAACGATTTTATTTGCTGGCGACAAATCCTCGCGATTTGCATCGAAAAACATGCTCCGGAGACACGTCGCGGTCAAAGGCTCTCGATCTTCGATCCCGTTAATCTTGCCACTGGCCTTAATCCCCGAAAATCTCGTCTCGTCGCTGCAGCCTCGATAATTAAGACGAAAATTCGCTCTGACCTTTTCCTCGCAAAGAAAAAATCCAACAGCGAGTTTTTTCTTCACATCGATCGATGGATGAGGATTTTCTATCTTGGCTCCATGATCCGGGGCATATTTAACTTTCCGGAGCATTTGTCAAGTCTGTGGGGGAAAAAAATGTCGTGAATTTGTGAAAAGTCGTCGGGATGAGCGGAATTTGCCAGCATATTTAATAAAGTTCGAATATATCGTCTAACAGGATCAGCTGAAAAGGTTTCACCTCGATGCATTGATAAATCCATCGTCGCCGAGTGTTGGTGGTTTCTTTTCCCTTCGGTCTGTACGAAAAAAAAAACAAATCGCCAGAAACAAACAAAAAAAAAAGGAAAAAAAAAGCTGTAACTGTGATTCTCGAGTTTTTGGTCGGTGGCTCGTCCGCCGAGCGTTATCACAACTTTTGGCAAGCTCCGCATCTGTGTCAGCCAAACGAAAAGAGTTTAAAAACTAGCGAGAAAAGTTGGTGCTCGAGAGAGTTTCGAAAATTTATATCGAACCCTCCCCCCCCCCCCNCCAGCCGAATCCTCCGACGATTGATTGATCGGGAATTAATTGACACGAGAGCCACACCACGTGTCCATTTCTCCTCTTGATTAACCATTGGTCTTAATTAGACGAATTATTAACCCGTAGCCACCGCATGGGTGCAAATTTGGGGGCACGAAAACTTCAGGCGGAAAGAACTTTTGTCCGCGTGGCCCAACGGCTTTCCTCATAAAAATTCCAGATTATTTTTTTTCTCAAAATATGACTCGTTATCTTCAAATCCACGTAAATTAAATGTCGATACCTCAATTAGTATTGAAATGGCGTCAAAACAAAAAGAAATCAGATTTTCAAAATTTATTTCGTGAATTTGACAATTTTTTGTGAAAAATCTTGTATTTTTCGGGTTTCTAATCGTTGCAATCGACAGCCCAGGATCCGCTACCCCTAAAAAGTACCCCAAGAGTTGTCAATCCGTACAAACGTCGATGAGACAGAACGTTTTGAAAACTCACCATGCAAATTTGCACCCACGTCGTGAATATATCTGCCCAGGCTCGTGTCTACGGGTTAAAAATGAAAAAATTAGACAAAACGAGAAAACAAATGCCCGAACCCCATGATTTTCCTTTAATTCTGTGCTTTGTTTATTATTTTTTAGGTTTCATAATATGCCGTCAAATTATAAGCGGTACGGCAAATTCAAGATATTTACTTATCATTAAAACAAAAACGTCTCCTCGCTCGCCACCCTTTTCCACAGCCCCACACAGCCCTCTCTGTCTCTTCGACTGGCATTTTTCACATTTAGTTTTAGAGAATTAGCGTTTATTAATCGAGGACACTCCATCGCCCTGCCCTTGCTCGAATACCGATTAATCTTTGTCCCAATTCCCTCGATCTTCACAATCAACAATCCCCATGATTTTCCACATTTTTTCGACCCTTAAAATCGTGAGAATGATTTTTTCAAATTCTCCTTTATTTCGGCTCGTTATTTATCATTTTGCAACGACGAGTCATCGAGGTCGAGGGCCGAAATACGAAAATTTTGAAAATTCTTTACTTCGCTTTGGAGCCCAGGCAGAAAATCGTAATTTTATGCGATTGTCCAGCCTCGACATCGATTCTCGACACACTCGGTTTCTCTTTCCCGCCCTTTTTCCTTCCACCACATTTTTGTATCTCTGTCTCTGTCTTTTTCTCTGTCTCTCTCTCTCTCTCTCTCTCTCTCTCTCTCTCTCTCTCTCTCTCTCTCTTTCTCTCGCTGTCTCTGTTTCACACCGAGCCTCGATCGCCGGGAAAGAAAATTAGGTCGAGGACCGAGGAGTAGGTTACGATTAGCGGGTCGGAGGAAGCGCGTAGTAGCGTCTCGTAGATGTCATTCTGTCATCAAGCTATTCTCCATTGCCACTTCATATGAAAAACCATACGTAGCGAACCAGAGATGGCTTTTAGAAAGATAAATGCGTGCGTCGATCCTCCGCGTCGTTTTTTTTTTCATTCTCCACAAAAAAACGATCCAAATCGAAGCAGCAAACTTGTTTTTTTTTCCTTTCTTTCGAGACTGCGAAGGATCGACGTTTCGTTGGACTCGAGAGGCTTCGAGGAAATGCTCCAGAGAGTCGCATTCCCTTAGGGACTCCTCGAGGCCTCTTTGTACTTTAGAGCGAGACCACCATCAGCACTCTCGCCCCATTTGATTCACTGAAGACGTGGCGAAATTGACAAATAGAGAAAAAAAATTGAAAAAAATTGAAAAAATTTAAAAAACGTTGAATTTTCGTTGAAAAATTGTTCGAATTTACTGGTTTATGGAAAATGTCGTAAAAATTTCGCTGCGTCTCCCATTTAACGCCACCCCCTCACTAATCGTATGAAAAAAAATATGAATCCCCCGAAAAATGAAAATCGAACGAACGCGCACGATCGAGCAGCCACTATTCAAGTCCGCCGCCCGAGAGAGATCTGTGCATGGACAATGAGCACAGAAGCCGGAGGGACATGTCGCCGCAGGGGAGGAAGAGAGCAGCCCTCATGATAACTCGCGATCAACCGGTCTCCATCGCCGGTTACCAATCGTACAGAAAGGTGAGTCTCTCGCTCAAGTCCCATGGAAATTTGAAAATGAATTTATGGATTTTTAATTTTTTTTTTAAATTAATTAACAATTTTAATGAATTTTTTAGTTAATGGAATTTTGATTTATTTGTCAATCAGGAGGAATCGTCGAGAGGGATGATGGGCCACAGATCGCACAGTGCAGCGCCCATGGACTCGCCGAACATTCGTTATCGCGGCAGATCGCAGAGTCCAACGGGGCATCGTTCGCTCTCGCCTCCGGAGCACAGATCCATGCCTTATCCTCATGGCTACGTGCCAACAAGGTATATTGTAAAAAAGACGACGAAACAGCGCGAGAAAATGAGAAGGTTCGGTCCTCGCTGCGCAGGCGCGTCCCCATCCGCACGCATTCCAATCATTCGCCAATTAAGACAAGATTTTCTATTCTTTTTAATGCAAATTTATACAGACGAAATGAAAAAAAGTGTGGGAGAGCGATGGCGAGCGAATTCGCCGAGAAAATCGTAAGAAAAAAAAAAAAAAAAATAACGCAAAGAGGGAGAGACGAAGAGAGAAATTTTGGGAGACACGATCGTTCGAGCATTTTTGTCTCTTCACTTTCTCAATTCATCGGCAATCCGACGCGCTTTTTTTCACAGATTCGGCTCGAGGTCCGCCACCGCGACCCCCACCGGTTCCCCCAAAAAACGACAATTGCCTCAAATCCCCGCCAATCTACACGCTGCTCTCAAAGAACGCGTCACTCAGGATCTCGAGGAAAGAGCGAGGTTCATGAGACATCGCAATCGACAGGTTCATACCACTTACAGGAGCACCGGCATGGGAGGTTTGTTTGTGCTTTTTTTTTGCTCTCAAGGAGGAGAGAAAATAATATCGAAAATTATCCTATGGCATCGAAGTTGTCTGATACCGTGACGAACCTCTGGAGGATTTTAGCAAAGACGTTGTCATTTTTAATTTGGATTTTATTGAAAATTGCGGAAACTTTGACATTTTTAGCCAAATTTAAAAAAAAATTCGCTTCAATGTGACGTTTCTTCAAAATTTCGAAAAATTTTGACGTTTTTGGCCAAATTTTGAAATTTTTCGCTCTAATTCGACGTTTTTCACAAATTTTAATATTTTGTGACAAATTTTGACGTTTTTGGCTAAATTTTGAAAAATTTTCGCTGTATTTTGACGTTTCTTCAAAATTTTGAGAAATTTTGACGTTTTTGACAAGATTTTGAAATTTCTCGCTGTAATTCGACGTTTTTTTCACAAATTTTGATATTTTTTGACGTTTTTGGCCAAATTTTGAAAAAAATTCGCTTCAATGTGACGTTTCTTCAAAATTTTGAGAATTTTTGACGTGTTTGGCCAAATTTTGAAATGTTTCGCTCTAATTTGACGTTTTTTTTCACAAATTTCGATATTTTTTGACATTTTTTGACGTTGTTGGCCAAATTTAAAAATTTTTCGTTCTAATTTGACGTTTTTCCACAAATTTCCGATATCTTTCGCCCAATTTGAGATGAAAAATCAATATGCGTTTGCTAGAATCTCTCAGGAGTTCATTTTTTTAAATAAAAAATAGCGGGAAATTTGACATTTTTTGCCTAATTCCAGACGAAAAATTATGATGTACTTGGCAATATAAAATAATGACTCAGAGACTGATTCTCTACATAAAAAAAAAGAGTGTTCTCACCGATGAGTTGATGGACATTTGCAGGTTGGGAGAGACACTACAGCGGGCTTTCGGACTCGGATCTGCCGTCGATGGGTCAAGACCCTTCATCGCTATCGCACACGCACGCCCACCGAATGCACAGATCGAGGCGAGGTCACCTGAGTCCGGACAAGGACGTGCTGGGTGACCTCGGGGATTCGGACATGGAGAGCAACGCCTCGGTGACGAGTAGCGTCTTCAGTACGCAATCAGAACGGCCACGAGGATCCAGAGCTTTAATGTGAGTATGAGTCTATTAAAAAATAAAAAAAAATAAAAAAGAAAAAGCAAAAAAAAAAAACAAATTGGAAAACGCGTCACGTTTGATATCGAGTTTTTCGTAAAATCGTCACTACGAGGCTTTTTGGCTACGAATCAATTTATTTCTCTTTCCAAACTCTGAATCGCCTCCAGGAAAAAAATTTTCAAAAACGAGAAATAAAAATTATTCAATTTTTTGAAATCGTAGCCAAAAAAAAAACCTCAGAAATAAAAATCCCTTATTAAATGGACATTGGCGATCGAATGAACACTCCCCTAGCTGCACCAAATCTCTCTCTCTCTCTCTCTCTCTCTGTCATCCTCCCCACCTCGCTTCTTAGGCATTAAAATGTAGGTTACCCCCCC
>JBAJMU010000008.1:8425028-8553784 GCA_037952995.1 Hyposoter didymator
AACGCTTGCCACGTTGCCAGGATCGTTCCGAACGACACACAAAAATTCAGGAGACTAGTTCGAACTTTTGCGAATAAGAATAATCGAGGAAATAAATTTTTATCCCATTTTCAAAATGGCAAAAAAATTAGCAAACGAGCAATGAGTAAAAAAAAAAAACAAAAAGAAATTTTGATATTTTTTAAATATTTTCCAATTTTCAAAAATCGAGAAATTTTAATCCTCACTTGCCACCTCGGGGTACAAAATTCTCCAGGTCTATTGAGCAAAATAGTCATTTTTCCACTTTTGTTGATTTTAGCAATTTTTTTAGCGCACTTAAAATTAATTTTTGGCTAAATAAAGTAAACAATCTTTTGGAAAACACTGTCAATTTGTTCTACAAGAATTTTCAAGTCGAAATATTCACTAGTTCATATTTTATAACAATTTTTGTTGCTGTGGCGCAAATCTACGCCATGATCGAGGTGTACAAACTTCTCCAGGCCTATTGAGCAAAATAGTCATTTTTCCACTTTTGTTGGTTTCACCAATTTTTTTTAGCGCACTTAAATTTAATTTTTGGCTAAATAAAGTAAACAATATTTTGAAAAACACTTTCAATTTGTTCTACAACAATTTTCAAGTCGAAATATTCAGTAGTTCATTTTTTATAACAATTTTTGTCGCTGGGGTGCAAATCTGACCCATGGTGGCAAGTGAGCGTTAAGAAGAGAATGAGATTTTGCAGGCCGAATATTTTTTGCCCATTTTTTCGACATCGAAATGTAATTGAACAATTTTTACGGTCGAACCTCCTTAAAAAACGTTTTTCAATCGTCTAAATCGATGAAATTTGAAGAAAAACAGAATTTAGAAACTTCTGTGACGAATTATTATTGGAAAAGATGAAAAAAAGGGAAATGAAAAGAAAAATTGAAATCTCACAGCATGCGAAACGGAATTACTGTATAAATATGAAAAAAATTGTTTGCAGACCGACAGTTAAAAACGTATTGATACCCGGTGTCATATCCCCAATGCCCCCACCCCCTAGGCGCAATAGGCGCAGGCACAGAATTAGGGTACCCTGCAGCGAATGTCATTGTCCAACATCAGCAAAGAACAGCAACAACAGCAGCAGCAGCATCATTTTAAATTCCACCGCGTCCCGAAGCAAGCAAACCGTTAAGCACAATCCTACCCATCACCCGTTAGTACGGAGCAAGTCCGCAGTCGTTCGCTCGCTGTATAGAAAGATGAGAACGCCGTTCACGAGGTCCCAGACCGTCGACGAGAATCTTCTCCGATACTACAGTCCCGAGACGAGCGAGTACACCGTCTCGGAGGGTTACATTCTCAAGCCAGAAAAGTTGGTTGGAAAAACGAAGAATCCAAGGATCCCAGAGATCTACATCGAGGATTGCCTGCAGGTTCATTTCCCCGACAGACTTTTGAACAAATTTCGTAATCCCGGGGGGAGCTCGCGCTCGACTTACGCGACTCTCCCGCTTTACAACGTGTACGAGGCGATGAGAAAAAACAGCAGCAGCAACGCAAAAAGGCCTGCTGCACCGACCACCGCTTCCTTGGCGAGGCGTTTGCCTTCCGGATGGAAAGAGCCGCTCGAAAACTCGATCGTCTCGAGATCCAGACCCTTCGGAACGTCCGCGAGCTCGAGTCTCGCTTACCCGACCGACTACGAGCTCAAAAACCTCATCACACGATCCTCCACCATCCCGAGACGTTCGCTGCTCAGCTCGAAGGCTCGCAGCTTCGATTACAGCGTCGCGAACGACGACGATCCGGTTTTTTCCAGCGGAAGTCTCGGCGGCGACGCAGCTTCTTTTCTCTCTCGTCGCGCCAAAAGCTTCGAGTACGAGACTGTCTCGAGCAACATTTTTAGCGACGACAGCCTTCGCACAGCTCGAAGCAAATTCAAGAGAAACTTGTCCATCAGCGATCCCAAGTACAGCGACAAAATCGCCGCTTTACGGGATCGCAGCAAATCCTATTACGACTCAAACGGTCACAAACAATTGCGCAAAACTCTCGCTGCCAATTCTCTTCTCGCATACGACGATTTCGAGCCCCATCCGGACGATCCAAACTTTTTTCGATACGATCCTCACCTCGTTCCTGCTTCCCGCATGGAATATTTCGACTCGATCGACTCTCGACTCCCCGCTTCCTCGATCATCGCCCGCGAGGACATCGGCAAACGGAAATACATCGATTCTTCTTACCGATCCCCCGAGAAACGTACGAAAAGCTTGGAAAACGATTTTTACCCAAATCGAGCAACGAGCGATCACGTTTACTGCAGCATCGACGAAATCATCCTCCCGGAAGAGCCCTGTCCGTGCAGACGACTCGAGGCGTCCGAGAGATCCTCCACGAGCGTCGATCTCCTCGAGCGAAACGATTATTTATCGAGACGTCACGCGAAACCTCGGAGAAGAGCAAAAAGCACGGATTCGTATCTCGACGAGGACGAAGATGAAAATTGGGAGCTCGGTTACGAGTTCCCGCAGTTGGAAGACTCGAGAATTCCCATTTTGGACGTCGAGGGTTATTACGAGGAGAAGAAAAGTCCCAAAAAGCCGAGAAGCTCGAGGATCGAGAGCGAAAGCCTGCGCGATCGAATAATCGACGGTTACGATTCTTACAACGAATCTGGACAATTTTACGCTGACGAGTCTCTGAGCTATCGAGACGACGAGGAAGAAATTATCGGCGGAGGCTCGAGCTACGAGGAAGCGTCGCAGCAGGCGCGCCGGCGTCGAGGTCGAAGATTCCGCGAGAGTTTCGTCGCCGATCCCCCGGAAGCTCTCGACCTCGAGTACGAGAATTTCCCAATAAATCGTAAAAACACTCTGACGGTTCCGAGTTTGTCGCAGAGCAAGAAAATGATGATCGGGCGTGCAGAGTCGACGCCGATCCTGGCGCCTCACGACGAGGAGTACGCGCTCGCGGAGCAGCGGATGATCCGGCGGATGTCGCGTCGAAGAAGAAACAGTAGTTGTCCGGAGAGTCGCGATCTCTTGGGCACGGAGGCAGCAGCATCATCAGCGAGTAACGAGGTCGAAGAGCTGAGAGGCGAAGGTCATCACGAGCCTTGCGGTTTCTTCATCGATTCCGACGAGGAATTCGGCTCGATGGAAACGGTGATAGGACCGAATTACGTTGACTCGACAATCCGCAAAGATTCGCGTCTCCGATACGACGATCCTCGGGAGACGATACGCGAGGATCCCGTGGACAATTATCGTGGCATGCGGAGCGAAAGATCAGAATCGTTTTCCGGCACAACGCGCAGATACCACGACGACGACGACGAGGACTACTCGAACTATCAGTCTCGCAGACGGAAGAGCAGCTGTCCCGAGTGCCGAGAAATGGAAAATTTCAACCTCGATCCCGAGGCAAACATTGACAATTCTTCGAAACGTCATCAACGAGACCCCGAGGATTGTTACAAGTTCCGCAGGAGAAGGAGACGAAGAAACAGCAGCTGCCCCGAACCTCGAGACATTCAACTCTACGAGGAAGAAAGAAAACGCGCCAACAACATCAATCAACCTCAACAACAACAACAACAACAACAACAACAACAACAACAACAGCAACAACAACAACAGGGTAGTAAAAGAAACGTGGCTATAAGCGACACCCTCGAGTATTACGAATACTCGATGGAGAGCGAGAGCCAGTGTAGCGAAAACTGCGGATTTGGCCCGTACGATTCCCTTAGGCCCCGTAACCGAGCAGCACCCCGCCCCGGTAACGCTAATTCAAATATCTTTGATTCCCAAAAAACCGCTACCTCCGACACTGCTAAAAACCCACGGGCCACCGACGACGACGACCATCCTCATCATCATCATCTCCACCGCCACGACGACCACCACGACCATCAACAACAACAATATCGTCATGAAAATCAACGCGATTATCCGAAACGACGTAACGATCTTTACGACCGATACAACGACAACGATCTCGATCGCAACCACAACGACGATTTTTCAAAATCTATGAAAAACTTGGACGACACCGATAACAAACGCGATGACGAACAACCAACCACGCGTCGTTCTTCTCAACGGACGAAAATCAATGATAACGATTATCAAAACGATACACGACTAAATAACAAACAACACAACGATCTCAACGAACGACGATCGTCATCCATGCCCGAAAGCAGTGAGTACGCCAGTCAGGGAAGCTCTTACGAAAAAACTTCGAGACATCCCCCTCCTGGCAATGGCCACAATGGGCACACCAAGCGAGGACAGTTCACAAGAAGCTTGAGCAACGCCGATGTCCCACCTGACGAAAAAGTTGGTGAGTTTATCGTTTTTATTCTTATACTCAATTTTCTTGCTGTGTTTGACAGTCACGCTGCCATTTTTACGAACCGGTACGAGGCTACGATTTTTTTATATTCCAATCAGTTATCTCCGCGGATTTATTTTGGGGCTGATATTTTTTAATATGGAGACACGTCCACGCGACCTTCGGCCTGACATACTCACGACGTGGGTGCAAATTTGCATGTTGAGTTTTCAAAACGCTCTGTCTCATCGACGTTTGTACGGATTGACAACTATTGGGGTACTTTTTAGGGGTAGCGGATCCTGGGCTATCGATTACAACAATTAAAAACCCGAAAAATACAAGATTTTTCACAAAAAATTGTCAAATTCACGAAATAAATTTTGAAAATCTTTTTTTTTTTCGTTTCGACGCCATTTCAATACTAATTGAGGTATCGACATTTAATTGACGTGGATTTGAAGATAACGAGTCATATTTTGAGAAAAAAAATAATCTGGAATTTTTATGAGGAAAGCCGCTGGACCACGCGGACAAAAGTTCTTTCCGCCTGAAGTTTTCGTGCCTGCAAATTTGCACCCACGTGGTAGCTACGTGTCCAACTTGATCCATCAGTCCCGCACGATTTTTCTCGTGACTAATAACCTCCTGAATCATGAATGCAATAACCTTCTAATTAATTTGCAGTAATGAGTTTTATCTCTTGATTTCGACAAACGTGGCTAGACGCGAAAGGAGGAGAGTGCGAGAGAAAGATAAAAAGCACGTTTTGGCCAAGATCCAAGCGTCAAGGTCGATTCGTCATTCACTCGCGTCTAAGCAAAACTCTTCCTTTTCCTTCCTCTCGTGTCAAGTAGCCAAGGATGAGGGAAAAGTGCAGACCGAGCACGCCGAGCCTCGTTCTCACTCACTTTTTCATTTTTATCTGCTTATCATCATTTTTCGACTCACCACTTGGTCGTTTCTTTCCGGCTAATTAAGAGCTTCGCCAAGAGGAAACGGCCCGATGATTAAATTTCCTAAGATTCGTTTTTTCACTCTTCTTTTTTTTTTAGATTTTTTTTTTTCGAATTTTTAGAGTTTTTTAGATTTTTGAGAAAATTTATTCAATTTTTAATTGCACACGATGACAGATGGAAGTCTGAGCGACACTGCCGTTGGTTTACATCCCGAGGATAACGCACGAAGACCTCGCAAAAGTTCACCGAGCAGTAAAAGCGGAAGCGGAAGTAGTAGCGGCGGAGGAAGTGCCTCGCAGTACCAAACAGGCCTTGGCAAAAAGAGCAACAGCACGAGCCAATTATCAGCTACAGGTAACACATCGATTTGCCCAATTCTTCACTTTTTCCATAGACTCGAAAATGCCTTTTTTTATTACATCAAAATAATCGAATTTATTTAACAAATCATTGTGCCTGTGCATAGCAAATCATAGGGATTTTAAGGCCGTGTGAAAAAACCGCCAAATTTTACTCCGAAATTTCATTTTTCATCATAGACTCGAAATTTTCCCATAAAAACCAAAAGCAAAGTTTTTTTTTCGTCCTTGAAAAGAAAAATTCATTCTGCGGAAAAAAAACTCTCGAAAATCTTGAAATAAACGAAACGAACTTCCTGCGAATCCAGAGGCTTTCGCATTCGATCGAAAGTCTCGAAAATGAATAAACGACGAATTCTCATGCTCCAGAGACTTCCGGAATATTTTTCAACAAATTTTTTTTTTTTTTTAAATCAAATAGAATCACGATTTGGTTGATGACGCGACGTGATATCACACGCAAAAAATGTCATAAGAATTTCATCACTTTTGATAATATCGCGGTCAAACAAATCGCAAACAAAAATTTGATTTTATTTTATTAGAATTTAAAAACATTTTCCAGTGAATGAGAATTTCAAAAATTTCACAAAACACTGAAAAAAAATATTGCAAACAAGAAGAATTTTATTTTATTTCATTCATTTTTGTTTGTTTGTAATTTTTTTTTTTTTGTAAAATTTGTTCGTACGATATTTGGACGTGAGATTTTTTTTTTTATATTTTTTTGTGTTGGATATTTTTGTCCGTGATCGTAGAAATATTTGGGTGAATAACACGAAAACATTGATTACACATCGATCGGTAAAAATTACGATGTAGACTATAGCGATTTGTTTGTTGAATCGTTATTTTTCAATAGACGACGTCGAAAGGGCGTCCTGGGCTTTGAACCGAAAACGATGCGTCACTATCGTCATTTTAAATAATACAATTACGTTAGAATAGGAAAATTTTTCTCTCTCTCTAAATGAATAAAAACTTGAGTAGTTTATAGAATCTTTCACGATGTGCCTTCGTAGAAAATTATTTTTCCTCATCCACTGAAAATGAAATTTCCGCAATAAAACTTCGATATTTCGTTAAAAAACTGAATATTTTCGAATAATTTCAAAACTTTCTCAATATTGGCAGTAATTTCAGTTTCTCACGAAACTCGCAGCAAATTTTATAAACTTGCATTGCAATTAAAATTTTTGGAATTATTAAAAAAGAAAAAAAAAACGTTCACGCGAACAAAATATTGATTTTATCCAAAAAAATTTCATTTTCAGTGTCAGTCACAATGTTGTCAGCGAAAAATGGAGAAATAGCAGGATAGACATAAAAAAGAAAGGGAAATAACGAGAGTGCATCGGGAAAGATTTCTCAAAACGTGATTTCGCATTTAATCAACAAATTCTAATGCCATGTCTATTGTTTTTTTTTTTAATCCGACACCATAATCTTCACTCCATCACTCGTCTCTCATCCACGGTGTCTCCGAACACTCTACACAACTCTGAAAAAAAAAACAAAATTAAAATGAACAAAAAAAAAAAACTCGTAAAAATAAACCGACACATCGACTGGTCTGTCTCTCGTCGTTGGGATTCTCTGGCAATCTGCACCATTTTTTGTACAACGAAAATTCGCCCGATCGATCGGTGGATCGATCGCCAAAACTGTTTTTTCTCTCTCTCTCTCTCTCTCTCTGTCTCTCTCTCTGTCTCTCTTTTTGTCTCTCCATCTCTAATTTTCTTGAAAACGTCGGGCTCACTGTGACTCGGACTGGAAAACACTCGGCACGTCAACGACGACGAACGTTCATTTTCATTTGCACGGAAAAAAAAAATCGAAAAAACAACATCGATCGACCGCCACGAAAATCGCATTGACTTTATTTTCGGACTCTTAAAAATAATCCACAAAAAAATTCAACAAAATGTGCGAAACAATGACGAACGAAAAAAAAAAAAAAAATTAAAAAAACATCGAAAAAATGAAAATTGAACGATAATGTGGATCGTGCGTGTCTGTTGGTGGTACATGCGTGGGCGAGGAAGGACGAAAACGTCGTCTCGGCTTCGGCAAGAAGGGAAAGTCCTCCTTTACAGTTCACAGAAGCGAGGAGGTTCTGCCGGACGATACGAGCGGGGGAAGAAGCGGAAGACAACCGAGTTCTGCGAGCAGCGATGGCGAAGGCAGTGGCGACGGTGACAGGTCCGAAAATCATTTTATCGATCGATCGATCGATTTTACCTGCGGCGCTACTCGCCCCGATTTAGAAAAACGAGTCCATCGAACCCGCGCCGTCAAATTCTTTTCCGATTTCTTCATCCCCTCGCTCTCGATTCCAAAAACCACAAAAAAAAACGAAATCGAAACTCTCATTTTCATTTTAATCCTTTCAGAGATTTTTCCGAGCGAATTTTCATTGGGCAACTCTCTTTTCTTAATATCCTCATTTTTTCATTTCGATCTTTCCGCACGGGGCCTCACTAAGCTCGAGCCACCTCGTCCCCGAGAAACGTGAGTACACTCTGTGCGCGACGAAAGTTTCAGCAAGAAGAGTCCGTCTAGTAAAAATTAGTAAATCGTAAACGAAATCGAAAACTTCAAAACAACAAGAACAATCACATGAAACAAAAAAACACACTCATCACTGTATCAGAATTTTAAAAGATTTTTAGTGGCTGCAAAAAAACGTTCAACTTGTTTCTGGTTATTGGAAAAAAAAATTCTGCCCTTCTGCAAAATTCATTTCAAGAGCCTCCAAGTTCCAATAACCTGGAGCAATCGAGACGCGATTACAAAGCCGTTAGCCTGCGAAATGCGACGAAAACTTTATTATTTTCTTTGTCGAATAACGATGCGACGTTCTCGGTGAAAAACGAGTGAACATTTTTCAAAAATTCACCGAGAATCGTCCGATCGAAAAATTCCAAAGAATTTCGACGATTTTTTAACGAAAATCGGTCGTTGAATTTTTCACGAGACTCGAACTAAGCGAGTCGAACACGTTGAATCTGCAACCACGTAATTTAGTGCACAAACTTTATCATATTTCGCAATCCCTCGGTGTATTCATATATTTTGAGATGGAAAAATGAAAAATCGTTTGTTTGTTCGAATTTTTCTTTGAAAAGCCACGAAAATTTATATAAATACATCGAAAATGTGAAAAATATTACGATTTATATTTAGAATAGCCAGAGAAACGTTCGTTGCCAATTTCTCGTAAAGAAAAGAATGTCTCGTTGTGCAAGAGCTTATTTATATTATTATTAATTATTTATTATTATTTAGCGAGACTTTAGAAACTTCAACATTCTCCTTCTTCCCCCCCCCCCGACCCCAATTTTCAGTCTTTGTGCCTCTTAATTAGCACTTTAGGTGAAATTCTGCCAAGTTTTTCTTTCCTTGAAATTTTTTTCTTCCGAGAGCGACAGACCAGGTGAGAGATTCGATCGATTACAATCGATTTTCGTGTACATACGGTGTTCGATATATATTTGCACAAAGTCCCACATGACGAAATATAAATATATGTAAATAAAGTTTTGAAATTTTATCTGGAAATACGATGTTCAGTGTCTATCGATATATACGCACATGATAATTATCCTTCGGTAGACACACATGGGTCTGGGGTGGCCATTGAGCGAATTTTTCGTCTTTGTATCGATTGCCATTTAATTTTGATGATAAAAATAAATTTTTTTGCATCAGCGATTTTTTAAACGAGTCACATGACAGTCGGGAACGGGAGGACGCTCCGGACCCATGTGTGTCTAAGGAGGTGCGCTAATGCAGTGGCTTTCGTTTTCTTAGTCGCGATCGACATATATTTATATTGATTTATGTGAAAATCTGTAAGGATTCAATTTCTTCGGATTCGTCTACGGCGGCCGTGTCATCGAGGAGGAAAAAACATTCGCCCTTAATTTATTTTCTTCTTATTTTTTCAGCGAATGAGAAAACAAAACGCTGATTTGGTCTTGTCACTACTTTTCTTTATTTATTCTAAGCATTTGATAGAACGGTATTTTTAATCTATTTATTATGTTTCATTCACGAAGACTGATAGACTAGAAACAATCATGGAAATAGAACGCTCATGGCTTAGTTACTTGAATCTTTTAAGGACGTTGTACGCAAGCTTCTCATAAGAGCGTGTGTTAAAAGTTGCAATTTTCAACATTAAATATTTCGATTTCTAAATTGTGAAGCCTCTTGAAACTTTGCACACACTTTTATGCAACATCGAAGAAGTTTTATTTAATTTTTCAAAAAAATCGGTCGTAAAATTCTTTCGAAATTGTGTTTATTATTTAACAAACACAATTTTCAGTATTTTCTTATAAGAGCGTGTGTTAAGAGTTGCAATTTTCAACATTAAATATTTCGATTTCTGAATGGTTAAGCCTCTTGAAACTTTGCACACACTTTTATGCAACATCGAAGAAGTTTTATTTAATTTTTCAAAAAAATCGGTCGTAAAATTCTTTCGAAATTTTGTTTATTATTTAACAAACACAATTTTCAGTATTTTCTCATAAGAGCGTGTGTTAAAAGTTGCAATTTTCAACATTAAATATTTCGATTTCTGAATGGTGAAGCCTCTTGAAACTTTGCACACACTTTTGTGCAACATCGAAGAAGTTTTATTTAATTTTTCAAAAAAATCGGTCGTAAAATTCTTTCGAAATTTTGTTTATTACGTAACAAACGCAATTTTTAATAGTTTTTCATGAGAGCGTGTGTTAAAAGTTGCAATTTTCAACTAAAAAGAGAAATCAAGATTCGACCGTTGTCATACAACGTCCTTAACCATCATCCCCATAAGTATTAATTTAATTGAACTATTGTTGAATCATTAGAATTGTGTAAATTTTAGTTTTTCGCTATCGAGGATCGTGGATCGCCGAAGAAACGAAAAGTTATGGTCGGGAGATTATTCGGAGGGACACGAGAGAGCGAGAGAGAGAGNAGAGAGAGAGAGAGAGAGAGAGAGAGAGAGAGAGAGAGAGAGAAAGTTTAATGGAGAGTGAGTGAGCGTCGGATAAAAATGTGTTTCAATTTTATAGCAAAAATTGTTGGAAAATAAAGAAAAAAGAAAAACGTAAAAGTGTCGAATGGAGGATACGAGGATTTGGAAATGTGTGACAGAGAGGAATGAGCGATAGTTAGCGAAGAATTTCTTGTTTGGTTTCATCGACGCAGAGTGCGGAGTTACCGGAAGCGGCGGAGTTGTGACGGAATCTCGCGGCACTTCCGGCTTATCCTTGAGAAAGCGTAACAGCACGCCAAGCAGTTTTCAACGTTCCCAGGAGGTTGTACCGACCTATCAACGATTCGGTACGAGCAAACAGAACCCTAGCGGAGCCTCCATCTCCAACGACACCGCCGGCAGCCTCAACTCGATCTCGAGTTCCGAAGCAAGCTCGTAAGTAGATGTGAAACAAACAGAAAAAAAAAATGAACAAACAAAAAATGCCTCGCACCCCGATCGTTCTTCGGGGCTAAAAATTTTACGACGAGGCGTATCCCGCGATTTCCTCCCATTCTCTCTCTCTCTCTCTCTCTCTCTCCCTCTCTCTCTCTATCTAATTTTCTTTCTGGAACTATCTCTGTCGCTGTATCAAACTCACACACAGACAATCTCGTTGTTGATTTAATAATTGTTGTAAAAAGCTCGGAATTTAGCGTAAAATCGCCGTCAGGTTCATCCACGTGGATTCAAGTCCCGTGGACGTCGAATTAAGGATGTTGAGTCCCGAATCACAAATGATAAGAAAAAACTGAAAATTTGGTACGTTTTTTATTTTTTATTAAATATTCAAGAGATCGTGGAAAAATTTCCCGATCCCTGGGAAGCTCGTTATCGAACAATTGACATTAATAAATTAAACGTAGCCAAACGTAGTCTCATGGAAACTGGCATAACTTTGCGAGAAGTTTTTTTTTTGACTCTCAATTTTTCAAAAATTGTTCTCAATGAAATGTTCATTTTTTTCAATCACGAGCTTCCCAATGGTCGGGAAATTTTTACAAGACCTCTAAAATACTTCGCACGAAAAAGTACGAAATTTTCACAATTTTCTTATCATTTTTTATCTCAATCCTTAAGGGGTGAGGGAATTCTTGAAATTTAGTATTTTTTTACATTTAAGTATTCAGGAGCTCGTGTACAAAATTCACAACGATTGGAAAGCTATTCATCGACCAATTAACGTTAAAAAGTTTGACAGGCACTCAATATCCTTAAGAGGAAAAAAATCACGTTGTAAATATTCGTAAATAATGGTTTTTTACTAAAATATTTAAATTTTGTTGAAATTTCATATTCGATGGTGTTTTTACCCTAAAAATGATCCGTCCATCCTTGATTTCTATTTGTACATACGTCACTGAAAAAAAAAGAAACATCTTCGATACGAAGACGAAAAAAAATTCACTCGTGTGTACACGTTTTTTGCGCAATTTTTCTGAATGTATAAAAAAATAATTTGACGTTTCTCTGTGGTTTTTTGTTCATCACAGGACATATTTGTGTATTTATGGAATTATTTAATTAATTGGGTGTATAAGTGTGGGTATGTGAATGTATATTATCCTTTCTCTTCGAATCGTCCAACAAAATGTGTTTTTCGTGTGTGTGCGTGCGTGTCTCTCTCTCTCTCTCTCTTTTTTTTCTCTCTTTGTTCTTTTTCTGTCTCTAGCTCTCACTCACTCGACTAATTTTTCTGTGTCAGCTAGATCTTTCACGTTTTATCTTTCATCAATGTACAACCCAGTTTTCCACGTTTTCTTGTGTCAAATTCAATCGAATGGAAATATGAGGAAAAAAAAATAAAAAATTCTTCGAACGTTGCAACGATTCGTTCGCAGGAACGATCGTGTTTCATTTTTACTCCGAACCGTCCGGTTCGTTGGTGTTAATGTTGTTTTTGGTAATCGTTAAAGGAAGAAAAAAAATTATTTTTAGTTAAATTATTTAAAGTTATTTCGTTGAATCGGTGTATTCGTTGGATTGGCTTTGTTGCTTGATTATCGCGAATGTTGTTCCTGCACCAAAAAACTCTATGCACCGTTGATTTGCCCTCCGCGGATCATATGGGTCTTTTTGACCCGCGCGACAACTACTGTTCGGAAATCTCGTTATGAAAACGTTCTGGTTGCAATTTAATAAATCGAACGAGTGTAAAAATTATGGAAACTTGAAGTTGACTCGATGGAGAGCATTTCAGAATTTTTTCAGATTTTTTTATCCACAAAAACGTGAGAAATAAGTGGGAAATGAGATTTTTCGAAAATCTCGTTTTTCGAAACGTTTTCTTTGAGATGAAAAAAAATCCAGCAACTATAAAATTATGGAACCTCCAAGAAGACTCAATGGAGAGTATTCCAGAATTTCTCCCCATTTTTTTCTCTCCAAAAACGTGAGATATAAGTGTCAGGACGAAAAGGACCCAAATGATCGCCGAGGTGCCCTAAAAAATCATGTGATCCCCGGAGGATTAATGACGATTCGCCCCTCCGGAGAATTGACCTCCACAGAGTCAGGCAAAAAATGAGAAAAATCGTCGTCGTCCATTAGAGTGTGTGAACCGACGTAGCCCAACATTTAATTGGCCTTAATCATTAATCGACAAAAACCAGTTTTCTAGATTGTCCATATCGTCGAGAATAATTCCGAGCGACACTCCTCGAGTTTTTACAGATTTTCGAATAATTCTACGCTCCTGTGTGTGTATTTGTGTAATTTTTAAAAAACCACTTAGTAAGTACGTCGCCGAAGAATTTCCGTTTTTTTTTTTTTTAATTTATTTTCCTCGATAAAAACTCGAATTATTGGATATAATTAATGATTATTAATTAATAATCGTCGTTAGGGACCCAGAGCCCGAAGAATATTCTCTCCGGAGCTTGTATCAAATTTACAGACTTTTTTTTAAATTGTTGTAATGTTTTTTGTTTTCCAGTGGCATGCTCGCGACGAGAATGAATTTCAGTAGCTAATTAATATTTGCGTATGCGTCGCATGCCTCGATCTGCACGTCTTACGATAATTACCAAGCCCGAATAATCAAATGTCATTAATGTCGTTTTTACTGTTTCTACAACTTGCCAGTCTCTGTCAATTCTGTCTGCGTCTTCATTGCGATTCTTAAATACTCACCATACCAACACCAACACTTTTGTGCATATAAATATATAAATGTGTGGATTATTACAAAACGATGAAACTGCAAGTTGTTCTTGTTATCGAACATTTGAAAAGGTGTGATTTCTCTTCTTCTGAACTTTCGTCGAAGCGACGAGTCAGCTGCGCAAACATTATCAATGTTTTTTCTCATTCTATCGAGTTCGAGATCCAATTCATTTTTTATTTTCATTTTTTTCTGCTCCTTGGATCGAGAACGATGAGGATAGGAAGATTCTCAATCGATTTTCCATTTCACTCTCTTTCTCACTCATCTTGTCGCGTCTCGAGAAATTCCATCGAGGACGCGAGGGGATTTTATTTTTCTCATTCAATTTTTCGAGAAACCAATTTTTTTTTTTTTTTCGATGGAACTGTTGGTTCGATTGGCTCTACTTTCGATCGACTGTAAAGAAATTTTCTCAATCATTGTACCGTGTTTTTCTTTGTTTTCGGCTTTTTTTGCCTTGAAAAAAAAAAAAAAAACGAAAAAAATGCAGTTGGTCACCAAGTCGAAGAATGGCCGGCGAGGGCGGACAGCTGAGCGAATTCATCGATGGCCTTGGACCTGGCCAATTGGTTGGACGACAAGTTCTCGGGGCTTCCTCACTCGGCGATGTTCAACTTGCCCTCAAACACACCAAAGGCTATCTCGAGGTCGAAGTCGTCAGGGCTCGAGATCTTCAGGCCAAACAGGGCAGCAAAATCCTGCCAGGTTCGTTTTTCAATAGAAATCGAAAAAAAAAAAAAATCGAAAAAATGTTTAAACGCTTGCCGCGTTGTCAGTATCGTTCCGAACGACTCATAAAAATTCAGGATGTTAGTTCGAACCTTTTCGAATAAGAATATCGAGGAAAATTTTTTTTTTACAATTTTTAAAGTGCCAAAAAAAATTCAACAAATTAGCAATGTCGAAAAACAAAAAAACAAAAAAATTCGGGCACTCAACACCGTTGGAGAGAATTTAATTCTGCAAATTGATTTTTTGCAGCGCCCTACGTCAAAGTATATTTGGTGAATGGCAAAAAGTGCATAGAAAAAGCGAAAACGACCACAGCCAGACAAACGCTGGATCCTTTTTATCAACAACCATTGGAATTTAGGCAAAACTTTCAAGGCTGCATTTTGCAGGTTCGACAAATTCCAATTTTCGCTTTTCTTCACGTCTGCGAAGAATTTTTTCTTTTTTATTGTAATTACGTCGTTTGGGGGCTTTTCCAAAAAACGATGCAACATTTAGTTTTTCTTCGGCTTTTGCTCTCGTTGCGAAAAATATTTTTCCCAGCATTTTTAGAAAAAGCCCGAAACTGCATAATTACCTTTTTTTATTATCTTGGAAAAATAATCGAAATTTTGGTGAATTTTGTTTCAGGTCACGGTCTGGGGTGACTATGGCCGATTAGAGGGTAAAAAAGTGTTCATGGGAGTCGCACAGATAATGCTGGACGATCTAAATCTGAATGAGATGGTGTTCGGGTGGTACAAGCTCTTTGGCACGACGTCCCTGGTCAGTGGTCCTCCTTCCCTCGTCTTATCACGACGTTCCTCCGCCGCATCCCTAGATTCCCTCAAACTTTAATTAATTACAAACAAAAATAATTTCAACACAAAAAAACCCCCCAAAAAATCATCGCCAAAAATCGTTCTCCAAAATTTCGCTGAAATTTTCAAATCCGGAAAGAAATCCCTGAAAAAAAAACCAATAATTTTTAACGATAAAAAAAAAAAAATTGGCATTTTCGATCGTTCGAGGTTCCCGCACCGCGAAAAAAAAATTGCAGCACAAAGTTTGTCAATTTTTCGACAGACTGTGAGATAAAAATAAAAAAATGAATAAAAAAATAGCAAAATCTACGGCTCTGAATACGGTGACGAAAAAAAAGAGAAAATATTTGAATGTTGGCTCGAGCGTGTGTGATAAAGACCGTGGCTTATTAATCCTCCGGCAATTCTCCTGATTCGAGAGTTTCTCTAGAGAAACTGCGAGCGAAAAAACCCGAAATCGCCATAAGAAAAAACAAAATGGTTTTTAGTTCGTTTTTCGAAACCATCAAAATGGTTTTCACCCATAAACGTATCAAAGGGACACAAAAGGATATAAATATTTGAAAAAATACTGAAAACCATATTCGGGGGCTTTTTGACCAAGGTCTCTGGACCATTAATACGAAAAAAAATTTGGCTAGCACATCACATATCATGAGACCGAGCTACTAGTCTGTATGTAGACTAGCTGTAGACGTAGCTGCCATGTTTCCGGAGCGCCACATAGTTTTAGGTACGCACTCTGATCAAAAAGCATCGTACGTATCTTTCGTACTTTCCTTTCGTTTCTTTATCTCTCTCTCTCTCTCTCTCTCTTTCTCTCGAAGATTTCAACTTGGTACGATCTCTCTGCAGAAACATAAAAAAAAATTAGCACGTCTTTCTAGACACACATGGGTCTGGGGTGCCCTGCGGTTTTTTCGACACGTTCAAAAAATCCAAAAAAAAATTGGGAACGTAGTTTTGGATGCATAAAAAAAAGCCTGCACTGGGTGATGGATAAAAATTCTTTTTACCGATTTTTGTCACGTGTGTCTACTGAAGAAAAAAGCGAAAACGAGGAAAGACGTAAAATTAATAGAATGGAAATAAAAATTGTGAAAGTTTCGAGTGCCAACGTGAAATCTGCGAGATTTGTCGTACTTGCCAGTGTCTTTTTCCAAATATCCGAATTATTCGATATTGCTTGACCCATCATTCTCGTTCACCATCAAAATCGACGATGCGCACTTTTTTGTTTTTCTTTTAATAATTCCTGTAATTTACGATAATTAGCGTTGCCCCTCGTAGATTAAAAAGTGTGATGAGCCATGTTTACCATGGACTGTCGATATTGAGATTTGCAAGACCGAGAGGTAAGTCAATGCCGTATTCGGAGTCTTGTCCCTACACCGAAAACGTCCAAAAAACGGAAATAAATGTCGAAAAAGTAAAAAAAAACGATTAAAATGAAAAAATTCGTCCCTCCCTCGAACCCTGCGAGTAGATCGAGCCAAAAAATGAGTAAATGAATGTCTCGCATGCAGCAACATATATGTTCATGTTTTTTCTTCAATAATCAACCAAATCCCGAGCTTTCACAATCGTTGAGTTTTAAATAATTGCTTCGACGTGTTTTACAGTGAAACCAATGGAGTTCGAGTGAACCGCAGGCCGACATAAACTCGAACGTGGTGCGTTGGAACGATCAAGTGTCAGACGAGACTAAATATTAAAGAAGAAAAGTGAAAATAAATATTCGCGATGCTCGTGCGGTGTGAAAAGTGCGATCGAGCGAGTTTCGTTGACGAAACAATTGAATTAATAATCCATTATAATTTGCTCCCTTATCGAGCTTTTTGACTTAATATTCAAAGAAAATGAAAAATCAACTGCGTATGGACACAGACTCGATTTAAATATTAGGCATTTATCGATAAGCCGCGCGGTGAATAAAAACATGGCGACACGAACTATAAATATATAAATATATACATAACACATATAGATATTTAAATATGAGACGTTACTATATTTGTATATAATATTGGACACGCCGTGCAAAAGGGTTTTTCAAATCTATAGAACTCGTTTATTATATAATTGCTGCAAATTGTTGGACCTCGAAATTAAAGAAAAATTGAAGAGAAAAAGGAAAAAATTAATCGATCCGGCGAAGCTAAATCGCGCTTTTTATTCGCTCTCGTCGACCGAGATCCACGTACACGTCATTCAACGTCGTTCACCGGCGCTCCTCGATATTTCATAAACGCGACGATGCACTACCAAATCCTGAGGAAATATGCCAAGCAAATATTTACCTTTTCTCGGTTTTCATGTTCAATCGCGCCACCTCCAGTGCGTGCTGTATACCTCCTGTAAATAATTGTATTAAGTCGATTGGGTATGCGCGCGCAGTTTTAATGCATGCGACGATGCGAGAGACCGAGGGGAAGAGGAACAAAACAAAAAATTACGATAAAACGTTGAGCGTCTTTTGTCACGTGGAAAAAAGATAAACTTTTCATTTTTATTTTCATTTTATTCATTCGTTCGTTATTTCAACGTGATCTGCCGCGTCAAATTTTTCAAATTCCTCATTTTTTTCAAATTTTCAGTTTCGAGTTTTTTTCCTTTTTTCCTCGTTTTTTTTTTTCGTTTTTTCATCGACGACGACGCACGTTTGACGTTTATGGAGAGAAAGGGCGCACGCGTTTGGCTGTAAATATCGTCGATCGGCGTCACGTTGAAATATCCTTCTGGTCGAGTGGTCAGCACGTCCGATAACACGAAACAAAAAGCACACACCCACGAGACACCAACACGAAAGGAAAGCCACTTTCTTGTGATAAAAAAAAGAGAAAAAAAAAAGTTTCGAAAAGAAAAACAAAATATTGGGCGGGAGATTTTTTTCGTGAGAATAAAAATCCGGTTTCGCTCATTTTTTCATCGGTTGATAAAAACGTGAAGCCGCGAATCTCGTTAAATTTGAAGAATCAACGTCAGCGGCAAAAAAGCGACCACTTTGTTTTTTAAATTCGGGGCGACGCGATCGTGAGCGAGAAAAAAGGCAACGCGAATTTTATTTTTGGGACTTAAATAAACGGAAAAGAATTTTTGTTTTTCGTTCAAAATCGTGAGATTGTAAAAGCCACGCGAGGCGATGGGCCACTAAGAATTTCGTAAAACACTGCATTTTGCCAGAGGATCGATGGCCCGAAGTTATAAACTTTATCTCACGTAAAGCGCGCGACAGGGAAGGGCTCGAGGGACGCAGGGGAGATATCTTATCATATCTAAATAACGTGCTTAAATTAGAATCGAAGAAACGCGAAAAGGCGATGAGGGAGCGACCGAAAAAAAAACAGAAATAAAAACTTAAAATATTGAAAAAAAAGAAAACGTAATAATAATAATAATAATAATAAAAGAAGAAAACAAAAATAAAAACAACAACAAAAAACACAAAGGAGGATTTTTTACTCGTGAAAATAATGATCGTAGCGTCTTAACGAGATATTAACAAATGAGAAACATGTAAGTATTGTGAAAATTACTATAAGCTCGATTTATAAGTAAATTTTGCAAGTGTACGGAGTTTAGTCACAGGGGGTCAAATACGAATAATAAAAAGCGAAGACGAAGATAAAAATCAAGTTACCAAATTCTAGAGACACGAAAAATACTGTTATAGCGAAGGAACAACGGGATTTCATGAGAAGAAAGAAACAAACGTATATAAAAGACTAATAATATGTAACAGACGCGTTCAGTTCGTAATTCGCCAATCTCGGAAGGAGCGTCGCGCGCCTTTCCTCGCGCGGGATTATTTCTCCGGCTCATTAAATATCTTTCGAGCGAGACTTATCTCCCGCGGAGGATTCGCCACACCTGCTCGCCTGTGGTATAACGCTTAAAACCATTTTAACAAAAATTGCATATCCTACTCAAACTTAGTACTTTGATAAATACGGAAAAACAAAAAAGAATAATTTAGAAAAAAAAAAAAAAAAACCATCAGAACGTCACGGTTGAGAAAAAAGGACTGGCTCGTTGATTTTTATTTTCTCGTTGGTCGACATCGTCACTCCAATTGCGACTACACTGTCGACATGGGAAACCAGAGAAAACACACACACAGACAAAACGATTTAATGCATCGTTCGAGAAATTTTTGAATTTTGAGAAATTTTGAAGTGAATGAGCGTGATTGTCGTGAAAGGAAAGAAAAGTATACAAAACGTTTATTAAAAATATGTCATCCGGAGCACACTTTTTTTTTTGGTCCAAATGATGAAGAAAAATATTTATTTATTCGAATGGGCGCATTGAGAAGAAATCTTGTAATGTACATTTAAAGGGAAAATTGACAAAGAGTCACTCACGTCATTAATATTAAAATTTTACAAAAAAAATGATGCTCGATTTTTTTTTTGCAATTTTTTGTAAAAAGAACTCGAAGAGGTTTTTTTTTTTGAGCGAATAATCGTGAGAATTTCATTGGAAATGAAGAGAACAAAATTGCCTCCAAAATTGGTCGTAACAGATTTTTCAAGGGACGATGCAGTGAAATTTCAATAAAATTTGACGGAGCCAAGGAAACAAAAAAAAAAAGTGTACAATTTTTATTGGCCTCGTGAGCAAATGAGAAAATACGTAAAATCCATTTAAATGTGCATTACGAAAAAGTAATTGACAAGCTGAGTCGAAAAATCGAAGGAGAAAGCCAAGAGACAAATTTTAGCATCGAAAAGATGGCGCGAATACGAAAAACAATGCCAAGAATAAATTGATTAAAAAATTAATGAAACAACTACCTTGTAGAACGAGTCCAAAGTAGCATAGGCTGACCTTGTATCTTGTATACTAAACAAAACGGAACAAACCAACAACAACAACAACAACAACAACCAAAAAAATAGAAGAGACGTGGCTAAGAAAAAAGTTTTTGTCTCGCGCGTTCGGTTCGTGCGCACGAATCCCCACGCAAAGAAAACCGAAAAGCAAGAATTTTACGTTGACCGGATGCGTCGCTGATCCCTTAAAATATCGAGGAAAAAAAAGTAAAAAAACGGAAAGACAAAAAAAAATTGAATTAAAAAAAAAAAANAAAAAAAAAAACACTCGAGAATCATTATAGATCGAGATGTTGCGGGCTTCGTACATTTCTAATTTGTCAAAAGTATGAAAGATCGAAAAATCGAGCAAGTGTGTGTATGTGCGTGTGTGAGAAAAAAATGAGCGTGTCTTAATTGTTAACCTCGTGGTGCGAGTGTGATGTGCGAGAGAAAAACGCGCCCGCGTGAATTTCAAACAAACAAACAAAAACAAACGAAACAAAACGAAAAATCGAGCGAGTGTGATTTAAATCTCCCGGCGACTGCGACAGTGGAAAATGATGAATAAGCGATGAGAAGAAACAAACATTTACGATCAAGGAACGAAGCTAATAAGCAGTACGATTAGACCATGTGCCAGGGAGAATCAGCGAGAAACCGAAGGTCAAGCGAAAAGAAAAAAAATAATAATTACGAGACGAAAAAAAAAAAATTAATTAATTAAAGAAAAAAACAATTAACAAAACGACCAGCGTCGGTGATATTCCTGCCGAAACGGACAGGTTGATTTTACGTTTACAAAAAAANAAAAAATGAAAAACCAAAAGAAAAATCAACGGAATAAAAAAATAAATAAAAAAAAACAATAATAGGGAACAAGAGACGCGTTTTTCCTTTTTCGAGACTGTACATATTGTGTGCCCGCGATTAAAGCCCGCGCAAGAAATCGACTTATCGTACTTATAATAGTGTATTGAAATAATAGAGTTGATAATGAAAAGGAGAAAAATAACAAAAAAAAGAACAAACGAAGAAACAAACAAAGCGAAAATGATGCAAATGAAAAATTATTAAATTCAACCTCGGCTTCCCGATGGCTCCTCGTGGCACGATTTAATATAAAGAAAGAAAAAAACGTTAGTGACTGTATCCAATATAATATACCACATAAAAGATACCCCCAATGCCAGACATGGCGTGTGACAATAAAGTGATTCCATGATATCGTTGTTATTCATTCATTTATCCGATTATTTTTGAATTTTTATTAAGCAATTATTTTGATCAATCATTTCGAACGTCGCTGCAAAAATCGCTACTTTTTCTCTGTTACTTCAGCAAAGAACGTTGTATGCTTAATTTTCTGTGGGTAGAATTCCTCTAAATTTGTACCGCACAAAGAGAATTTCATTTTTTTCGAAAATGGCGAATAAAAATTCATTCAGAAACGCTATCGACGAGGACCTTTCACGAGGACCCGCAAAGCGACTCCCTGCATCTCCTCGAATCGCCAGAACTAGGAAAACGCGTCCGAGTAATTCTGCACCATGGGGCCGAAGTTTTGAAATCGATTTTTTCGTGAAAAAAGCGAATAAAAATCATCCAGGAACGCTATCGACGAAATCTCTTCACGATGACACGCAGGAAGATTCCCTCCATCACGGAGGGGCCGTTATGGGATGAATATGACTATGGGCTTATCAGAGAGTCGCTATCTGCCCTGCTGTAAGCACAAACGCTAGTGGTATCTTTACCATCCTACTTTACCGACAAAAACTTGACCAGGCACAGAGATGGAGGATCAGAGATTCTCCTGTTTGTTCCGCAAGGTGGCACGACCGTTTGAGAATCGCATCACGACGATTTTTCCGCAATATCGAATTAAATATCAAAACGATCACTGATCGATCACGATCGATGATTATGGATCAAAAAATGACAGAAAAATTTCGCGCGATTTGATGGATTAAGGGATCAAATTCCAGAAAAATTCGCAAAACTGGTGCAAAAACAAAAAATACACACTTTTTGACACGTTCAGCTTCCTGTCACAGTCAATGGTCGGTTTTTAAACGGTTGACAATTAATAAACACAATTAAATGGAATAATACATTCTGGTTAATTGAAATTTGACTTCTCTGCAAAAAATGCTGGACACCATCGACTAAGAAATTAGGAAAAGTCAATCAAGATGCTTTTTCGTCAGTTTGTTAATAAAAACTGAAAGTTCGATAAAAAATAACCGATTTGCGATCTTTCAATTTCGAATATTTTGGCTGGACGTAAAAATGCCGTTGGGGAAAGAAAGAAAACTGTTGATCCAGAAGACTTTTCTACTGGGACTGATCGGCTTGATTTCCTGTGGGATAGCCATTGGATATGAAAATTTTTATCGTCAGGTTAGTGACCAATTTACGGCTTGAGCGACCAATTCCTTTAATTAAGGGATAACAATCTTTCGCATTTTGAAAGATATCTCAGTATACACAATCGGTGGCTTACCGTCAATCGCAAGAAGCACGAAAAGACTACAACCCCAACATAATGAGAAGAAATCAGCGTCTCATAGAACGAACTCAAGAAAAATCATCGTCTGATTCTAAATTTACGTAAAATTCAAAAAAACCAGCATAAACATTTTTTAAAACAATCTTGACAAATACAACGTGACGAAAACGAAATGAAATAAAAACTATTAAACTTTTGATGAAAATCAAAGTTTTCCCACGCCATCAAAAATCGCAGCCGATAATTTGTCAACAAAATTAATTCCTCAATTCGTTAAAAAACAAAAAGAACATTTTTAGACACACCCAACTATAAAAACTGATGTTAGCAATTTAGAATCAAAATTTGATCCTTTTTTTGGCAAAAAACACAATTTCAGGATTTGTTGCCACGTTCCTACAGTACCTCCTAGTAATTTTAACAATGAGATTAAGATTTTCTTCATAAACTCTGCCAGTCCAGAAAGGAATTGTTAGAGACATGACAGAAGCTCATATAATGCAAAAAAAAAGAAAAATGGCTGGTTATGCAGCTCACGAATAGACGATAATGTGAAGATCTATATTACACATGTCCAAGTTCTAAGAGGAGATTGTGCATTACGGATACATCCAGTACATGCTGTACACGCATTTGCAGAAGTAACAGTTTTCCTTGGTAATGGGCGCGTACACGTAAAGCAGTGCTTGAGCAGCAAGAAGTTGCGAGTTGTTGCAAACTAAATGAACAATGACGGGGCACGTTCGGTACTAAAGATTTTAAACGTATATACGTTGGTATAATTCATATGTGGTACATGAGAGCATTGCAGATGTTACTCGTTGAATATTGTAACGTTACACAGGGAGAGTGCACGCATATGAAGCTCATTTAAATTTACTGAAGTTAATATCGAGCTAAAACATTGCCTTCCCACCATAAACCTCTGGAAGAGTCCTTAATTGAATAATTTATTGCCCTGCCTATAATTTTTAATTTATATTGTTCGATAGCTTACGAGAATTGCTACGAAACTTCGGGACATACGAAAAATGTTGGAAATGATTCATTTATTTTTAAATTATGAGTATGATGAGGTTCCAGGGTCAATGAGACCCATGGTAGTTGAGACAGGAAGCATGTTGAATATTCAATGGATTCCGATTAATTTGGGTCGATGATTCATGAGCATTGGCACGAAATTTCGGGGCATAAACAAATGGTCAAGAAATATTGATTTGTTCGATAATTATGAGTACGATAAGGTGCTGGGGTCAATAAGACCCATCGTTAGAACAGAGTTATTGAAGCATTTTGATTTTGTAATGGATTCCGATGAATTTCTTGGGGTCCATTTTGCCCCACAATATTTCCATACGTGTTAAATACGATCAGGGAATAAGTGTATTATAAGAAACGCAAAACTGCTTGTAAAGGCCTTGAGTTTCACTTTCGACACATCCTGGAGAGCCCCTATATGAGCCTTCACCCACATGCTCGTCCTTCTATCGTTTTGTTTGGACGTCGGTTCGTCTCTTTATCACGAGGTAACATCTCGAAGCTCGGGCATGCAAGACCGTCCGATTCTACTTCCTGTGAAACGATCAACGAGTTTTTTCATCGTTCGCAATGAAGAGTCTTCAAGCGAAAGTAGTCACCAGCATTTTTGATCCATAATTCGCTCTCTGTGTTTCGACCTTCGTACCAAAGTCCCTAAGACGTGACCAAGGTCTACGCATTTTCCGATTCGTCCGTTGAAACGTCCTCGAAGGTTTTATAATGTTTTTTCTTTTTTTTTTTTCATCAAGTCTCCGGACAATTAGAACTGAATGATATCCAGACCTTCGCCTCAATGGCATCTCGAATGTGACGAAAAAGTATAGGGCTCAGTGCGGTTTGCTCTTCTCCCCAATTTCGGCACTTTTATACGTTCCAGATTTAATCTCTTCAGCAAATAAACACTTCGTAATGATTGTTTGTTTTTTTTTTCCTATAAAATGTTCCCGGCAATAAAATGTTATGCCGACTGGTTTCTTTCTTGCGTCAGAAAGGCCGGAGTGGATTGAGGATTCGAGAGCTTCGATGCATACATACGAAGCCCTTGCCTCGAAGACTTCACAATTATGAGTGCAGGTTTGATTGCATTCGAATGCTCCAGCGAAATGTTTGAAAATGATGGGAAACTGGGTAATTTGTCAACGGACCATTGGATGCGTCCAATAATTAATGAATTCTCATTGTTTATTGATCACTAAAAATGACTCGATGGAATGTTGCAATAATTCTTGGAATGCAAAGCCACGAGTCCAGGAAACGATGCTGGATCGAAACCTGAATTTGTCTCTCCCGTTTCCATAAATACATTCATGAGGAAAAAAGAGTAACCGTTTTATGAGCATTTAAATGCTAACGAGCTGCACTTAAATACTTCGTGATCTATATCTGGGAAAGCTCCATGCTGATGCATACTTCGAGGTATAGCCAAGAGGCAGTTTTTCTTGATACTAACGTAACGTTTACGAAAAACAAAAAAACTGCAACGTTCATCGGGTGAGCGTGAAATCGACGCTGAGGCTTTTCTGCTAAAGTTATTGAGCGGAGACTCAAGAATTTCCACCGATCTCACGAGTGTCCATGTGGTGCATTAGGAAAAAAAATCGATCCTGGTCCATTTTGCCCCACATTTTCCAAATTTCTCGTTAAAATTCCGAAAAAAATACGAATTTGGTTTTAAATGCCGGGAAACTTATGCGAGTCTCTAAAACTTCATATTTTATCGTTGATCGTCGTTGAGGGTATCAATCGTGACTATGGGAAGTTCAATGTTCGTCTCGCTTATTGCATAATCGATTAACCGGATGGACACCATCGGTTCGTTTATTTCTCCAATGGAGATTGAAAGATTTACAGAAAACAAAGGCCAAAGATTTATTCCCTCGCATTGCAGTTGGGGAAACGTTCCGCAAGGAATGTCGTAACGAGGATTGACTTTATAGCAACGATCCAGAATGTTTGGAAATAGGAAAAATATGACTGTGAAGGTTTTTTTGATTCTTTAAAAATTTTGCAACACATTCCAAAGTCGATATTTCGTGATGAAATATCGATATTGCTCGGTTAAGTATATCGAGCTGCGATGATACGCTTTTCTACATGACAGGAGTGTCAAGAATAACGGACTGGGTTTGGAAGATCGCCTCATCGACCGTGACTGTTAATGTAAATTAAAAATTTCTTTGATCCAAACGAAAAGATAAATCCCACGGCCTCGTCGTATGCTCCAACATTATTGGCAGTACATTTTTTTCCATCTCCGAAGACTCTCGTCTCGCGGAGCAAAACCTCGTTCTCTCGGTTGCTAATAGAAGGCTTTCGATCTTACGGCATCGCGTCTGCGTGACACCGTAAAATCGATTGCCTACGAGAGGGTATCGGACTCGTCCTTGCACTTCGATTACTTCCAACTGTAAACAACGCGGGAATTGGAATATTGTGTAATACAAGCATCGAGTATGCTGCTGCCACCTGCACGGAGACTCGTCGCAAACCAGCACCGCGAAGAGATGTAAATTACGAATAGGTAACGGAGAAAACTCGATCGTTGGGGGGTAATGAGGATCGTTCACCATTGCAAATGGAAATCGAAGAGCAAATATATTCCTAAACTCCACGAACTCGCCACACCTCTGTAGAATTACGTCCGTGACAAAAATTGCGATAAAAAATCAACTACTGAAAGTTTCGACTTGAAAATTGTTGCAGAAACACATAGAAATCCTTATTCAAAAAATCGTTTTCTCTATATCCCCAAAAATTGAATAAAACTAGTAAAAAAAAATGCTAAAACCAACAAAAGTGGAAAAATGACAATTTCCCTTAATGGGCCTGAAGAACTTTGTACCCCAAGGTGAGAAGTAAGGGTTAAGGACTCAGGGAACTTTGGAGTGAAAAAAAAATCTATACACGTTCAAAATTTTTTTTCAGCAAAATTATTTTTTTTTAATTTTAGCAAAAAAAAATGTTGGTGCGGACGCTCCAAACCATTCTCGTTGAAAATTAGTCATCCCGGGTCGAATTGACCCCGTAGCGATAGCCTCATATTAATGGGGAGAAATTTTGATCGCAATAAAAAATTTTCTACTAAAAATTCGAGCTTGACGACAAATCGAATGAACGGTTTCGTAGGTATTTGTAACGAGAATAGAGAAAAATGGAAAAGAAGTAATGGATATAAGGTGAGCAGGGAGTGCGAGAGGTTACCGCACGCGTATGTAAATGAGGCATCCGCGATCTACCGCTACAGAGTTAGAAGGACCGCTAAGAAGAGAGCGCGCGTTTGCGATAACCGTGTGAATCTCGACGCTCTGTGGAGTCGCGGGGCTCTTAACTCGTTGGTGTGTTACCGTTTTCCTCTTTTTTTCTCATTTTTATTTCCTTCTTTATATTTTTTCTTGCTCGCGATCCTGCACAGCCGAGAAGACGAGTCTCTCGTTGTTCGCGCGCGGGAATTGTTCCTCCTCTTTTCCTCCTGTCACTGCGACTCCTGCTATTCGGCCGTGCAGTGCACTGCTTGGAAAAATGGAGTAAATAGTAACGTCATGATGCTCCCGTTGGGTCGCTCTTTCGGTTTTAAACTTTGCCATATCATAACGAGAGCCCGCGTGCACCCATTCACTCGAAATTTTCTCCCGCGTTCTAACGCTTTTTCTTCCTTTACCTTTATCCACCGGAAGTACGCGAAAGACGTTTACCTTCTGATCTCTAAATTAATCTACGCCACGTGATTAACTTGAGTATCAAATTTTTTTCTCTACTTTTTTTATCCCCGGCTTTGCGCCGCAGACCGCGCGCTTCTTTCGAGCTTCTTAATCAACCTCTTTCATAACGATCTATCGCGGGGGATAGAATGTTACGAAAGAATTACATGTTGAGTGCTTTTTTATGAGAAAGTGCTGGATCACGATCTCGGGGAGCGATTAAAAAGGGCGAATAAGCATTGTCCTTTCGTTTTGTTTCTCCATTTTTTTTCTCACTCCTCACAAACTCAGTTCCGGTTATTTTTTCACTCCCATCTTTTTATCACGCTTCACTATTTCATTTAATTTTCATTTTATTTCTTAAGAATCATTCTGCTCTCCGGTTTTGTGAGAAATTTTATTTGTATCTTTTGATCGCGACTAACGACTCTGTACGCAGGGAATGAAATTTTGTTAAAAATCGTCGATATTTTGTTAAACACGCTAAACTAAATATTTATTTGATATTTTCAAAAAATTTCTTACTTTGGCAGCATATTTTGTTTCTAACGGAATTGACAGCGAAATTTACGAGTGGAATGACAAAAATTTGCTTCCCAAGAGACTTTCTAAAATATTTCTTGCTGCGATGACACAATTTTTGGGATTATTAAAAAAAAACGTTTAGTCGAACGTATCGAACAAAATATCCATCTTTTTCAACAATTTTTTGTTTCCGTGTCGAGAAAAGAAAAAAAAAAATTCGCACATTTTTTTTAATGTGTTTTTTTTTTCGTGAATGCGATTCACGTCTTTTGGTGAATAGCTCACTCGACTCCGCTAAGAAGATTGCAGACATATATAGAAAGGCAAGTTCGTGTGAAATTCTCACGAAACAAAATCGCAACGTTGTATCTCTCAGGAGGGGGAGGGGGGGGGNNGGGGAAGAAGGGAGAGCGTAATATGGGTGGTGGTGATGCTGTAATGGGTGTTTCGCGAACGTCACGGCGAGTGATGGAGTGAGAAGGATAAACGAGGCGAGTCGTGTATGTTATTTGTTTGTGGCTTTTTTACAATTGGAGAAAGGAAGAAAATAATATTGGCGCGGCCGTGACAGTCGAACAGCTGACCATGTCAAATTCATGGCAAAGGGAGAAACTCGCGAGTGAACTCGAGGGAGAAAGAGGGAGAGCGAGAGTTCTGCTCGGATGCGACGAATGTTAAGTTGTGTGCGCGACTCTCGCTTATTCGCGTGAAAGACGTCTCAATTCTCCGGAGATTTCGCTCTCGTACTTCCGTGCAACTCAGCGGAATTGAAAATTGCAGAATTTTTTGTCACGACCGGAATGAAGGGAAGAAAGGTATCGAGATAGGGGGTTAGGGCAGCGCAGAGAGTGTCGCCCTCAGCGTGTCCGAGTTTTCATGACAAGGGGATTCCCCTGCTGCACTGCGGGTGCATTAGAGCTTCTTGCGCCTCGACCTCTGCGGGTTTCTTCGCCACTTCGCGTCGATTCTCCGCACATCCCTTTCCTTTTTTTCCCTTCCTCGTTTTTTTCTCTCAATTATTTTTTTTTATTCTTTTTTTTCACGCAATAAAAATAACTCGCTTAAGCATCGAGAAAACACGATTCGCCTCACTCTCGCCTGGCATCTCTTCCTTATTCACGCGAGAGAAAATCCGCTCCTTCCTCCCTCTCCCAAGCGAGAAAGAGCGAGAGCGCGAGAGAGTCACAGCGACAATAGCAAAGTCAAAGCAAGAGGCAAGAGCGCAACACTGTGTGTGCAAGTCGATGCCCCCGCGCGCGAGAGATGCCCGGAGAGAGATTCTTGCTTGGTGTAAGAAAGGGCACGGGAGATTCGATTCGGGATACGGCCAGACGTGGAAGCGAAAAGTTAACGAGCCAGGACCGAGAACTCTTGGCGGGTCATGGGTAAGTGTAAAAGGTACCACCACGATAAAGGGCGCTTCGGCTATTTTTTTACCCATTGCGACTCGCTTCGATCCTACAACGATTACGATCTTTGCTCATTCATTTATCGAGAGATCCAACGAGCCGATAAAACAAAAATTCAAACAGCAACAACAAAACGCTTTTATATTGACCTCATTCAAAGGGCTGGATCGTAGTTCAAAGTCTCGCTGCGATTAATCAGCGACGATTGGGTCACTAAATTTAGCGAAATACACTGAGAACGAAATTTTGTTCGAAAAGATCGATATTTCGTTCGATACGTTCGACTAAACCGTTTTTTTTTAATAATCCCAAAAATTGTGTCATCGCAGCAAGAAATATTCTAGAAAGTCTCTTCGGAAGCAAATTTTTGTCATTCCAATCGTAAATTTCGCTGACAATTTCGTTAGAAACCAAATAAACTGCAAAAATAACGGAAATTTTGAAAATAATCAAAAAATATTTAGTCTATCGTGTTCAACAAAATATCGACGATTTTTAACAAAATTCCATCCCCAATGTGGTCACTGAATCAACGAACTGAAGATCGATATTTCGTTCGATACGTTCGACTAAACGTTTTTTTTGAATAATCCCAAAAATTGTGTCATCGCAGCAAGAAATATTCTAGAAAGTCTCTTCGGAAGCAAATTTTTGTCATTCCAATCGTAAATTTCGCTGACAATTTCGTTAGAAACCAATTAAACTGCAAAAATAACGAAAATTTTGAAAATAATCAAAAAATATTTACTGTATCGTGTTCAACAAAATATCTACGATTTTTAACGAAATTTCATTTCCAGTTTACTTTCCTGCAGATTCGAAACCCTCTCCACAGTTTAGTGAGGACGACCAAGGGGAATGTACCAAATCGATACTCATCAAGCCAGGCATTAAATCGAGCAAAGAAAAACCTGCTCTTTCACCTATAGAAGAAGAAACCGACTCTCCCGACACTTCGGGCGATAGCGGTACAAATTACCATGATAACGAGAACGTTACCCCTCCGAAAAAATATCCTTACGATCTTCGAATCGGTTTGCGCAACGATTACGAGCAGCTTATTGGCAATCTCGAGGAAGAAATGCCCAAGGATAAAAGACTGGATGAGAGTTCGCCATTTCTCACGGCCAGAAACACTTCCGATCACAAGGGCCAATATTGCGATAGCAGTGCCACCACGAGCAACGAACAAAACAGTCAAGACGAAGACGAAGAAGAAGAGCTGGAGATCGAGGAGGAGGATACTTCGTTAACCGGTGAAAGCACTTCCGGTGACGTCGATTATTACTCCGAAGAAAATTACCAAGCGAATGCCCTTGAAACTGCAGGCAACGATGACCTTGAGAATACTACCAATGACGCGGAAGAGAATTTACTCGTATCGTCCAAGCAAAAAGTCAGAACGAATCGTCGACCAAAGTCTGCACCTTCTTGCTACTTTATCGAGTCTTCCGACACGAGCCACGATGACAAGTTCACCGACATAACGTCCACCTTGGACTGGCTCAAAACCAGAATCGTCAAGTCCGAAAGAGACATTTACGATCTCAAGAAACAATTGACCGTCGAAAAAGTACGAGCTCGCAAGTTAACTCGACGGTACGAGGACGACAAAAATGTCATGAGAGAAAATCTTCGAATCGATCTCGAGCTGTGGATCAAAAAGTTGAACGATGGACTCAAAGGTTATCTTGGCGAATGGCAGAAACGCGAAAGACTCAGAATCAACGAAGAAATATCGAGAATCAGCGATCTGTATTCTCAGGCACGAATTTTCATTCCATTTCCATTTTTCATACGCTTCGCATTTAACGTTTTCCCATTATTTCCCTTTTCTCCCTTTTTCTCATCCCTCGTGATTCTCCGATCCAGGAAATAACGAAAAGCCTAAAAATCACTTTCAAAGAATGGCAAACGGAAGACATGAAAAATCTCTTCGACGTCATTGAGACTCGTGAAAAGTTACGAGACGATAAAGAACGGGGCGGGGCCAAACTCATTTACGAGAAAATTCAAACGCACTTGGAGAATCTTGGCAAAAGAAATCGAAAGTCTTATGCAACTTTGTGCAAACACATCGACAAGTGGGAGGAACGTTTGAGGGACGAAATCGTTAAGCTGCACGAGGAGGATCTGAAAAAACTTCGTCAGGAAGTCAACACCTGGTGAGAATGAAAAAAATCAATTGAGACAGTCGTAAGAATTAAAAGTTTCATCGTGTCGATTTTCAATGACAATCGAAGCCTCCAAAATATTTCATCGTCGGAAACGAGCGATTTTTCCCTATTTTTCAAATTGATTCAATTATTTTTTCGTTTGTCAATATTCTGGGCATGAAAAAAGTCAAAAGTATTTTTCGTTCTCCACTGAATGTCCGAATGGAAAAGTAATCGCTGCATTCCAACGATGCAAGTGTCAGTCACGTGAAAAATCGTGAATCAAATGCCAGGTATGAAGAAAACAAAAATAATCGGAGTTCGTAAGAATTAAAAGTTTGATCGTGTCGATTTTTAACGACAATCGAAGCCTCAAAAATGTTTCATCGTTGGAAAAGAGCGATTTTTCCCTATTTTTCAAATTGATTCAATTATTTCCCGTTTGTCAATATTCTGGGCAAGAAAAAAGTCAAAAGTATTTTTCGTATTCCACTGAATGTCCGAATGAAAAAGTAATCGCTGCATTCCAACGATGGAAGTGTGAGTCATGTGAAAAATCATAAATCAAATGTCAGGTATGAAGAAAGCAAAAAGAATGGGATTCCGTGTGTGAGCGATCAGAGTCGTAAAGAGCGACGAACGGAAATAAAGCGAAGCAGTTCATTCCTCGGGAACGAAGCGTTGCTCCAGGTGGAGGAAAATCTGTTGAAGCGTTTGCGTGAGTCAAGCACGAAGGATTTGTTGAGAACGGAGGAGATTGTGAAGACGGAACTGAAGAGTCAACGACGGGAGCTCGGAAAGCGAATGAATGAAAAAATCAGCGAGCTCTGGTCGGCGTTCGAGGAGTTTGGCTCGTCCGCGAACTTGAAAACCGGAGGCGGGAACGACCTTGACGACGAGAATCGCGGATCGATCAATAGAAATCGGTCAAAGGACATGACATGGAAACCGGATGTCGCGGGGCATCGAACGAGCGGTGGCACCATCGTGAGATCCAATTTCCTCGGAGGTAAATCGAGTTTGAGCAACAGTGACATTGACGAGGATCCTGACCGGGGTTACGACGAAGAAGAGGACGAAAGCACCGAAAGATCGAGCAGCAGGAATCACGATATTCCAGAAATTCCAATCTCTTCAGCTTCTTCGTCAAAACCGAGTATCAGATCGAATCTGATAAACAAAAACGACCATTCGAGGAATCGATTGGCAGATGAGGCAAAAAAATGATCGGTAAATAGGTCAGACTTTCTATTAAGGGTTCACAACCGACTGGACAAGTAAAAAAAACTCAACTTTCGAATTGTCGATCCAAAAGACAGAAAAAATCTTTATTACATTTTAAAAAATCAACATTTTCTTGAGAGGAATCGATAAACGAATTATAAAAAAAAAAAACAATTATTTCCATGTGATTTTTTTTCGTTTGCTTCAGAAATCCCGACAACAATTTGCCCTGCGGAAAAAGGTCAACGTGGAATAGTATTGCATCCCGGAAATACGGAGGAGAACAAGATTATTGCGTTTGATTGAAACTCCTTAACGCTCCACTTCCGTTTATTACGAAACGGGTTCTCGAGGTGAAAATGTATATATGCGCGTGTGTATTGTCGTGTATACGAAGATGCAAATGCGTTGAACTCGTGGCTGAGATACGAAAGCGTTATGTACACATGTGGCTTTAGATTGCTGCATATTTGTCGGAGTTCTGGTGGCCTTGCCTAGCCTCGCTCGTTGGTGCATAATCCTCGTGCAACTCGTACATAATATCTATTATGTGGCAAAGCTGCATACAGAGATACATGTATACGCAGCAGAGTTGTTTGGCTCTTTCACAAGTTTACGCTCCGTGTCCAGGCCACAACGACCATTTTAATCATTTATGAAACAGATCCACACGTCTATAACTCAACCAAGACTTTTTGTGCCCGTTATTTTTCTTCCTTTTCTTTTCTTCATTTAACTACCGAGTTAATGCCGCGCCGCGCGTACACTCTCCCGCGGACTAATGATTCAAGATCTGACAATCAAAACGCACTTGGCCTCTGTATCATAAGCCATGAATATGATTCGTACAATCCCCTACATTTCCTTCATCGAGTTAATGATCCTTCTCTCGTATAAAACGGAATTTGGGGCAATATGGACCACCTGAATAATCGCCCTTTGACGAGAGCGTTGATCGGGACTAGTGCAGGGGAAAATTGCATAGGAAACGATGCAACTTGATACATTTTTTCAAGCGACGAGTAAACATTTCGATGTCTTAGTTTTGCAGGCTTTAATTTTTGTACCCTGGTCCATTTTGCCTGACATTTCGTTTACATGTGTCTGCGCGTTGAGATTGCGCTCGTCTTTTCTCGTGTCTCAGTCGTTATTTTCTTTCTGTTGCTCATCTTCATCTCTGCACGCCCTTCCGTCGAGTCATTCGGAGCAAATATACACAAGGCTTGAGAATCCAAGATGTTCCAGCACAAATTGCAACATTTGCTTTTTTATTCGCTTTTATTTTGTGAAATTTTTTTTCCAAACGTTTGTACAAAACGACATTTTTGTGCGAGTGTGTTTGACTGTATTTCCGAGTTGTTGTTACGGGAGGAATTTTTCATTTATTAATAAATTGTATTAATCGTCCGTGTTGATTTATTAATCTTGATCCACGTGAATGGCAAATCTAGAGACTCGCTCGAGTCTCGGGGAACTCTCCTCATAAAATTACGTGAAAAGCCATGCGATTTTATCAAAATCATTGTTCGTTGGTAAATTTGTGGGTTGGCGTTAAATATTTACGAGACAAGAATTTCCGTGTGGCGCTTTTAGGAATATTATTATCGTGACCTGAAAAGATCCGAATCACCTGTGATCGAAGATTGTGGAATTAATTACGTGCAATGTAATTACCGATGGGATAATAGTGGAAAAAAAAGATGGTGGAATAAATGGAGTTTTAAAGAGGCTCAAAGAGGAGAATATGTTGGTACGTCGATTAAGTCACGAGATTTGTTGATGGGCGATGATTTTATGGTCGTACGAGTCGGGTGCATGTGCAATGTGCATCTTTCATACTCAGAATTCAAACTGTTGGATTCCTCCTCTCGCTCTTTCTCTTTTACTCTTTTCCTCTCAATTCTAAGAGACTCGAGGTCGAATCACGTGCGTGCGATGTTACAGTACCGTACGAATGTTGGAAAACGTAGCTACTATGTATTTTATTACGATAATTACACTGGTTGGTGAGGCTGAACAACCATATATACGAAGCAGGGGCTTGCACACGAGTGGTAAATATACACGCGTGCACTTGTAGTCTCTCACGTATTCACCGGCAAACTTATTCGTGATAACTCGAGTATGTGTTATTAAAGACTGCGAGCTCGTAGTTTACCGATTCGAATCCATTTTTCGATGTTATTTTTATTTTGACGTTTACAAAACGTTGCTCGATGATGTCTGGTTGAGCACGAGAGATTCTCCCTCGAATGTTATATTTCCAACGTCCAATAAATTTCCAGCCTACGATCTGCATGACGAAACTGCTAAAGTGCATCTCACTCTAAAAATTCAACCACGCAACCCATCCACAAATATCCCCATTGGCTATTGCCACTAACGTATTTTACGTGCCTCTGTAAACTGCCATTTCACACTCTTGGGTGTTACCTATTGAATTGTACAAATGGCACTGTTTATCCTGGCGAATTGGGGCAAAATGGACCACTGAGGCAAAATGACCCACAAGTGGCAAGAAAAGTCATAATTTTATTGTCTAAAGCGATGTTTATCGCTGAGGGTCCAACATATTTGAAATACAATTTGTTAGACACAGAGAAATTGAACGGATGAATTTTTTCAAGCGATATCAATTTTTTCTTGGGGGTCCATTTTGCCCCACATTTGTCTTTTTTCGCTATATACCTGTATAAATAGATGCATAAATATATCTATACACATGGAATGTTTAGAGAAGATGAAAACAGACGAAATGGAATGTCATTATTAAGGTATTTCAGGTACTCGATATTCTCGCGCACGAGTCTCTAAAAGTGCCTCACGATTATCGACTGTATACAGTTTCGTCGAGAAACAGCTGTACGACTATTACACAAGAATTCAACTTTATCCATAGAATTTCACTCTGTGTGCAGAAAGCACTATAAAAAATAAACAACATTGGTTTATCGCTTAAAATGAAGTTTATCTCGAAGCAGTACCATTCTAATTGGTCTCGCGAAGTACGATCGTGATTTTGTTATCAGTTCACGTGTTTTCGGCTAATAAACTTCGTAAAGACGTTCAAGTGGAATTGGACACGAACGAATTTCGATGCAATGCCAGTTCTTGCAGTTTCAATGCATTTTTTCCAATGCAAACATGAAACTCTGACATTATCGAGATAAATTATGGACCAAGCCAGTTTTCGATATTCGGATTTATAAATTTTAGTATTTGAGTTTGTAAATGTTGTAAAACGGAGAGGAAAGTTCATTTCTCTCGGTTTATCGGTGCGCGAGCGATACATCTATACTTTCGTTGATTCTGGGTTCAACGACTTGCATTCGGCCTTGAAAATTGCAGTAATTCAAGACTCTACGCATCGTAACGAAATGTTTTATTTATTACGTTGGATTTACATGTACAGTAAAAATAGTTGGGGAGACGCATTGTCGATTGGATAGCGGTATTAGGAGAAAGGTTGTGTGCGCGTGTTCGTAAATACAATAATCGAGTTTTATTTGGCCCCTGAGGGATGAAGGGGAAGAGCAGGGCGAACTAGTGGAGAAGCGTCACGGTGCAAAAGTTCTCGAGTGCACACAGGGAGGATCTATTTGTCAGAGGATTGATCGCGCCAACTCTGTACGACGTCGAGAGATTCGCGTGTCTGTTCCGCTGATTCTCAATCAATCGATCAGTTCGATACGATTTCTGCTTCTCTCTTGCTCGCGCTTTTTTTTCTCTTGGTCTCCCGATTCTTATTGCCTTTTTTTTTCCTACAATTCTTTTTAGTACTCGCAGCCTGATGATGGGAATAAATTTCCTTCTCCTCCCAGCAGATAAACGACGAGCAAGAAAATCGCTGCGATGCACAAAGCGACCAGCACTCGAGTTTTGCTGCGCAAGAAATTCATTCAATGATTTATTTTCGAATAAAATTCAATCGGAATCCAATCAGCTTTCGTGCAAAGTTTTCAGTTCATTTTCTTTTTTTTTTTTGAGAAATGAAAATTCAAAAATGCTTCGAAAAGAAACGAAGGGAATAAAATTTCTCAATGAGCAAACGTCGACGTGTCATTTTCCTCCATCAATCCGCACGAATCATTAAAAACACGTGTATATACAAAAGTTCCGCGACGCAGGGACAGGATAGCAATCATTATTGCATCGCGGAAGCGCGCGCGTGTGGAAATAGAAATGAAAGATTCATACGTGAAGATAAAGGAAAATATATGATCGTAAGAGAGAAAAGAGATGGTAGGCGCGAAAGAACGCGTATCCATTTATATGGATATATCTATATGTGTGGCGAGGGAAGACTGCACTGGATAATGAGGGTGCGCATGGAGCGTGAAACCTGGCCCTACACTCGAGGACCACCATTCCTCATATTTTTACCCTCTTCTTTATTTTTTTCTCTCCAATATCGTTTCTTTCATTCATGCTGCATAAATTTATACACTGTGAAGAAAATTTTGTTGGAAAAGCTGGATATTTTCTTCGATACGTTCAACCAAACGTTTTTTTTTAATAATCACAAAAATTGTGTCATCGCAGTAAGAAATATTGTAGAAAGTCTCTTCGGAAGCAAATTTTTGTCGTCCCATTCATAAATTTGGCTGACAATTCCATTCGGAACCAAATAAATTGCAAAAATAATGAAAGTTTTGAAATTAACAACAAACATTTAATTTTCTTGAAAGTTTTTTGTTTTTTTTTTAATTCTAAAAGTTTTTTTTGAATAATCCCAAGAATTGTGTCATCGCAGTAAGAAATATTGTAGAAAGTCTTTTCGGAAGCAAATTTTTGTCGTCCCAATCATAAATTTTGCTGAAAATTCCATTAGAAACCAAATATTTTGGAAAAATAACGAAAATTTTGAAATTATTAAAAAATAGTTAGTTCACTGTGGTCAACAAAATATCGACAATTTGTAATCGTATGCATTTTAACATTTTCTCGTCGATTGGTATCGGAGGATGTGGTCCTGGAGAATAAAGCGTGCATTTTGTTATTTTAACACAAAGACGACGAAGAGCTCGTGTGATTAGTTATGAAAATTTGAAATTTCTGGTTTGTCTCGTTTTAGAGGAAATTTATGGAGAAAATAATTCAGAACTTGCATTGACGTCTGTAAAATGGATCGTTCCAGAGTTTAAATAGCCTATTTGCTGCGAATTTGTTTCTTCAACGTATTATTTGTGGGTTAATGTATTTATGTATCTAAGAAAATGAGTATGTACTGACTCTCTAGGTTCCAGAAGGAGATTGGCAAGCAGTCGAAAGAGTTTTCCATTGGTCCAGAAGGATAGCTCGATTATGTAAATGGCAATTGAGATGAGATAATATCCGATCAATTTGTTGACTACTTTGGCCCGATGGAAATACGAACCGTCTGCTCTGCAATGATACGCTCATAAAATTACCAATTCTCTTCTCGATTCCGCACGAGTTTACTTTTCAAATTTTTTTTTTCCAAATTCTGTTCATCTATTTGCGTTGGATGGTGTTTTTTTATTTTTTATTGTTAGTTGGCACGGAAATCGTGCCACACTGGAAACGAAATTTTGTTAAAAATCGTCGATATTTTGTTGAACACGGTAAACTAAATATTTTTCGATGATTTCATAATTGTCGCTATTTTTGCAATAAATTTGGTTTTTAATGGAATTGTTAGCAAAATTTATGATTGGGACGACAAAAATTAGCTTCCGAAGAGACTTTCTAGAATATTTCTTGCTGCAATGACCCAATTTTTCGGATTATGAAAAAAAAAATGTTTGGTCGAACGTATCGAACAAAATATCGATCTTTTCCAACAAAATTTCGCCTTCAGTGCCAGTACGACCGACCAGTGGCGATCCAATACGTTCGGACGTCGTTGATCGCGAGGAAAGCCAGAGTCTTGAGCTTTTTGTAACGCGTTTCCAAGAGGCTTGTCGTTATTCGGATGACATCGTTGAAGGACAGTTCGCCCCGAAAGAGAGCGTCGAATGCTGTTGATTAAAAGTTTATGAATTTTTAGGCACAAATTTCAAAAAAGCAAAGGTTTCAGGAAACTGACCGTCGTCGACGTGGGAAAAATTGGAGAGAGAAATTTCGGACGATTGTAAATAATCATTGGGGAGTTGGTACTGCCGTCTGGGGAGAATGTACGAAAAATGTTAGTCCTCAGAAACTTTGTTTACGTGTCTGGCAAATAATTTTCACGTCCTTTGGTCCGAAAATCAAAAATTTGTAAAAAAACGTGGCAATTGTTTTAATTTTTTTTCGATGGAGAGGATTTTTGTCAACGGAGACATGACTGACCCCAGTTGGCTGGAAGTTTCGTCGCATTCTTTCATCACTTTGCCGAGATTGCATCGATAATAGCGGGGATTGTCGTCCCGGTTGGAGGACAACGTTAAATCCGGCGAAGCTTCGAAGTGTTTCATAGCTCGGCAGTTCCAACTGTTGGAAAAAAAAGTAGAACGGTTGGTTGGTTGGTAGCGAAATGAAAAATGGGAATAGGAACGAGAGAAGGGTCGGATTTGAGTGACAGGTTCGCGGAGAGACGAATAATGGCGCGAAAAGGGATTGAAAAGGCGAAAAGGCGAATAATGTGTTTGTAAATGTTTTCGTTGTCACGAGATGAACTATAATGGTAAATAAAATGTCGGTAAAAGCCATTCCGTGGTAGCGGCGAATCCTTTCTCGCGGATTTTTCTCTCGCGCGGCTAAATTACTAACCCCGTTCCGCTCGAAATTTCTTCGGGTCCGTTTGTCACCATCCTGCGGACACAAGGGACGATGTTATTACGGACGAATACTTGGCGTCGATATAATGTTGGGGCGCTCGGTGGTCGTCTCGGCTGAACTACGTCCTCGAATCTCTCTCTTGCTCTCTTTTTCTCCCTCTCTCTCTCTTTGGGAGCTATATATTCGCTATTTTATGCTGCGAGGCGACAAAACGAGACGCGAGACTATTTTCCAACTTCCTCGCAGCAAGTCGTTCTTCTTATTGAAATATTTTCATCATTTCCTACTCAGCATCCGCAACTACTGTGGACCACCTGAGAGCTGCTGACGAAGGAAATACCTGAAAATAGAAAAATGGTGAAACTTTTTACACAGAAATCTATGCACTGTAAAGAAAATTTGGTTGGAAAAGCGGTTTTTTTTTAATAATCCGAAAAATTGTGTCATCGCAACAAGAAACATTCTGGAAAGTCTCTTCGGAAGCAAATTTTTGTCGTTCCAATCGTAAATTTTGCTGACGATTCCATTAAAAACCAAATATTTTGCAAAAATAACGAAAAATTCGAAATTATCAAAAAATGTTTAGTTTTTTTTTTCAAAGTAAAAGTTTTTTTTCAATATTCCCAAAAATTGTGTCATCGCAGCAAGAAATATTGTAGAAAGTCTCTTTGGAAGCAAATTTTTGTCGTCCCAATCGTAAATTTTGCTGACAATTCCATTAAAAACAAAATATTTTGCCAAAATACCGAAAATTTTGAAATTATCAAAAAATATTCAGTTCGCACTGTGTTCAACAAAATATCGACGATTTTTAACAAAATTTTATTTCCAGTGTGTCGACGCGATTCTGTAATACCTGATGAACTGATTATCAGCCAGGAAATTGATCGGCTAGTTTGTCAGAGGGAAAAAAACTGGAAATCAATGAACAATTGCCTGGGAGTGATTTTTTGTGGAATTAGCGAAAAGGGAGACATATGGAGGGCGTTGCGAAGAACTCTGGAACGCGCCATCATGCCACGTTGCGATCCTCTTCTTCGGGGCAGTGATGAGAGGGCGGCACGATCTCACAAGCTCACGCTGTGGCAAAAGTGGTAAAGCATGAGAAGAAGAAGAAATGGACATTGAAGAAGAAGCGGAAAGGATGAAGAGTGGAGAGACGCGGAGGGGATCGCGGTGTATTGTTCTCGACGATGGTGGGCGCGCGAATCCTTGAGATCTCGCGCATGTTAAACAGTCATACATCCGGAGCGATCAAGCTGTGTTGGGGCATCGATGCGAGTCGAAGGTTAATTGAAGATGAAAACGCGCTCCATCGATGACCCGACGACGTAACATGACATCACGCACGCACAAAAAACATAAACCACGCGTGTTTCTTCTCGGCCTTGCGAGGAACGAACCAACGCGAACATTTCGTTGCCCCATGCTCAAACTTTGCCAACGTTTCTACACTGGAAATAAAATTTTGTTAAAAATCGTCGATATTTTTTTGAACACGATAAACTAAATATTTTTTGATAATTTCGAGAATTTTTCGTTATTTTTGCAATATATTTGGTTTTTAATGGAATCGTCGGCAAAATTTACGATTGGGTCGACAAGAATTTGCTTCCGAAGAGACTTTCTACAATATTTCTTGCTGCGATGACACAATTTTTGGGATTATTGAAAAAAAAACTTTTAGACTTGGAAAAAAAACAACTTGAAAAAAAACGAAATATTTTTTGATAATTTCGAATTTTTCGTTATTTTTGCAATATATTTGGTTTTTAATGGAATCGTCAGCAAAATTTACGATTGGGACGACGAAAATTTGCTTCCAAAGAGACTTTCTAAAATATTTCTTGCTGCGATGACACAATTTTTGGGATTATTAAAAAAAAACTTTTAGTTTAACGTATCGAACAAAATATCCAGCTTTTCCAACAAAATTTTATTCACAGTGTATACGATCGTGGTGTGTGGTGCGTACTAACTGTGTTACGATCTGATCTTGAGGCCGCGACGCGACATTGAGCCATCGAGAGCCGACCATCTCGAGGATCTTCGCGATGTATATCCCAAAGGATGCTCCTCCACCGAGCACAATGCGTTGCTTCATTCACTGCGAGTTGCACGGAGAAGTTGCAACGGCCCCATTCACGCGTAGGCGATAAAAATTTCGACGAATCAAAATTTTGAAAGAAAAATCAAAATAAATAACTCGAGTGTCGGGGGAAAAGGTTAGAAATGGAAAACAGTCTCGAAAAACAATTCTCATTTGTTACACAACTCGATAAACGTCACTTTTATAATAATTTGCCTGCAGAGCTCGGTGCGAATGATTCCTGCGTGAGTGAGCGAGTCATCCAAAGCTCTTGACACACACACACCGCAGTGGCTTGTTATGCCATCCAGGAAGCTGGAGGATCGTCGATAAGACGCCAAGACGAATAAAAATCTCGCGCATTTTACGAGATACGATCATCGGGCTTGTGAAAAGATTTTCTCGTAATAATTACAAAGCAGTAATAATTACTATTTAGACGTAGAAAATGTTTCGTGGCACACGAGCATCGAGAACTGCACTCGCTGTATCGATCTCCGAACCACCTTCTTCGTGAGCAGGAATATATCATCGATATTACACGAGAAGTCTTCTTAACCTGAAGAGTCGAGAATCGATGCAGTAGAGTTGATATACATCGCGAAGTTGCACCGTTGCACTATAGCCCAGAGGCATCCAGTCTACATCACGTACACGTGTATACAATAAACTTATTTATATTCGCACATATATATTTATATATCTGGACATGAACACCTACAGCTATGGGGCGTATGCTCCTGTGAAATAACAGTAATATGAGATAATTTACACATTAGTGGAGACGAAATTCCATCAATAGTTGGAGGAATACGAATTTCGAAAACTTTAAGGTTTCGAAATTAAAATTCGAAACAACATTATTTAGAGTTTTTTCAAAATTTTCGAGAGAAATTTTCTGACGTTTAGAATTTGAGATATTTAATTTGCAATTTTCCTCATTCACACTGATTGTCGATTTTTTGTTTGTTATTTTTTGATAATTCCAAAATTTTCGTTATTTTTGCAATATATTTGGTTTTTAATGGAATTTTTGGGCAAAATTTATGATTGGGGCGACAAAAATTTGCTTCCGAAGAGACTTTCTAGAATATTTCTTGCTGCGATGACACAATTTTTGGGATTATTAAAAAAAAACTTTCAATTGAACGTATCGAACAAAATGTCCAGCTTTTTCAACAAAATTTTGTTCACAGTGTAAAAGCTTGTAAATTTAAGTGTCACGTTTCGTTTAAAAGTTGCAAGAAAAACTACAAAAGGAACGCGAAAAATAAAAAACAATTGCAATTGAAAAATCTCGAATTCCAGACGTCAGAAATTTTTCGTCTCTTGTTTGTTTTGACGTCAAGAACTTTTACACAAAATTTCAACCTCAAACATTTCCCCGATCTAATTCTGTGGCCGTGTTGACACGATTTTTTTTTTTTTTTTTAAACAAAATTAGGGAATTCTGTAAAATTTGTGGTTCTCAGTTTTGGTGCCTCAAGGAATGGGCTGTTTGGAGATTTTTTTTTGTGCAAGCTGCATAAGGAGCAACATTATTATGTTCGTTCTCGCGGTGGAGCATCGATTAGTATCTTGCTCCCTGCTGAGGGTTGCCTGCACCACAAACACGTCATTTTCGTTGGCTTTGCTCCGCAGGAGTTATTACTTGGCGATTGGAGATCGATGCACCTGGTGGAATTCTCAACAATGCGGCAACAGTCTTGAAGGTTTTGTTGTTGTTGTTGTTTAATGGGAAAACATCCCCTGGATGGTTCGCTATTTGATATTTTATGTTTTCTTCCCTGAAGATCTTGATGCTCGCGAGGCTCGAGGGGATAATGAGTTTGCGCGCATGGTAACTATTGGATTATATCGTCGATAATGTATACAATGGCCGAGGGATAAGAGCAGTTGAATCTTGAGTATCAAAAGTCACACCGGCTCCCTCAACCCTGTCAGTTGGTCTCTTGTGCTAATGCAATTAGTACGGTGCCACGAAGAAGAAAATAACAAAGAACCGTGGCTCGTACCGTGACAGTAAACGGCCATGAAATTGGTCGAGTTCTCCCACGGATCTCGGGGGAATCGACACGGCTGCATCCTATCGCGCATCCCCCGAGAATCCAATGAGCGAGAAAGAAAGATTTATGGAATGTTAGAACGAGAGATGAAGAGAAGTGAAGATAAAGAGCGTTGTATAGCGGACTCTAAACTCTTTCTCTCGCTTATGGCAATGTGATCAGGAAAAGAGAGCTTTATGCCATGGACGAGGGATAGAGAGCGAGCGAAAACATCGACGGAGTCTTTCAGGAGATCGAACACTATGGACCCGCTGTGCGGAAGCGGATGCGGCGAGAAATTCTCCGCTATATAGCGATATACAGTCGCGTTGGTGTGAATATGGACCCCCCGCGAGTTTCATCGATCTCTCAATATTTTTCTCATGATCCAGAACGATGAATGAATTGTTCGCGAGTCTTTTACAGATCGATAGCAAGCGAGATTTCTTTCAAAACCCAAACAGCACTCGCTGGTCACCAATCAGAATTTTTTTCACATTATTATCGTTTCGCGCTCCAGTCGTTTTTATGATCGACAGGCAAGTCATCGTCCGGGCAACAAAACATTGATACACATTGCTTTTCGTTGCGAGTTTCGTTGAATCGAGAATCGAGAGAAAGTTACACACACTGTGTGATCCAAATTAGCACCAACTAGTCGATTCAGACGAGAAACAAAGGAACAGAAAGGGCTTCTAAGCTCATTCCGTATATATTCTATTTTACTACATAGATCCATGTAAAAAGGGCAACATATATGGTGCATGAGTATGGATATAGAGAGGGAGAGAGAGAGAGAGAGACTCGTGTATAGAAATCTTGGCTGCTGTAACAGGGCGAGGAAAGCGAGAAGATATCCTTCGACTTAATGGAAGGAGAGCATAGGCCAATGGAATCTCTACTCATCTGACAGCGATTGGTAGGCATTTACTATTTATAGTCGAGTGAGCCTGCACGCCGAACGTGATTCCGTGCGCCACGCTCTCTGCCGAGCCAATTTTTATCTGCGTTAGCCTTCTACGACTTCGGAACAAGAGAAAGAGAGACAGAGGAAGAGAGAGAGAGAGAGAGAAAGGAAGCGAACGAGGACTTATTCTTTCTTCGGTGTTTCTACGTCCTCACCTCTTTCTCTCTCACTCCCTTTCTTCCGCTTCCTTTTGCGTCTCGAATATTATGAGATAATGCTACTCGATTTTCCATACCTTGACCTCCAAGCTTTATCGAGCCGCTGGTGCCAGCCACTTCTCCAGTCTATAAAACCCCGCAATGATATACAGATATATTTGTTTCCGGAGTCGTGTTATTTGTTGCAATTTATAATGGACTCGATATCGTACAGTGTTGAATCTCTCCAGCCATTCTTCCCTCTGTTCGACTCATTTCCTTTCGTTTTTGGACCGCACGAATTAGAGGAAACATTATTGAACGGAGATTAGTTGAGAAATAAAGAAAAACTTGAAATGTGGGGTAAAATGGACCAGGTCTGAATTTCCTTTATTTCCACGAATCTTATCGTCAGCGAAATTGTGTTTTTTATTTCTCTTTTCAAAATCAGCTAACAAGTGACAGGATTATCGATGTTTCGGTTATGGTGAAAAGCTGCAGAATGAAGAAGAAAGGCTCGTGGCTCTCCTGGTAGGGGGCGCTTCGCAAGAGACCCCAGGAGTCCATCGAGCCTATCTCTCGAAATCATGAGCACAATTCTCGCCCTCCGACCATACAACCGCGCGCACCGACGCGCTTTCAAATCTGAAACGTCACGGGGCGTTTGCGAATCAAAAAGAAGACAAGACGGAGAACGAAGAAAGACGATACTCTCGGGCAAGGACAAAAGGAGTACGTGGTACTCAGTGTGATCCACAATATCAGCGAAGCTCGCTGCGGGGATTATTACACTCGGGAGCCTGCGTAAACGTTTTTTCTCGTCGAGTCCCTTGAAACCTTAGTCACCTACTCGCAGCGTTATTCTCACTGCAATAACATACACGGGAGACAAGATTATTAATTCGAGACCAAAGTAGAAGAAGAAACAGCGCGAAATGAAAATGTGGGGTAAAATGGACCCCTCGAAATTACTACAAAATTACCGATGGTCAAGAAACGGTTCACCATCGTGAGTAAATTAACAGAAAGGGAGCAGTGCCTGTTCAAAAGAATAAGAAAATGAACTAATCGATTGACGAATTTACAAGTGCCGCATTTTACCCAACAGTGCCATATTACCCCAAAAGCTGCTTTTATCTCTTTATTAGGCAGACCACACGGACCCGCGGGACTCGCGATGGTACGATGATAATTCACAAGATCCTACGTGCTCCTTTGCCAGGAATAAACGTCCTTGGATATCAGAACGTAATTACAAAAACAAAACAAAAAATAGTTTCAACATTTTAGAACGATCTTTATGGAACAACGAACAATCGACTATTTGCACGAGTTTTGTTTCTCTTATTTCAAACTCACAAGTTGTGCATTCGATCCAATGACTCGGAATCGATTCCTGGTTGGAATATCGAACTCTGATCAGATGAAACGATGACATTGCAACGCTGACACTTATTCGTTGTTTTGTTTTTTCGTCTGGTTTTCCTCCAGTCATTGCCCCCGCAAAGTAATCGATATAAATATATTCGCATTTAATAGCGATGCAATTTTTTGTCTTCGCGAATGTATATGCACGCGGTATGTATGGACGGAATTCGTGCAGTTTCATGATTCATCTTCGGCACATCTAAGCTCGTTTCTCTCTCAAGGAAATCCTGGCTAGCCGAGAGCTTTTCTCGCAGAATCCCTGTGGGAATCGAACTCGCTATCGTTCTCCACCGGAGGCAGAGATGATCTGGGAATAAAAATATAAGAGAAAAAAATGGGCAGCCATGATCACGATGAACTATAGCCGAAGGATGAATCGCGGCTGCTCTGTTGAGAAGAGTTGCGCGATTCGTTTAACGAGAGAAAAGACCGGAATCCCGCCAAAGTTTCCCTCGCCTCCCGGAACCGCGCTTTGCGTTATTTTCTTTCTTTTTACTCGCTTGCATACAATTTCGTTCCGTTCACCGTTACAGGGACGCGTGCAGACCCGGAAATCCTTCGGACGTTTATCGATCTCTCCCGCGCCAAGCTCCAACAACGCGCACCTTTGCGAATTACGTCCACAAACAACAAACACCATTTTTTTTTAAACTTTTTTATTTTTTATTCCTCACGCAAACTTTCATGCACGTGAAAGTAGACGATTCAGCGTTTTCGTTCATTCAAAGTACCTTTAGGTCGTTTGAGGAATCCGAGTCTTATATCTCCCTTGTGTAATGGTTACCTGTCCATCCCAACAACGCAACGGATTCACGAATAACCGATTCTCCACATTCTTCACTACGATTTGCTCCCGCGAGCCAACAACAACAGAGACGAAAAATCTCTCAATTCTGGCAGAACTCTTGTCGTGGGATCGAGAATTTTTAATCCACACGCTCAGAGAGACTTTAATCAAATTTTTTAATCTTTTTCAAATAATCAATCATCTCATTTTTTCTCATATAAAATGATGAAATTCTGTCCAATCAAATTTCTTCCGCTCTCTAAGGAATTTGTGAAAAAATGCAAAATAGCGAGAAGTTTCGAAAAATCGATTGAAAAATTTTCAGAAAAATTCAAATATTCGCGCGCTTGTGTTTTTGGGATAGAAAAATGCGTCAGAGTGTCCGAGCCACTCGATCGAGGGGAATCTGAAAGAAAAATGATTTCCGAATGAAATACATCGAGAAATTAATGAAATGCTTAATTAACGAAAAGAGAAAATTGGCGATAAGAGCAGAATATCACGCTGTACAGACGTAATACGCAATAAAAAGGAATTTTTCGTTTTGTTATTGTTGAAAAATAAAGAAAAGAGTGTATCGAGGATGGATCGGTCGAGAGGAGAGGATATCCGGTGCGAAGATTCGCTCCGGAATGTCGCGCTCTGATTGGGTCTTGGAAGTGGCTGACGGTACGTTGGATCATCGTCCGATTGGCTCCGGGGCCGTTTCCCCACCTTGGAAAATTCACTTTTTACCGGGACCTATTACAAAACTGACCGGCATCTCCTAGACCATGTCATTACGGCGTTGTGCTCCACTCTGCGAGGTACCTACTCCTTCTCTACTCTACCATCGCCTTTCCCTGTACGGAGTTAGTAATACACAGTCGTCTTGATCCTCATCGTCGTCTTGGTCGTGCTCGTCGACTTGGTCCTCATCCTCGTCATCATCCGTTCACCTCTCATCGTTATAGTCCTTGCAGCGTCTACGCGGACGTTCTCGCGCGCGGTGGAAGTTTCAAGCTCGTTACTTCGTACTATATCCCTCGACGCGAGCGGATTCGTACGCCCACTCTAGCGCGAGCAAGACCAACGGCATCAAGTATAGTTCTGCGTCTAGAGCGCCAAAGTATATTTTCTTTATTTTCGCCATTTTTATCATTTTTTCTCGACGAGTGCCTGCACAAAGTTCGCGATTTTTAAATTCCTCAATATTTTTCACCCGCGGTGATTTAAATTCATGCGAAATATCGTGACACGCCGAGGTTCAAGGACGCGTCAGACAGACTTGAGAGAAAAGGTCGAGGACGTTCAACTATCCCCGTGAGCGCTTGACACTCTCGTGATTATTTTCAAGTGATTTCTCTCCCGAACACTCCCGAAGGAACAGTTTTTTCCAACTGCTGCAGATTTTTTGTTTTTCATTTCTTTTTTTTTTTTTTCGTCACTCTACGTGGACAGTGCTCTGTGAAGATACGAGGAAAACTGTTGATATTGTTCCTCGCCAATGATGGGAGTCATGGTCGTCGCAACGAGAAAGCATCGATACTGGAAATCGTGAGTTAAACACATTTATCCATCAATTTCACCAAATTTGACAAATTTTTTTTTCCCAACTTCGTAATATCGTAGAAATGGTTCGAAAAGTTAAACAAAACGTTGGTTCATTTTTGTTCCCTCATCGCGTTACAACAAATCCACTAAACATTTGCAACTTGATTCGCAAAATTCCTTTCCTCGTCAAGGTTCGTCGTATTTTTTCCAATCTCCGTGATGATCGCGAAAAGATTTGGTGCTGTGCACGCGGTGCAGCCGCGTTTGTTCTTAGTGCAAGTTAACGGAGTTGCCTTGAGTGATTCGCACAATTTTTCCACAAACGCGTCCGTGTAGAAAAATCTGTTTCCGAATATTCATAAAAACGTAGAAAAAAAAAAGTTCTAAAAAGGCAGGAAAAAGTCACGCGAGAGGAAAGTCCAAGTGACGAGGGCCTAAAGACCTACATAGCCATTGGAGCTTGTCCGATAGGAAGGATCGGATAGAGCAAAAAAACGAAAATAATGGTAGCGATCGTAAGAGATGCGAATGTTTGTTACGAAATAATGAGTGGATCGTTGAAGCTCCGCGATCTTTATCTCCCGAGGTGTCAGTCGGTCGATATTGCACAGAGGAGCCTGTGATTAGAGACGCGGAATCATGTTGTTATCCGCGAGTGAGAATTACCCCAAGAAAAAATAAATAAAAATAAAAATAAAATAAAAAATAGAGCGCCGCAAGCTCCGCACACATCGCGCGAGGGAAGAAGCGATGGGTCTCGTAGGATCGGAGACCGATCAAACGGGACATTAACCACACACACATCGTCTCTCTTGCTCCTGGAAAGATGCACCGGTTTCGCGTGCTCCGTAAGAGAGAATACAAGGGGGGCATTTGAGGAGGAAAGGAAACGGTCCCGTGTGGCCGATATATAAAGTGCATCACGATATACACCGCGCGCGCGAGGGAACCTCCGCTCTCTAGCAAAGTCTGCATGTGCTCCTTTCCTCTCTCTCTCTCTCTCTCTCTCTGTGCATGTTAACTCCTTCTTCGCTATTCCCTCGGCGATATATACCGCACAAGCACGTACACAAACAAGAATCTATACACACGTGTCGTTAATTCTTCTTTCTGCTCTGTCTCTGTCGCTCGATGCTGCGGCAGCCAGCAACGTGGGTAGATCGAGTGTACTGACATCGTGTGTATCGTGTGTGTGTGTGTGTACCAGTAGAACAGATTCATACCCATAGATATACGCAGATCGAGGGAGAGTCGTGGGTAAGATGAGGCAAGAGATGAAAAGCGAGAACAGCAGAGGATACGCGACACACGCGATTACTGATGATATCGCGTATATATATATATATATATTGTTTCCGAGTGCGGCTGATTTACAGCTAGTCCGCGAGCAAGCAGAAGGGGCTCGTGTCGCACGACTACCCTTGCGTCCGCAATATCTCTTTTGTATCTATACCAGATTACACCTTCCACTCTAACTTAACAAATTCCTCGAGACTGGACGCGGTGCGCGATCCGAAAAGTTCCAAAACCGAGCTATTACTTCATCTTATTGCTTGACTATTCGATGCTGCGATTTTGATCCCAAACGCATACGTTTTTGTTGCTTTGCGATGATTTTTCATGGAGAGTGAAAAAAAAAATGTAAAACGATGAAAAATCGACTTTTTTACGGATGACGCGATTTCGATCCCAAACGCAAATGTTTTTGTTGCTTCACGATGATTTTTCATGGACAGTGAAAAAAAAAAGATGAAAAAGCGACAAAAAATCGACTTTTTTACGGATGGCACGATTTCGATCCCAAACGCAAATGTTTTTTTCTTCGCGCTGATTTTTCATGGACAGTGGAAAAAAAAAGATGAAAAATCGACAAAAAATCGTCTTTTTTACGAGCCGCTAACGTTGAAAGAAAAAACGAAAAGCGAGACTCTGGTTTTCCGCGAGAAGTCAAATTAGACGTGATTTATATCGCAACACCGAGTGTATGAGGGATTTCCTGGAACGCGAGATTGATGCTAAAGTGATTGGGACGAGTGGGAAATGGGCAAGGATCGCTCGCGCGCGACTAGTGATCGAGTAGGAAAAAAGTTTCGCAAGGAGCAGCGAATGCACTTTAATATCGCATTCATTCTCTCGATACACATGCATCATCTCCTTTTTCCTATGTGTGTATTTTACAGTTGCTTTCTGGCGCGCATTGCCTCCCGGCTGTCGTGCGACTACCCTCGCGTCCGGTCAGAATCGCGCGCGCCTCGATCCCACCGATGCACATAATACTGCGCAGCATACGAAGCAACGTTTGCTCCAAACGCACAACGCGACGTGCGTTGCTTTTTTTTTCAATCTACCGAGAGATCGCGCTGATTATCTATTCGCTGGTGGGTCTCGGCGCGAGTATTTGAAAAAATGAAATAAACGAGGCGACGTTATTAAGCAGATTCAAACGGAACGGAGTCACAGCAATGAGGAACAGGCGTGAAAGGACAATCAGCAATGTCAAGGACTTGAGAAAATACGAGCAATTACCCGAGTGAATCTATAAATGCCCTGCAAATGAGAAAGAAAATGGTCATTACTTTTTTATTCGACAATTCATCAGCTCGCGAAACGTATAAAACGGAATTCTAACGTCGATTCACTTGGAAATAGTGTGAAACCTCTTTATTGCTTGGCAAAGTAGATTACGATGGATTTATGTGTGCGTACGTTGTTCCGTGCGATTTCAGCTTCCATGCGTGAAACGAGGAAAAGCCCTGAGGGTCGACACGCTGTCCAACACCTTGTACTTGTTATGCACTAATTTAACACCGCGCCGCCCGTGTGTAGGGCCGTTAACCGGAAAGTGCGTTTATTTCGTGTCAAGCAATTGATGTTAACTGTCAAACGGAACAACGGATTACTGCTTACACGCCTTTTGAATTAAAATTCGAGAGACTATGCTGTCGTTCTGTGTTCCGAAGACGCACTAGCTGTGAACAAAATTCTGTTGGAAAAGCTGGATATTTTGTTCGATACGTTCAACTAAACGTTTTTTTTTTTAATAATCCCGAAAATTGTGTCATCGCGGCAAGAAATATTGTAGAAAGGCTGTTCGGAAGCAAATCTCAGTCGTTCCACTCGTAAATTTCGTTGACAATTCCATTAGAAACCAAATTTATTGCAAAAATAACGAAAATTTTGAAATTATCAAAAAATATTTAGTTTTTTTAAAGTTTTTTTAAGTCTAAAAGTTTTTTTTAATTATCCCAAAAATTGTATCATCGCAGCAAGGAATATTGCAGAAAGTCTCTTCGGAAGCAAATTTTTGTCGTTCCAATCATAAATTTTGCTGACGATTCCATTATAACCCAAATATATTGCAAAATTAACGAAAATTTTGAAATTATCAAAAAGTATTCAGTTTTTTTTTTCAGTCTACGAGTTTTTTCTGAATAATCCCGAAAATTGTGTCATCGCGGCAAGAAATATTGTAGAAAGTCTCTTCGGAAACAAATTTTTGTCGTTCCAATCGTAAATTTTGCTGACAAGTCCATTAGAAACCAAATATATTGCAAAAATAACGAAAATTTTGAAATTATCAAAAAATATTTAGTTTACCGTGTTCAACAAAATATCGACGATTTTTAACAAAATTTTATCTCCGATGCAGAATTTATCGTGTTTTCGAAATGTCCCCGACCAGCCAAAAATCCATTCTCACGTTTTTCCTATTTTCACGGATTTTTACTATTTGAATATTTTTTTTTGGAATCGATTGATATTTCGATTTTACGAAACTCGAGAAAGCTCCGTTCGTCAGTCCCTCGGCGAATAATTCGGATGAATTATCATTATTTTTCGTGGACAGTTACGACGTCGAACGGAAGGAAAGAAAATAGAATAAAAAACGCGGCACTGGACGTATCGCGATCGATCTCAAAATGTTTTAATCGTCGAGCCTCAAGCTCCCAATCCCTTCGACCATGGTGCTCGCCCATATGGTACTGACTCGAAGTCTCGAAGCCTCGAATCCACACACTACACACTCGGTCTATATATTTAGCGTGAGATGGATGAATTCCTGGTCAGGGTTTGTCCGCGCAGAGAGCCCGAAGCGAATCGACCACGCGTTCCAGACGATTAGTCGTCTTCGCGTCGAGGGCGTTGGCAATGCCAGGACGCGATTACACTCGAAGCATTCCCGCTGTAACAAAAATAACAGCAAAAGAAACGGAAAAATATGATCCCACGATCGGGACTCTATGCCACCGCAAGACATTACGCGAGCAAGGTTTACGTGTATATTCTCTTTGCTCTGAAGAAGCAGAGAGCAACGTAGATAAAGAAAGGGAGAGAGAGAGATAATCTCTTTTGTCCGCTAGCCAGCGGCGAGGACGCTATTATATCGGAGCTTCTCTTATATTGCTGTTTGGCTTCTGACTTGAGCCTTTTGACGGTTATTCAATTACGTTAGTCACGAAGCTCATTTGATAAAAACCCGAAATTCATTTTTCTTCTTTCCTTTTGCTTTTGACGTAATTCCTGTTGGTATCGTGACAATTGATCGCTTTTTTTTTTTTAATCGACAGCATTTCCAACACTGGAAATAAAATTTTGTTAAAAATCGTCGACATTTTTTTGAACACAGTGAACTAAATATTTTTTGATAATTTCGAATTTTTCATTATTTTTGCAAAATATTTGGTTTTTAATGGAATCGTCAGCAAAATTTACGATTGGGACGACAAAAATTTGCTTCCGNGATTGGAACGACAAAAATTTGCTTCCGAAGAGACTTTCTACAATATTTCTTACTGCGATGACACAATTTTTGGGAATATTGAAAAAAAACTTTTAGTCTTTGAAAAAAAAAACTAAATATTTTTTGACAATTTCGAATTTTTCATTATTTTTGCAAAATATTTGGTTTTTAATGGAATCGTCAGCAAAATTTACGATTGGGACGACCAAAATTTGCTTCAGAAGAGACTTTCTACAATATTTCTTGCTGCGATGACACAATTTTTGGGATTATTGAAAACAAACTTTTAGACTTAAAAAAAAAAATTAGAAAAAAACTGAATATTTTTTGACAATTTCGAATTTTTCGTTATTTCGCTTAATATTTGGTTTTTAATGGAATCGTCAGCAAAATTTACGATTGGGACGACAAAAATTTGCTTCCGAAGAGACTTTCTACAATATTTCTTACTGCGATGACACAATTTTTGGGAATATTAAAAAAAAACTTTTAGACTATGAAAAAAAACTAAATATTTTTTGATAATTTCGAATTTTTCGTTATTTTTGCAAAATATTTGGTTTTTCATGGATTCGTCAGCAAAATTTACGATTGGGACGACAAAAATTTGCTTCCGAAGAGACTTCCTACGATATTTCTTGCTGCGACGACACAATTTTTGGGATTATTGAAAAAAAAATGTTAGTTTAACGTATCGAACAAAATATCGAGCATTTCCAACAAAATTTTGTTTACAGTGAACGAATTAACAGTATTGAAAGCAACGAATCTGTATATACACGTTTGTGTGTCGTTGTGTGTCGTACATCGTTGGCAACATTCATAGAGATAGAGAGAGGTAAAGCCAAGACCGCGCGCGGTGCCGCAACTCTCGTGTGGTTCTTTGGCTCACCCTCTCGCGAGAGTACTTGTTCGTGACTTCGGACTTTGAAGTCACGAACTTAACACGAGAAGGCCATTAACGCGATCAACTAGCCGGGACGCCGTGCGCTCGACACCAGGCAAAGACTGGAGCCATCCTCACGCCGCCGCGTCCTTCCATTCTTGTTCCGTTAACATTCAACGAGAAACACTTCCATAAATAATACGTCTCCGCGTAACCATTTTTCGGACATTTTAAAATCCAATTTTTCGAGTTAATAGAACAAGACTTGCTTGAATGATTGGCCAGACTTTATTTTGTGGAGTTTACGAAAAAATTGTGATGGCGAAGAGCAAAGGCAACGGGTGGGGCAAAATGGACCACCTCTGAACCGTTTTTTTTTTTCTTTTTTTTTTAAACGTTGCAAAAGTTGATTGTCTCGGGCAATTGTTCGTTACATCACTCACGTATCGTTAAAGTTTCTTTTTCCGTTGAAACTGTAGCTGGAGTAAGCGAAAATGAGTGGAAAACTCGACGCGCACGTGGATGAGAATGAAATAATTGCGTAAACGATTGTGTAATTATGGGGGAAATTTCAACGGCATTAAATTCGTTTGACACGCTATTCGCTTGGCTCGCAGCAATTATTAACCAGAGACTCCAAATTTGCGATATAAATAAAGTAATTGATGGTCTGTATGGTTGCTCATGGGTATGGGGTGAGCACAATGTAATCCATACATGGGTGAGGTGTCACGAAGACACCAATTGCTTTTTCCTCTCGAAGCCATGTAATAAGACGAATAGCCCGAGCACGAGTTGGCTCCTGCGGCTGCTCGCGTCCAGCTCCAATCTCTCTCTCTCCCGTTCTTTCCATTGCTTCGTAATAGGAAACTAATTGCTGCAATTAACAACGGACGAAAGTGTTGCACGTGTACACACTTGGTACTCCGCGGGGAGGTGTTTATTCGGACATTTTGTTATTTCGAAAATTTCGTATTAATTGGCGAAGCGCGCGGAGGTCCGATCTGTAGCGATTTATCAAACATTCCGATCTACATTGCTGAACGTAGTTCCGAAGCATCCACAGAAACCAAAACGAAGAAAAATTCATACGCGATTATTAAAAAAAAAAAAAAAAAAAAAAAAAAAAAAAAAAAAAAAAAATTGGACATAAAAAAATGAAATATCGAGTTGGCGAAGGAGCAAAAGCTCCTACGCAATTACGGAAACGTTACAAAGCCACGAGTGCCTATTATACCGGAAGTTTGAATTTTCTTCGTATTTTCTTGCAAAAAAAATGGTTTTTGCTAGAAAATGGTTTGCCGAGAAATGCGACGTTGAGTGAGAGGCGCTGGATGCATATTCTCGTGATATTCTTTGCGTACACATCGCGAATTGGTAAAAGCATCAGGGGAATTTGTCTGCGCGCTGTATATACAGGCCAATTGGCGCGAGTCCACACACTCGCATCCGCGCTGCACGTCCATGAATATATACCCGCGCGTGAATAAGACGGAGAGAGTGCAACTCGGAAAATGCAATAGAAACGCAATCCTCGGACGCGAATGCAATGCAACTTATAGCTCCGACGCGCTGGAGCGATCGGTCAACGGTAATTTTAAAATGGCATAAGAGAGCAGGATATCTTGCTCCTCGAGCCCGCGCGCGGATAAAAGCTTTACCGAGAATTGAAGATGCAACGCGAAATATATCTGTAGAAAATGTTGCCGCGCTGTTGAGAAATGGGAGAAAGAGAAAGAAAAACGGAGAAAGGACCAACTCGAATACATAAAACGTTTATTTACTTGTATATACGAACAGACACACAAGAGTATATAATGGAAAAACGGACTTCTCTCTTGCATTGGGTTCCATGGGATGCTGCTGACAGCCGGAGTGGTGTATGGAGTTGCGGAGCATCTCTGTCAACCCATAAAACTCCTCAGAAGCATAAAGCATCTTTCTATGGGTTATTGTGGAATTCTGTATACATAACTGGTCCTTCTTTCGTTTTACATCGTTCTTTCTTACCGGGGAGCAGAAAACCTCGCGTCACTTATATATTTATCGATGGGTATGTACAATTTCGGGCTTCCGACAGTTTTGCCACTTCCGGTAAACTTTGGAAGAAAGTTACTCGATCTTTTACCGCGAGCAACGAATTCTCTGCTTGTTTTTCACTCCCGCGAGTGCCCGCACGAGCAAAAAAGCGGGAATTTTGTGTTTTTAACGCGATCAGCTGATTTGCACAAAATTATCGTGCAGAATGTTTGTTGAACCGACAATCTCGAAAGAGTGTGAAATAAAAATTAATTTCATGAATGAAAACCAAAAAAAAATGTGACAAAAAGTAAAAAAACAATTTTTAGTAATTAAATAAATAAATGAAATTTCGAATTAAAACGATTGCCTCAGAGGGAGCGGTTTCCTGAGGGAGATGGAAATTATTGGCACGAGTACGATTTCCGGGGCGTCAAGATTTTGAAACAATTTGAATTTTTTTGCTTTTTAATGAATATTAGTTCCGAGGCTGCGAAGAGAAAACGCATCTTGGAGTTTCTGGTTCGCCTTCGGAACATGTGCGGCACCGATATCCTTACCGTTCAGTTCTTATTTCGTCGTTATTTCTGCAATGCGTTTCCTTAACGGGAATCATAATCGCTCTTCACCGTTTTATTAAAATAGTGAATATTTAACGTCACTTGGACTTTTTATGAGCTCTGCTCCGATGTGCCAGCGCACTCGTTATGCACCCGAGATGTACGCATGCACCTGTTTAGGATTCCATGGGGAATTTGATTCGGTCGATCCTGGCGTAAGCCTTTGGTGGATAATTTTCAGGTTCACGATTTTTGGTTGTTATTTCTCTCGGTGCGATGATTTTTTTAGAGTTCCGAATAAAAGTGGCAAGGAAAAAACGTTTTATCGGAATGACGAGGCTGGAAAACGGCCGAACATTAAGCGATCGCCTTCGATGTATTCCTGATCTGGATTATCGATGAGATCGAAATGCTCTTCGGATCCTTGGTCGTCTCGACAAAGGGTTATCGCGATGGAGTTGCGAGAAAGAGCGAGAAACCGATAATGCAGATAACTCGCAACGTCTCGAGTATCTTTCAATGGGAACCTTTGTTGATAGGGGGTCGCACGTGCGGATTGAAAAGTCCATTAGTAGCTTAATCAATTTAATTTAAATTAAATTTAAATTGAAGTTAAATTCAATTTAAAGCTAAATTTCGATAAAAGTTGCATTTTAATTGAAGTAAAATTTAAATTAAAGTTGAATTTAAATTAAAGTTAAATTTAAATTAAAGTTAAATTTAAATTAAAGTTAAATTTAAATTAAAGTTAAATTTGAGTTAAAGTTAAATTTAAATTAAAGTTAAATTTAAATTGAAGTTAAATTTAAATTAAAGTTGAATTTAAATTAAAGTTAAATTTGAATTAAAGTTTAATTTAAACTAAAGTTGAATTTAGATTAAAGTTGAATTTAGATTAAAGTTGAATTTAAATTAAAGTTAAATTTGAATTAAAGTTAAATTTAAATTAAAGTTAAATTCAATTTAATGCTTAATTTAAACTAAAGTTAAATTTAAATTAAGGTTAAATTTAAATTGAAGTTAAATTTCTATCCCTGGTGTGAGTTTTTTGTCGGCAAATTGAATAATACGAAAAGCGCAAAGAGCAATGCCGAAAAGGATTTTGTACGTAGACTGAAAGGGATTCACGAGCGAGAATCCATGCGAAATATTTAGAAAACGGAAAGCCGAAACGATTCTCATTCTTTTGGAATCTAAACGAGAAATGTGGAAGCGCAGGAAGTTGATGAAAGGATCGAGCAGGAAAGGAAGAGCGATTCGATCCAACGATAAAAATGTTTCTCAGGGCAATTCCTCAAAGTTCAAGACTCAGAGGAAAAAAGGAGAATAATGAGAGAGGGAGAGCGGAGAGGCGAGAGGGACAGAGCAAAGGGAAAAGAAAGTGAGAGCGGCGAACAAGAAGTTCAGAGGAAGGTTTTCGCGAGCAGCTGCTGCATCAGGACAAAGTTTATCTTCCACATACATTAATATATATACATATACATGTTTCTGTAATAAGTGCATAAGATATCTTAAGGGCTTCGGCGCGGTAATGGCCTCGTATAAACCAGTAATCGACCCTGCGAAGGTTCTCCGATAGTCCGCGGACGACCCGACGCCACTAACCAAGGGATAGAGTGCATAAAGGGCTCTAGTTGCTCAGTCCACATGAACAAACGATGCAATGAAAAAATTGGAGTCAGAACCTCGCACAGCTCCACGGGATATTTGCGCCCGTGTATATTAGCGAGAAAGAGGGACCCAGCGATAGGGAGGAAAAGAGTGCGATAGAAAGAGGAAGAATCTTGTGGGCACGGATGTTTTTCGCAGTTGGTAATACGCCGCTCATTTTTTTTTTCACTTTTTATCACGAAAAATCGAGAAACAAAGGTAACACGCTGCTGTTACTCCTCGAGAGGAATAAGAGCACACAGAAGAATATCAGGAAGAAACCATTAGCTCCGGAATATATATGTATTATGGATAAAGCCAGGAAAGAGAGGGAAACATGCATCTCGAAGCACACCCCGAGCAATATAAAATAGTGAAATAATACGGAGTATAAAAGGAGCATAAATATACACGATAATTATATTTCTTCGCTTCTTTTCCGCGGCTAATATTCCTCTCGCGGTTCGCTACGGAGTCGCTCTTCGCGTTCGCCCATCTCTCTCTCCCTCCCCCTGCTCCTCGCAGCTCGCGTTTTCTCTCTTACGAGAACTTGGCCGTAGATATATATAGGGAGGGCTTAGAAAGAGGACCGCGTAATCGAACGCTCGTAAAGTCTCCCGGTGAGGACTTTTACGGCCCCCGCGCGAATGCGCGCCGCGCGGCATCAGAACAATTCCGCGATGAGAGCAACGCTTTCCCGAGCAGACCGGAAGAGCTCCCTCGACCTTTGTCCATCTTCCTTTTTCTTTTATATCTTTTCCTTCTTCCCTCTCCGCGAGCATCGTCTCCGCAGCCGCAAGAGATCGTCGTCGTACATCGCGAACAGACCAAGGGTTGTTTCTCCCTCAATCGCCGATTCCATCCCTGCGCGTCTCCCAATGCGGAAGTCGGAAGACTCGATCGTGACAATCGAATCGATTTTTATATTTCGTTCTTTTCCTTTTCTCCAGGCAACTGGCAATTTATTTTTATCACTTTTCTTAACCGACTTGAATTTCATCGACATTCCTTCCCCACAAATTCCAATCTATTCGCCTCGAGCCTGACGTATGAATTAAATCTCTAAGGGCATAGTTACTCTAATATCCAATGCGCAACTTTTACTCTCTTTCGTAAAACTCTTTCCCCCATCGCCTGTTTTTTTATTGCTTTCCTTTTGTTACAATTTGCTCTCGATCTTCTCAACTTCCGCAATCGCACGCGCATAAAAAATCGATCAGTATTTTGCAACCTCGTGCTTTTTGCTTCTTCCCTATCATCCGGACCGCTAATCACTCTCGCTTTTCGCATCTGCGCCAAAGAGTCTATAGTCTGTACGAAATGAGGAAATTCGTTGGATACTTTTCGAAGAAACTTCAAGTCGATTCTCTGCTCGTGAACTAAATATTTTTTGATAATTTCGAATTTTTCGTTATTTTTGCAAAATGTTTGGTTTTTAATGGAATCGTCAACAAAATTTACGATCGGGATGACAAAAATAAGCTTCCGAAGAGACTTTCCACAATATTTCTTGCTGCGATGACACAATTTTTGGGAATATTCAAAAAAACTTTTAGAATAAAAAGAAAAAAAAACTCAAAAAAAAATTAAATATTTTTTGATAATTTCAAAATTTTCGTTATTTTTGCAACATATTCGGTTTTTAATGGAATCGTCAGCAAAATTTACGATTGGAACGACAAAAATTTGCTTCCGAAGAGACTTTCTACAATATTTCTTGCTGCGATGACACAATTTTTGGGATTATTGAAAAAAAAACTTTTAGTTGAACGTATCGAACAAAATATCCAGCTTTTCCAACAAAATTTTCTTCACGGTGTAAAACAATGTCCGGAGACACGTAACAGGAATGTCCATGTAAATAAATTTCAGTGTGGCAGAAAAGAAGCATTTATTGCAGAGTACGATGGAGAGGGGGAAGCGGTACATATATTAAAGACTTGAAAGTTTTATGAGGCACTTTGGGCTCGTGCGTCACGGACCACACGCTCATCGAGCCCCATGTGTCGTTTCCATCATCGTGGTTTCTTCTTCCTTGCGAGTTTTAACAATTGAAATAAAAAAAGGTGAAGCTCGTAAAATTCGTGACATGGATGAGCGTCCTTTGGTTGGTAAGGACCGGTTTAAGGACGCGAGTTAATTGGCAGGGATTTTCTTTTATTATCCTTCGTCTCCATTTGGTATTATGTCATGCTCGGCACGAGGTACCGCAAAGTGCACAAAGTACTTGCAACTTTTCCCGACGTTCGAGCGTAATTTTTACTAATTTCCGGCCTTGCGCTAAATATCCTGCAAAGATTTTTCTCCTTTTTTATTCCTGCGTGCTATGGGTGAACGCGAGCAACTTTGATTGAAGGAGCTCGCTCACCCCGCGGCCGAAGCGCGCGGTGGTAATCCGTGAGAGTGAAGAAAATTAAAAATTAACCGCAGACGGACCTTGACGCGTGTTGCGGCATGTTCCGAAGACCGGAAGTGCAACGTATACACAGAGCGCGAGTATCCTCGAAATATATATATATCTGTGCATATACCAAGCCGTGCGCGATTATTACGAGACCCGGTAATTGTTACTAAAATTCATTGCTCATCGTGGAGCAGCATCATGGGAGAGGTCGTGTGCATTATATTCGATGGCATGAAACATAATGCCGCATTCTTTACGTAACTTTGTTATTCCAGCTCCTCACGTTCACCCATTAAGTCGAGCAAGATCCGGGCGATTAAGTATTTCAAGTAATTCTCTCATTAGCCACCAAATTCCCAGCCAGGAAGCTAGCCGAGTGTCAGTTGGACTAGAAAACATTAAGCAACTGTCTCGAAACATTATTTCCAATTTTCCTGTCACGTTTTTCTTCAATTTCGTTGATTCCTTCGAGAAAAAAAAAAAAAAAAATGAATAAATGGACGGATCCAAAGTTCGTTGACGGTTCAAGGTCAAAACATTATTTCCAATTTTCCTGTCACGGTTTTCTCCAAATTCGTTGATTCCTTAAAAAAAAAAAATTAAAAAAATGAATAAATGGACGGATCCAAAGTTCGTTGACGGTTCAAGGTCAAAACATTATTTCCAATTTTCCTGCCACAGTTTTCTCCAAATTCGTTGATACCTTAAAAAAAAAAAAAAAATGAATAAATGGACGGATCCGCAGTTCGTTGACGGTTCAAGGTCGAAACATTATTTCCAATTTTCTTGTCACGGTTTTCTCCAAATTCGTTGATCCCTAAAAAAACAAAAATTAAAAAAAACTAATAAATGGACGGATCCGAGGTTCGATGACGGTTCAAGGTCGCTCTTGGGAAAATAACCTGTGTACCGTTCTAGCCTGCGACTTAGTTGATCACATTCGAACTTTGACCCGAGAAATGTACGACAAACGTAGCTGACCGTACGGTATATACGCGCAACCTTTGGGTATTATGCATCCCCGTTGTTGATATATCGTTACACGTGAAGTGTGCGTTGTAAAGTCTCGTATATGATGCGAGCAGGCATCTTCGCTTCAAAAGTGGCCAAGGTGATGGGAAGGCTACTGGGTAGGAACTCTATGAAGACACAGGAGTTTCTCGTATACGTATTACGTAATCCTCGCGATCTCTGTCGCTCCTTTCTCTCAAGCTCAACATTCAGCTGCTGCTGCAAAAGCTCTTTTCGTCCTTTTTCTCTACTTACGGTTCGGAGGCGCGTAACGGCTGATTCACGACGCTGCTATTTACAAGGGAATAGTAACACAAGGCCCCAAGGCGAAAGAGCCGACCTTCCGCGAGACTTTACATCTCTTTCTCTTCCTTCGCAGCAACGACGCAACAGCTTCGTGCAATTTCTTCATCATTTATTTTTATTCTTTCTCCACTTGACTCCTCCGCTTCCAACCGATTCCTCCACCAGAGAGATCACGAAGAAGCTACATTTCCCTAAACATCGAGTAAACACTATTTTTCCCGAAGCAGAGGACGACACGATGGTGCGTCGTCGCTACTTCCCGACAAGAGCGAACTGCTCGCAGTCCAACGCCCGTTGTACATTGAACTTAACGGTTTGAGGACAGGCCTCGCCGCCCACCGTTCCTTATTCCGACCGCGCCATGGACGAAGGCACTTGTCGCTACCAGAAATGTGGATTTATTTGGTATAAGGGCTAAAATAAAGGGAGAGGCGTTTGCATAAACTACCGAACGCACTCACACTTTCACCGTGAACAAAATTTTGTTGGAAAACCTGGTTCGATGCGTTCAACTAAAAGTTTTTTTTCAACAATCCCAAAAATTGTGTCATCGCAGCAAGAAGTATTGTAGAAAGTCTCTTCGGAAGCAAATTTTAGTCGTTCAAATCGTTAATTTTGCTGGAAATTCCATTAGAAACCAAATATATTGCAAAAATAACGAAAATTTTGAAATTATCAAAAAATATTTAGTTTTTTCTAAGTTTTTTTAAGTCTAAAAGTTTTGTTGAATAATCCCAAAAATTGTGTCATCGCAGCAAGGAATATTGTAGAAAGTCTCTTCGGAAGCAAATCTCAGTCGTTCCACTCGTAAATTTCGTTGACAATTCCATTAGAAACCAAATATATTGCAAAAATAACAAAAATTCGAAATTATCAAAAAATATTTGGTTTTTTCAAAGTTTTTTTAAGTCTAAAAGATTTTTGAATAATCCCAAAAATTGTATCATCGCAGCAAGGAATATTGTAGAAAGTCTCTTCGGAAGCAAATTTTAGTCGTTCCACTCGTAAATTTCGTTAGAAACAAAATATTCCGCCAAAATACCGAAAATTTTGAAATTATAACAAAACATTTAGTTTACCGTATCGAACAGAATATCGACGATTTTTAACAAAATGTTATTCTCAGTTTGCAGCATTGCTCGCTGCCGTAATCCATTGGCAAGTCCATCGCCCTAAGACGTCGATTCGTCGCAAATAAATCAACACAATTAATTATTATGAATATTCCATAACAAAATGCACGTAGCATTTGCACGAAACAACGTCGTCGGCATGGAAGCGAGTGAGATAACTGGAGAGGAGGTTGGAATTTAATATCGCAAAACAGCATGTGCGGTTATCCCCTTAAATTGTTTTACAGTCGTAGTTTAGCCATGGGCGATGCATTCATTAGGTCGTTTTTACTGTGGCGAGGATAGTGAGAAGAGCCGGGCATGCAGAAAGAGACGCCGATGTCGTGCGGCTGCGGTTTAAGTGAATCCGAGATATCTTTCATGTATATATATAGAAATATCCATATCCTGGCGCATAAGAACGTGCCAGTCGTTTCTAACGGGGCTTCGCCCGGCCCTGTGGGTTCCTCTCTTTTCCCTGTTGTCGATTTTTCCTTTTCGCGACTGCGCGAGACGACACTTGGTCGTTGTGGCTAGAAATCTGTATTTTTCACTTTTGCATTTCGATATTAAACACCGCGCTGCTCAACGACCAGGATTCTGTGCCCATGGATCGAGGAATGGAACGAATTTTGATCGAGAAAACGATCAAGAGACCTTCGGACTTACTTCCATGCCCACAACTCGCTTCTGCTGCCTCGTAACTCGCGTTATTCATAAACTTAGAAAACGAGGCACAGTTACGTGTGTAAAAGAGTCTTTGAAGAATCTGCAGTGTAATTATTCAAGGAGCACTCAAAATTGATCCGCAGCATCTTGAGCAGTCGCTTTCTGGGCGCATTACACAAAGAGGACGTCATCGGCAGCAACGCTTGCGGCAGTAAGGCACTGGGCAAGAGTGGGGGATGCGAATGCAACGGCGATAAAACGGAGCATAAAAAATTAACTGGCATTTGGTGGATGCACTCCTACTACTCACGCGCACCTCAAATGTCCATTTTGTGAGATGAAACGTCGAAATTTTATTCAAATTTCCATCTTGCAACTCTTTAACATTCTCCAAATGTTTGCAGCCGAGACAGCGAGAAACTCGCGGACATTCTTGGCAGGAATTATCCTCGGATTGTCATCAATTAAATTTTCTAATTTGCTATCCAGAGATATGCAGATGGTGATTATTGCGAAAAGTCGAGCACGAACGTGGAAAAAGTCGAGAACGCCAGGTGTTCGGTATATAGTGAACCCATGAAATTTTCTTACGGTTCGTGAGTCCTCGAGCACGGCAGGTGCTTGACTCGATTATTGGGTCCGGTAGGAAATATCCTCCGCATCCACTTAACGCACTGCGTCAGGAAAAATACGCTTTTACTTCAAACACATTCGTGTGGCTACAGATCGCAGCATTGCGGGGTCAAAAAAAAAAAATTCTGTTTCTATGAATTTTGTTTATTTTTAGTTATCAAAAAAATCATGACAATTTTCGTTTCGATTTTGTGGGTTTATAGTCCTGATCAAATATTGAACAAGGAATCATGAGCTCTGCAGCAGAAAAAGGAGAATATATCGTTGCATTTGAAACATTTTAGATTTTTGCTGATTTCGTAAAATCGATTTATCGGGCTCTTGCGATTGAACAAGAATCCATCTCACTCCCTGCATTCGTGTCCAGATCGGAGACTCTTGTCTGGGCCTCTGTAACGTGGAACCCAAACGGTAGCAGTCCAACGATCTATAGTGAAGCGAGAGTAGTACGAGCGACGTATTGGTCAGCCATGCCCGAAGATCGATCGTCGTCGAGTCCAAAAAGTGTTGAGTAAGCGAGCTAGAGGAAGCTGAAAATCGTTTTTTCGTATTTGATCACTCGCCAGGACCGTTTGATCCACATTTTCTTTCCTGCAGCCCGGAATTTTTATTCCCACGTCAAATTTTGAGTAAAATTGAAGAAAAAAACACAAAATTTTTTCATTTTTTTTAATTCGCGGTTTTTGAACCTTTGGGAATAAGTTGAAATGGTGATTATTTAGCAGCAACAAAAATAACCGTTTCGGTTGATTATACAAACCGCGTGAGTAAGTTTGGCCTAAAAAATTGATCCATTATCTTAATGAATCTCGTTCCTTTTCTTAACGAAGAGTAATTTCGAGGTAACAAACAGTTTGAGAAAAAGATTGTTGGAGAGGCTTCCTATGAGGAGACGAGGCTTTAGAAAAATCCGCACAACCAAAGGAGCGCGTATGTATGAAAGAAGAATAAGTAGATCGGTCGATTGTGTTGCCATCAATTACGCTGACCTTGATTACTCTGCGTCGGGACGTAGATGAGTTTTGCGAATGGAAGACTGTGTTTTTTCTCCTCGATCTAAAGTGAGTTGAAAAAGAGAACACGAAGGAAAAAGGAAGGCGAGTATTGTTCGCGCGCGCGAGCTCGTGGAGTCAGCGAGTTGGTTAATTCGCGCAGGTCCACGAAGAAACAAGATGGTGGCCATTTTGGTTTGCCATTGAGCTACATTAGCTCCGCGAGGAGTCTCGTTGAAATGATCGGGCGCGATAGTTACGAGAGGCAAAAGATTGCAAAGCTTCGGAAAACTGCGATATTCATAGGCGCGAATAATTGCGAGTCGCGTCTGCACGAGGATCGAACGATTTTTACAACCGCCAAGACAAATTTATACACTCCGAGAAAACGCTCATTCAACAGCGATCGAGCAAACGCCCAGCTTCTTGGGAAACGAACGAGAATGAGAGAATATTGAGGAAGTTATCAGCTTAACAGCTTCGACGAACCCCATGTGAACCATTCATTCAACCGATATATACTCCAGTCCTTAATACGCACCTTAGACGTACGCCCACTTGAGATCGCACATAGATTATCGTACATCGAAATATATACATATATCCCAGCTAAATATACGTCAATGTGTTTACGATATATTTCCACTGGATATAACAGATGAAGAGACGAGAGTTCACCACCAGCTTATTAGCTCGTGGAACATATGCTTTTCATGTACCGATTTATTATGTACATTTGCGAGCCTTTCTTCCGGTGTGTCGTCACCCCGCGATGCTCTCACGTTCGGTTCATCAAGGCGAAGGAACGATAATCAGCAATTTCTCACAGAGGGAGATGAAATTTTTCATGATCCTATGAAACTTTGACCTGGAACGAAATTTTGTTTTTGAAAAACAAAATCTATACTGTGAGATTTTTAATTTCCAATTTTTTTTTTCTTATTCTTTTATTTTTTTTTCTTCATTTTTCAAATTAAAAAAAAACAAATTTTATTCAAAAATATTAAGTTGAACGTGATCAACTAAATATCGACGATTTTTAACAAAATTCCATTCCCAGTGTGCACGATAGAAATTTATTCGAATCACTGATAAACGGAATATCTTAATTGAAAATTTATCAAGAGAAGGAATAAATAAATGATTGATTGGATAATTGTTTATTTTAATGAATAATAATTGCAAAGTTATGCGCTGAATTATTTAATTGATTAATACGAACGAACGTAGTTGAGCATGAAATAATTCATTTAGATCGCTCGTAAGAATGGCGCACGAGTTGTGAAGCAAAATTTCATGGACCAAAAATTCTCGGGTTTCTTCTTCTGGGCTCGTAGAATCTTTTGTTGCTAATGGCGCTATTTTTCAACGTAGAAATATCTCAACTTCTCGGAGTTGGCAGGAGGAAGCACAAGAATCTTAGGATTCGTAAATTCTTGGCTTCTGCTCGCGCGATCTCATGTCTTTCTTCTCTTTTTCTTTCTGACAATGGAGAGACCTACAAACAGAGCAATTTGTTGCTACTGCACCTGCTGGCCAAGCTGGCTCGCGAACATCCTCGCGAGCAGAGAATCGCTCGTTCCAACTCTCGCGCGGATAGATACGTACAGACGTTTTGTGTGTATATACCTTGTGTAAGAATTGTTGACGGCATGCTGCTGCGCTGTGTAGTGATTCCTCGGTATACCAGGAACGCGGAACATACCGGTGTAAGGAGAGAAGAGACCGGGCCGTCACGCCCATAGAGGATTATCCGGAGACGTTCCGGGGTGAGACCAGCCACAACGAGATAATTAGACTCGTCTCTTGCTCCGGCAATCCTTCGATACCGATAAACCCGAGTCCGAAACAAGCGGTTTCCTATTCGTTACGCAGGAAAAATCGACTTAAATCGAAAAAATGGGGCAAAATGGACCCCCAGATTTTGATTTTTTCAGTGGATACGAAAAAAAAGTTAAAAATATTGTTTTTTTTTTTAAATATTAAACGAAGAACAAATTGCCAGCACGCTTCTCCTTTATTTATAGACTGGAGACTGATGAAAATAGATCCGAACCTCCATATACGAAGCTGTACAGCTTAACACTTTTTTTATCGTCCTTCGAAAACCACAAAGTGCACACCATGCAGTCTTGTATATCGTGTAACTTTACGGCCGGTCTAATGATGCCTGGCGCGTACGTCTCGTCGTCAATCCACACGCTTCCGAATCGCGTCCTTCCTTTTAATTCCAGCGCGTAACTACTGAGCTAGCGGGCTCGTAAATAAATATAAACTGGTTGCGATTGGCGAGAGTTTTATAACGAAGTGGAATTCGTGAAAAGTGGAAAATAATTTCACGAGTAACGAAAATTCATCAAGATATCGCGCATTTCGCAAAAACCTTCCTCGTTTTACTTCGGATTACGTTTGTATGCACAAGACTCTCGAAATAATATGAATTTATTGAAAATGCAGATACGAGTGGCCGCGATGTATGGATGTGGAGTCCGCGGAGAAGCCGCGGGGGTTTTGGAAATCGGGTGGTGTATTTATCTGTGTGGAGGATGGGGAATGGACCGCGTGGCAGCAGAGTATTCAGATGGATAGATAGAGAAAGGAGCAGCCGGAGGAGGATTCTAATATTATCTATAAATCCATAGATATATCGAAAGCGTGATAGCGGAGAGTGGACTTGGTCGCCCTGACGAGCGCAGCAGTGTGCTCGCGGACAAAAAGTTGTGGCGCGTAACGGTCCGTTCCACGTGGCGCCCCGAGTAAACGTCCCTCCTCCGCGTGTATTATTTCTCTCTCCCTCTCTCTCTCCTCCAACCTTTTTTTATTTTCTTTCTCATTATATTCTCCCAAGGATTGAGAATTGCATCTCGCTCGTGGCACTTTGGTAATCGTAGGAGCAGAAAACGCGGAGAGAGAATCTACGACGAAAATAAAAGAGAGAGAACGCCAAGATTGATGCATCCCGAGCTCCCTAAGCGTTACAGTTTATACACTTCGACACACACACAAAACTCCTTCGTGTATATCTCTGCATATCTTTACAAATTATACCAGTTGATGCAGAAATTCTGATATACGCGAAAGATAAGACATTCAGGGCCATGATACGCGTGCTTTTTAAAGGGCGAAAGTCGAGATGAAACGCAGATGAGACAGCTGAGAGTCCGAGAGAGACGTGCAGAGCAAAACCGTTGCTCGCAGACGCCTTAAGGTATTTGTGATAATTAATAACCTTGCCCGTGGCTAGGCGACCGGCTTTCAAGGAATTCCTATGGCACACATTCACCACCATCTCTATACATAGATGTGTGTGACCGAGGCGCGAGATGGAAATATATATTTATATGCATTACAGGTGTGCAACTGTGCAGCTGTGAAACGCTGCATTTTATAGTAGTGCAGTTTCCGTTGATTCGCGCGACAGCTCCCGGCCCCATAACGTCTCAACACTGCTGTCATTCTTCTCTCTCTTTTTTGCATCCTTTTCCCCACTAAATTCTTCGTCTAACTGCACAGCTAACGCACATGGATGCGCGAGTTTGTGTGAGTGATCGAAATCGATATTTTTCGCCGTTACGTGGGAAGAAAATTTCATTTTTTTCTAACTTTGAATTTTTTTTCATTCATGGGAAAAAAAATGCAGAGAATTTGACGGGTTTGTGAAAAATTACAGCGAGTGTGAGAAAAAATAGGAAGGAATTTTGATGAAATTTAAAAAACAGTTATGTTACGAAATGTTTTACAACAATAACCCGAAAAAACGGTAAAATTTAGAAACAAAAAACGCGGCGTCTCATTATTTCGCAAATTTGTTTTAACTTTTTTAATTCCCTATTTTTCATGAGAATTTTTCGAAAAAGAAAAGGAGCGTAACGGTTCACTCAAATGTGAAGACAGTCTCGCAGGTGGAAGGACGATTTAAAGGAATTCATTAATTTCATTAAAGTTGATGAGCCTCTAGCCTCATTATCTTTTATTCGATTCAAAGACATTGATCGAGTTGGCATTTAATGGACGTTATATTTATGTACCAGTCCGCGATGAAAAGAAGCGTTGCAAATCCCAAAGATGATACAGCCACATGAACCGGTTGTTCAGACCGAGAGATCCGCTCTCCCCGGGACTTTCATTCGCGTTATTTACGATAAAACAGCGCGAACATCCGTTTAATGACAGTTACACGCTGTTGCAAAATACCGTTGGCAAAACTTTTTGACGTAACACTCCGCGCCAAGAAAAAATCTTGCAATTATTTTCACTCCTCAGACTTTAATGCACACTCGAGATTTATCAAATTTTCCCTCCAACTCTATTCCACATTCCAAATTCTCGATTCACTCGAGCATTTCAAGTTTTGCCGTTTAATCCGACAAAGTGCATCCAATTTATTGGCAAATTGATTTCTATTTTTTATCCTCACTATTCGCGACTCGAACCAGATGTAACGAGTCATTATCCCGAGTCTCCATGACAACGTCACGAAGGATCGTAAACACGTGAATTTATGGATGAAAATCATTAACAAGTTTGACGTAATAAATAATTATGCACTCAATAATTAATTACCAGCTCGAAATCGATTTTTCTATTTTTCCACATATCTGGATGTTGACTGACCAAGAACCAGGAACACTTAAACATTTTTTGCCCTACTCCCAGGCCATCAGTTTCCACTTTTCCGATATTTATCATTTTTCTTTAATTTTTTTTTTTGCAATACTAACGCGCGTAATATATTACGTCAGGCCTGCCGCGTTTACGATCACGTCGTTACACGTATAGCTGGCAATATTATAGGTACCAACGCGACTACCGTTTAGCACTGAATTGTACTTGAACTTGGTGAAGCCATAACCACTGAAAAATACTTTGGTTTAGAATCGGTATTATCATTGTTATTACTGTTATTAGGCCCGCGCGATCGTTTCGCGGTCCTGATCTCACGTCTTCGGAATACACAAATATATAATTAACCGGACATCATCATTAGGTGGCAATGGATCGCGTTTGTGATGCCTTCTCAATACTGCACCTAATAATAATATATTTACGATGTTGAACGTAATTATACACGTGCCTATCACGTTTCCTCACTCTCCCTTTACTGCCCGTTTTATTGACATTCGTTTCGTTATTTTTTCATCACCTAGCGATGAAAATCATTGAAAAAATACGAAAAGCTGCAAAATGCCTCGAGCAAGCGGATTCTTATGGACGATTTTTCAACGAGAGTCTAGATCGAGAGAAAAATGAGAGAAAAGACGGACCACCAAGCTGCACTGTTCGCCTAACGACCTATTAATTGCTTCTGGACACAGACACAAAGCGAATTAATCCAAGTTGGAAATTCTGAGGATGATTAATTTGATGGGCGTGCAGTTTATTCGCTCGCGAGTGAGCAGAGTTGAGAAAAATGGATTTTTCAAAGTTTATTAATATGGTTGATTGCACGCGGGAGGATAAAATGATGATTAGTAGAAAATTGAATAGCCCAACAAACTATACGTCGAGGCAAGTCATAACTCTTTGGTAAATTGTTAAAAGATGGTGCGCAAGGTACGTGAATAAGAAAATCATTGGTCGACGCCTCGGTCGCGGCATTCGAGAGATCAACGGCCGACCTTCTCGCGAAATCGTGACGGTCGTGTCTTGCCCCCCGCGCACAGGAGAGAGGAGCGAGAAACCACGAGCCGGATCAGAGCAATATGTATACGATGGGCATGTATGTGTAACATAACGTAACAGGACAACGACTCATCCGAAGAGTTGAAACTGAAGCTGCTGGAAGCTGCCGTTTCTCCGGAGGCATCGAGCGAGCCCGGTGGTCGAGCACGCATGCAAATATATCGACTCTCTGTACGCGAACAAAGAAAAACGTCTCAGATCGCCACAACTTGCGGCAGTAACGACGCGAATTACGACCTTTTGTCTGTCAGAGATTTTAAAGTCACGTAAGACGATGGAGAATATTTAAAAACGCGCAGTCTATAGATTCAGGAAAGGAAAGTTGCGTTATTCTCTGTGCGACCGTGACCGAGAAGATATCGGCTTACGACTAGTTTGCCTCTTTCTATACTGACGAGACCATCCGGTGCATCGCAGTTGCGCGATCGGTAGCTCTCAACATCAAACCTCCGCCCTTTTCCCTCTCTCGCTCGCTTTTCTGCCTTGGCTGCTCGGATCAGAAGATTGATGAAAATCATCCGATGCATTCGACAGCGATTGACGTTAACGGCGCCTCGACGACGGCCACCAATTAGCCGTTTTTTTTTCTTATTGCGTTCCAAAGACGCTGGACACCTGAGCTCTGTCAAGTAAAAGCGAGGAGCAAAAAGACGACATCGAGAAGTTAGAAAACTTATGGCAAAAGCAAAATCGACGGGGGTCCATTTTGCCCCACTTTATGCTAAAAACTCCTGTGGAAGTGTTTGATCGAGAATCACGCAACAGCAACGTTTTATCCACCCTCTGGGCATCTTGGTTAATTACGAAAAGAGGCGATCTTCCTGATCGTTAAACACCCAAGATCCCATGAACGTATAATCGTTTTTATCCATGCATTTATGTATTTAAATGAATATGGATTTTTTGTTGGCTTGCTGTGGAATAAAACAAAGTATCCGAGCGTCAGATTGATTGACGTGTTGTAGAAGAAAAAAGAAATGCTAATATCCGGGCAATGCAAAAATGAGATGCATCAGTGGAGAAAGATGCATCTGCCGGAACCGCGTGCAACGATTGCAACATCGTTCGGTCCTGAGCACGGGAAGAAAATCTAAAAAAAAGAAAAAAGGCACTACGAAAATCACCGAACCGCGTTAACCGTGAATCCATTTTATTCGCACCTGATTCGATTTGTACGGTTTATTTAAGACTTTGAAACTATAAAATTTCGCGGTCTCTCGCTGTACCAATGTATATACAGATATATCAAGCTTACGCGATGTATCGCGAGGATGCTGCGTCGTAGGTCATGGAACGACGGGCGAACCACAGCTGGAACAGTCATGCCTGATCAACTGCATCATTCACCGATATCCCAGCAGGATTCAGACGAATTATAAAAAATGGAGTAACCCTCGAGGCTCTGAGAGATGGATCATTGTCGCATCTAATCACAGGCACGATTTTTGTGAGACAAAGCAAACGAAGAAATTCTCATTAGGTCAATGGCAAACTTTCAATAATTCGCTAAAAAAAAGAAAAAAAAAATTCGTATTTTTTTACGTATTCGGAAAAGTCGAGAAAACGATGAGTTGCTAAACGATCACGTAGAAACTCTCGAGAAGATGCTGGAGCAGGTTTACGAGAGGAATTTTCGAATTTATGGGAAATACATGCACGTTTTCTCGTTTTTTGTTACACGATCGAATGTTATTCACGTTGCACGTAAGATTAGCAATGCCAATTGGAGTTTAAATTGTCAGGTATTTCAAACATATTTTTAGCATTCGTATCCTTCCTTCCTATTACGATAATTTATCGAACTGCTGTACTCGAAGAGAGTACAGAGTTATATGACGGAGTTATCGTTGTTCTTCTCATTCTCGCGTTGTCCTGCCGCGAGAGGAATAAAATGTATTTTCCGTACGAATGCACGACTGTCGGAGCACGGAATTGCTGTACAGTCGTGTATGAGGAGAATGAAAATTGCTAAATAACTATCCACCAGTACTAGATATATAATGCACAAGAGAGTCCGTGTCTCCCGCTCGACGAAGCATGAGAAGTGCCGCGTAGGACCGCGGCAAAGAAGGAAAGGAAGAAAGAAAGAAAGAAAAGGAGGGATGGTTGTAAAGTATCGAACCCCGCCTCCTGGTGAGACGCCGCGGAACTACACGTCAGCGTCGCGGGTGTGCGAAGCGTCAATTGTTCCCGGAGGGGAAATTGATTTCCTTCGACGAGAGGGAGAGAGCTCAAGATTATAGCAGCGCCAAGAGAGAGACAAAACCTTAAGGATATAAACGTAAGATACGTGTGTGAAATCGATCCATCTATCGTACGATACTTCCTCGATCGATTAACCACTCGCTCCGAAGCCCTAAACGCCTCCGCGAGTCCTTCATCTTATACTTTGCTCCTGGTCTTTGTTCCCACGGCCTTTTGCACTGGCTGGCTCGTCGCCTTCGTCCTATGAACTTGATATAACTCTCCGAGGCTCGTCCTTTATCTCCTTGAGACTCTCGGAGCCTCCAGCCTCGCTATGGAAGAGTTTCCGGACAGATTTGGGGCAATATGGACCCCAAGATCCGAGCAATGAGATTCGGGCGAAAAAAATGATGAAAAATTCAACTTTTCCTGCAATTATAAATGAATTCTCACAAGATTCGTTGCTCTCAAGGGTCGAGCCATTGTTTGCCACTGTTTCGTCTTGCCCCAGCCTCCCTCGCATCTTACACTGCGTCCAGGCTGTATGCTCTTGGTCATCGAAACGCGGCGTCTTTTACTTTGATCCTCGACGCTACTCTACTCCACTCTGCCTATCCCTTTTGACCCTAAGTTGCCTCGGAACAGTGTATTACACATAACCATGCACGAGAGACCGCACTGTAGAGAACTCGGTGATCCTCCCTTCGTCTTTGTTGCTCTCGCGCGCGACACGAGCATCAGACACGTCGGCAAATCTTTGCCAACGTCGGTACAATGCCCGGACGATCGTGCGCTTGACTTTTGATTAAACTATAGCGCAGTTATTTATATGTACACAGGTATAGATACGTGTGTGTGAGCGAAAGATAAAGAGAGAGAGAGAGAGAGAGAGAGAGAGAGGAAAGAGCCCCTGGAGCTCAGATCGTGCATCCAGCTTCCGTGTGCCCTGCGATCATCGCCATTCGCGTATCAACCTCGAGCAAACAAAACGCCAGTACCAGCCTAACCCTTTTCCCATTTTATCCACACAATTACGCCCTTAACATTCCAACGCTCACCTTTCTCCTTCCCTCACACTCTTCAGCCACAACCTTGCATTATTGTTTCACTGGATTTATGGTCCAGCCATTACGAGCTCACAATTATCAATCCCTCATCGTTCTCTACAAATTTTCCTTCCGAGTATCGATTCTCCTCACATCCTTCTTCCCCCTCGACACAAAAAATCCTGAAATTTTCTCATTTTTTCTCGATACGCGACATTTATCTTTGGCGAGATTGAATCTCGATCGTAAATCCTTAAATATCTCATTCTTTACGATCCTCATTAAACGCGCTTTTTCCTCGTTGCCTCGTGGCAATGTGTCTCGATGAAAATGAAAAAAAAAAACGAAAGTTTCCTTACGGTGCTTCTTAAGAATTTTATTCCATCAAAACATGATTTACGCGTCATCGTAAATCCTCGCATTAGTATTGACGCGTTTGGAAGATGCGGTCCACACGTCGATACATATTTATTGCGTTATAACGGTCTCGGGTCCACGACACTCTCATCTGCATATGCGTTTCCCCGTCTCGCTCCCCAGACCCCGGATATCGCTTACACCCATTGTGGTGACTCTGTCATCTCATTATACATACACACACACGCTCTATATCGCCGTCAGGCACTTTATGCGAATATCACATTCCAGAGCCCGAAGCAAAATCATTTTTTATTTTTTTTTCAACTATTTTGAAAAAAACGTTGAAAAAAAACTACTTGAGAAAATTCCATCAAACCAAATTCGAATGATTCAGCAAAGAGCTTCGTTCCTAATTTTTGAGCAAAATCTATCGATCGATTAATCAATTAAGATTTAAAATTCTGTTTGAATTTTTTCAATTTTTTCAACTATTTTGAATAAACGTTGAAGAAAAAGAAACTTGAGAAAATCCTATCGAACCAAATTTGAATAATTCAGCAACGAGCTTCGTTCCAAATTTTAATTAATGAGCAAAATCTATCGATTTATTAATCAATTAAGGTTTAGAATTCTGTTAAAGTTTTGTATAAACGTTCTTGGCACAAAAATTAACAGTTTTCTTGTGTAAAGAAAAATTTTCTGACGTTAAGAATCCGAGATATTGAATTTCCACTTGTTTTTCTTTTCCCATCCAAACGCGTGTAACTCGACGTCACGTTTCCTTGAAAACCTGCAAAAAAAAACCAAAGCACACAAACAATTGGAAATTAAATATCTCGAATTCTAAGCGTCAGAAAATTTTTCTTCAGAGGAGAAAACTTTGAGTTTCGGTGCCAAGAACGTTTGTACAAAATTTTGAAAAAATCCTAAACAAAGTCGTTTTCTAGTTGAAAGAAAATCATATTTCTGAGTTTTCCGACCGATGCATTTTTCGTTCGTAAACTAAATGGAATTCGGATTGAAAATTTGTATACATCGCTCGAAAAGAATGATGAACGTTGATGTGCCAGAGATCAATTGCCTCCTGTGACCGCGCTGCGTAGATTTTCGAGAAACATTGGCGACGAGATGTGCGGAGAGCGTGAAAGAAACGCCTTCACCGCGCGCACGGAAGAAGCTCCGACGACGCGTCCTCCTGCTCGTGTCTGTATATATCCGCGTGCGTTGCGTGCACTCGTCTCAATGCATACCAACGTAAACCTGAACTTGTATATACAGGCGTATGTGTGCACGTCTGCGTATAGTTACAACGGAGCGTGGACTGTCCTTGTCAGACGTCGTCGTCGAGATGCGACTTCCCGGTTGCTCGTAATTTCGGCTCTCGTAAAGTTATGAGTCATCAGAGACTTTCCTCGGGGAGATGCATCATCGGCACGTATATATATACGAAGCTGAAGAGACTCTCAGTTTCTCAGGAGCATGGTGTTGCGTAATTCAAATTAGCGAAGCAGAGGGCACGTCGTATCGTTTCTCCGCTTCATCTTGTGCATTCCTCGTGTCCGAGTGCTGGACTGCACCAAGTTTTATGATCCCGCAACCTTTCATCGTCCTTATGGACGAGCAGGACTCCTAAGGATATGCGGAAATGAGGAAAAACGTGATAATTATGCCGCGCGAGAGTTAAACCGTCGCTGGATCATGTAATTTCCTTTTTTTCACCTCGATTCATTATTCGCTCTTTCGTGTGTGCTCTATTGTGCTTATCCGCGTGTTTTCTCGGTTCTTGGCAATTGATCGGTACCGTACAAATACGGCGTTATTCTTAATTGAGATATCTTTCGAGTGGATTTACTTTCCTGCTCGTAGGTGCGGAGGAACGCGAACGAGGATGTAAGTGCGAGCAACTTTGCAGCTTAAGGATTATTTACGATCTGTTGGGAACGGTAACTGGAGTAGCGGCAAAGTTACTCTTTTTTTTTACTTTATAGAGAGCCTTACACTCGAGTTTGTGCTCGTGTCTGTGTGTGTGAAAGAGTTTCTCGTGAGGGTATAAATCGGTACGACGTATAATTATTCGTAAATGTATAATAATGTTTAAATATTTGTTTAAATATTTATTTTAAAATTTGTTTAAATATTTATTCAAACATTTGTTTAAATATTTGTTTAAATATTTCTTTGAATATTTGTTTGAATATTTATTTAAATATTTGTTTAAATATTTGTTTAAATATTTGTTTAAATATTTGTTCAAATATTTCTTTAAATATTTCTTTAAATATTTGTTTAAATATTCGTTTGAATATTTATTTAAATATTTGTTTGAAAATTTGTTTAAATATTTGTTTAAATATTCATTTGTCCATGCACAATAATTGATTATATTTGCGAAACATAAATAATGATCATCGATGCACTTGCAAATCGTCGATAATTGCATTGAAAAATAACAAAATATAAATAAACTGAAAAAACTAATAGTTTGTAATTCTTTTTGTTNTTTGTTTAAATATTCGTTTGAATATTTCTTTGAATATTTCTTTGAATATTTATTTAAATATTTGTTTAAATATTTGTTCAAATATTTCTTTAAACATTTCTTTAAATATTTCTTTAAATATTCGTTTAAATATTCGTTCAAATATTTGTTTGAATATTTGTTTAAATATTCGTTTGTCCATGCACAATAATTGATTATATTTGCGAAACATAAATAATGATCATCGATGCACTTGCAAATCGTCGATAATTGCATTGAAAAATAACAAAATATAAATAAACTGAAAAAACTAATAGTTTGTAATTCTTTTTGTTCAATTTTCTGAGCAAGCACGCGGACGACGATTGCCCTCGGCACTATGGTTGCGCTCGAAATAACGGTGCATCGCATATGTGCAACGAAATATTTCACGATTTCGTAAATACTCAAAAATAACTGCATTACGAAAATTGGTTAATTGTTTGGAATAATTGTTGAAAATTGACACGATTTGGTGCGGCGCTTGGCTGCAGATTCAATTCCAAGCGAAACGAAACGTTCGGACGCGTGCTTGAAAAAAAAAAAAACCACTTTTTTGTCTTCATGAAAAAAAATGGGGAAGCAATTTTTCTGAATTATCTCAATTATTACAGTTGTTTGTTAATTGGTTGGAAATATAATATCAACAACCGTTCGACAGGACTTCACCACGTCAAACAATAATCTGCTTGCCATACAAATTACTGTTTGCGCTAACTTTATACGTGGAACTGAAAATTATGGATAAATACTCGTGCACATTAAACACACACACACACACACACACACACATTTCTATAAAATTGAACATCGTGAAGATAAGGCGCGCGGTACAGGTGAAACGCATCAATGATCCGTGCGCCTCTTGGGATTACCTCAGACGTCGCCACGAAACTCTCATAATTCAGCGATGTGTATTACAAGTTACGCGCGTACGTATGCGCCAGCCAAGATGCTAATTGCGGCGGATTATAAAACTAGATTGTGCGGTAAAAAAAATAAAAAAAATAAAAAAAAAGGACGACGCACTTGTCCGCTGAAAACGAGCGCGCGAAGAGTTATAATTCGAATCTTTTGCAGGCGCGATAACGGCGCGCTTTCCCGTACACACTCTTCATCGGGATGGCACACTCTCTCGCAGCTTCGTGCGATGCACTTTATAATCGTTTCTCGTATTTTCACCCATTATTTTTCTCCGTTTTCTCCGTTTCGTTTATTTCGTCCGTATTTTTCTTTCTTTCCGCGCGTTTCGTTATTTCATTAACGGTTTTTACCGAAGCCTCCCGCAGGAAACAAGATTCGCGCGTGCGTGCGTGCCGGTAAATACCAACTCGGATAATGGCCAAGGATTACTTTCTCGTATCGTGAAGACTTTTTCGTGGGAATCGTATGAATTACATTTGCTCAACAACTTTGAAACTTGATGGATATATGGAAAGACGTATTTTTTCTTTCTTGCGTTATGAACGAAGATTCATCGCTTGGGAAATGGAAATTTCACTCGGTCCACAGGATCAGAGAATCAACGCGAATCACTGTGCATGGCGAGCAGCCCCGAAGCCTGATAATCGGACGTTTTGTGGCATTCACTCGTGCCCAACATTTTTGTTGCGTCGAGAACGAAAGATCGTCATTTTTTTTCTTTTTTTTCAGCAATAAACAAAGAAAAAGGCATCGTCATGATTTATTGTCTCTTTTTTAAGTGTCCAGCGTTAGATCGAGGAGTTTGTAGAAACAGGCAGTAGAGAACGATAAATAGAAGGAGGAGGAGTTGATTGATGTGCGTACACAGAGAGTTGGATGCTCTTTATATCGACGAGAGAGTCTCGTGTTGCCGTTATGATTACGTAGGTTGGTCGCTCTTACGTGAATATCGTCAAGATCGATCTCTCTCGCTCGTCAAACGTTTCTCGCTCTTTACGCTCTTTGGGTCTCGATTTTTTTTTCACTTTTATTGGCAATTGAGTAAAAAAGAGAAGAAACGTACGTACACGTCGAAAGATAGAGCATACGCGCTTGCCTATGGAATCGGGCGAACGAGCTTTACGATGAAATTATCCGTTGCCACGTCTGCTCGCACAAACGAGTCGCCGTCCGTGGCAGCGTCGTCGTGTAAATTCTTGGCTTTCCTTGTCACAGGAAGTGGGAGGATTCTTACGAGACTCTCTTTAAAGATATACTTTGAGGGAGTCGAAGATCGCTACGATAATGGATGCTTTTCTCCTCTCATTGAAATATTTAATGAACGAAAATGCATAATGCGATTTTAATCAGAGCAAACAACTCTGTACTTAGTTTTTTTTTTTATGCTTGGCTGAAATAAATGATTCGCTAAGTTTCGCGATGTTTATTTTCTGGGGACGTAATAAATCATTGAATCTTTTCATTCCCATACACATAGAGAACCGTAATAACCGCGCGATGAGAAAAAATCTTTATTCACGATTGATTGCTCGCCGGAGGAACTGAATTTTTTCGCACTGGGAATGAAATTTTGTTAAAAATCGTCGATATTTTTTTAAACACGTTCAACTCAATATTTTTCGATAATTTCAAAATATTTTCGGTGTTCCGGCAGAATATTTGGTTTTTAATGGAATTGTCAACAAAATTTACGATTGGAACGACAAAAATTTGCTTCCGGAGAGACTTTCTAGAATATTTCTCGCTGCGATGACGCAATTTTTGGGATTGTTGAAAAAAAACGTTTAGTCGAACGTACCGAACAAAATATCGATCTTTTCCAACAAAATTTCGTTTTCAGTTCGAGCTGCTCGTGAATTTTCATTAAAAAATAAAAATAAAAATAAACAATAACGTCGCGTAATTCCATCGCAGCCTCGCAATCCCTGACTACAAAAAGCTCTACACTTCCCAAACCATCAAAAGAGTATCGCAATATATTTCAAGGGTTGTTCTTGCACCTCGCGTTGCGGTCGCGACGCTGCGTTTGCATCGATCGTGAATCTCAAGAGGGATTCGTACACACGAATAAGATGAGGAACTCGAGGACGACACTCGAAGGCTCGTTTGTGCGGTTACCAGAAAAAAAGCTCAGTCTCTCTTCCTCCTGCTGGATTATTTACCAGCGGAGTGCGCAGACAAATGCGTAGCGAGATGATGATGAAAGAAGAAAATCATTCCCGTATATATACGCGCGCGATTTCGCACGAGCTTTTTTATAAACACGCACGGGATAATATCGTTGGCGAACGAGATGCTGTTTATTTTTTAGCCTTTCGCATATACAGGAGAATAATAAAAAGGCAGCAAAGTGAATACGAAGAAGCTGCGCGGAGATGAACGCGCGAGATGCAGCGCGGGGCGAGGAAATCCAAGGGGGCAAACTCGTATATGTAAGGACGCGTAAATCAAACATCATTACCAATAGGTGGCAGAAGAGAGAGGAAACCGTATTTCCACTCTTGGGCTCCCGTTCCAAAGTATCCATGCAACCACGCGTGACCATATACTCTTGGCTCACTTCCGCTGCTCCGTCTATTCTCGCACACCGCGTGTGTACGCCTCGAGCCACACGTACAAACAAATGTATATTTGTAAATAAATGTGCATCTACCATTTGCAATCTATCTCCGCATGCGTAAAACTCTTCCTCGTGCTGTGTTGCGCTCACGGTGGCTGCGGAGGTTTCGATCCTCGGCGGTATTTATTATTCAGTATATAAAACGCGTCTTCTTTCACATTGCGAATGTTTTAGTGTTCCAGTGCGTTGGCTAAAGGCTCCAGAGGGAGGAGGAGGCCAAATGTAGAAAACGCCTCGTTTTCTCTTCGCATTTGCAGCCTCTCGCTACGACGCTCCGGTATGCTCTACTAATAAGGGGAAACTAAAGCAGCAGAAATACATCGCGAAGCAAACGCGAGAACACCTGAGCAGCAGCTTGAAGATTCTCGAGAGCAGGAATTCGCTTACTACCGAATCACTTTTCATTCTTGCTTGGACTTTCATGCGATTCGCACCTGCTAATCTAGGGCTTTTAATCTACGCAGTTCTACCGGTTTTGTAAGCCTTTGGCAAAAAATCGAGCGTCATTCGCGCCTGTGCACGGAGTGGGAAACATTTTTTCAACCGTCGCTTCGATTTAATGCGGAAAATGATAACGTTTCGTTGGATCATTGAGACTTTGCGAGCGAACGATCGAAAAGCGATTGCGATTCCACTTTTCCATTAAAATGTGCGGCGAAATGCGTCGCGTCGTGGTTTGGCAAGAAAAATACAAGGTTACCGTAACTACGGGATCCGTTCGAATCGTAAACTGCCCACAACTTTTACTCCATTTTATGGCGATCAACGGATTTGCGTTACATCGCTTTTCAGCTTCGTATTTAATGCTCGCGCCATTTAGCTGCATATTTTATTGCCTGAGAAACTCTGTTTACCTTGCCACTGGGCCGATGCGATGTCATTTATTCGCCAGGTCGATCTTTCCTTTCCCTGCGATGCTGAGGAGAAAGATAGAGAGATCGGAATCTCAACTTATGAATTTCCTACTCTCGTCTTTTTGCCTGGCACTCGCGATATTTAACACACGCCCAGGGAGGAACGGTCCATTTCCTTTTATCCCTAATCTTCGCTTCATATCGGACGCACTTAGGTCCAACGGTAACTCGCTATATATACATGGACACGTATGTGCATCGTTGATGCGAGAAATCGTGGCCCTGAGCTCCAGATTCCGAAAAACGATTTTTAATCAATTTTCATTTTTTTTCGAGCGATCTACCGCTTGGCCGTTTTCCATCCATTGAGGAACGAATGAAATTTGGTTAAAAATCGTCGATATTTTGTTGAATACGGTAAACTAAATATTTTTTGATAATTTTAAAATTTTCTTTATTTTTCCAATAAATTTGGTTTTTAATGGAATTGTTAGCAAAATTTATGATTGGGACGACAAAAATTTGCTTCCGAAGAGACTTTCTAGAATATTTCTTGCTGCGATGAGACAATTTTTGGGATTATTCAAACAAAACGTTTAGTCGAACGTATCGAACAAAATATTCTCATCTTTTTCAACAAAAGACAGAAAACGAGGCAGCGAATAGTTAATAAATACCGCGTGCGATTGTAAAATCATGTTTTCCATTATTTCGCATTCACATGATCGCAATAAAATCTTCTTAATTATATATATACACGAGTAATGTGTATTTTCCTGCTCAGTATCTGTCGTCGTTAAAGTTAACGCTAAACTTAATTACAATTGGATGCAAATTTAGCGACGCGTGCGAAAATCTCGAAAGAAAAAAGGGAGAAGTGCGGAGAGAAAGAGCAGGATGCAACGCCACTGTGTTGTGCTCGCAAGGGAATCAGTTTCGCATGTAACTGCGTTTCTACGTGCAACGACTTTAAGATTGTACATTAGTTGCGGTTGTGGTCTCTTGGCCCGCTAACACATGCTCCTTCTCTATATCTATAAAGACACGTGTGTGTGTGTATATTTACGTATTTTATATCGTTTCTTCTTGGATGGAGGCACGTGTAAGGGAATACGCGAGGGAATCGAATGATTGGCGGTGCACGTATCGCTGTTTATTGATATTTTTGCACTCATCATTTCCCCCTCGTCATCAGGTCAATCGGAAGTTCATTTTATGGAAATGACGATGAGAAAAATTGAAGAAATAATTTATTACGAATAATTAAATGAATTTTATTGATTATTCGTGTTTTACGATCTTTGGCTTTGAATAATTCGAGTAATTTGCATTCATCCCACGATTAAGCACGCAGGAACATAAAGAGGCAAAATAGCGGAGCGACATGATTGAGGTTAAGGATAACAATGACAGATTATGTTCCTTTTCTTCCCTTGGCTCCACGACCCCGCCCCATAAGCACGACTCTTCGTAAACAGTATGCTCAAGCTCCAAGTTCTCGTTTCCCATGAGAGCTCTGCGTTGCTCGAGATTCTTGTTACGGAAGAGAGCGAGCAAGCCAGAGGAAATACACGTACGTGCGGATCGTTAAAGCGAAATATCCACGCGGCTCCCATTATTCACGTCCAAGTCCTGCACACACTTATATCGCGCTACCGCGATCTTTGTGTACTCTGGTCCAAAATATTCTCGTCCATGTATATGAACGTACCTGACGTGTAGAAAGAAAAAAAGCGAAAAAAACGAATGCATGGGAAGCTGAAAACGAGATATATTTTTGATCGCCTGTAGAGACGAAAGTACTGAAGACAGAGAAATGTTGTCAGGAGCTTTTTTGTAGGAAATTTAACGCTCTAAAAGATCGGTCTTATTCATTTTCACGCCATCTCCAGCCGTTTTGCCAGAAATTTCAGAAAAGCTAAACTCACTCTGCAGCTCGAGAGAAAAACATTGCCAGGATTTTTTTCTTATGAAATAAAGGGAAAATATTCATTCCACACTGGCTCTGGATAACGTACAGGAAAATTGCTCGGGTATATACACTCCGAACGCGACTGTCATTGATTGGACGCCGTTACACGAAGCCTGTGGCTAGTTATGATCAATCACGACTGCGAGGTCGTGCGTCAGGTGAACAGTGATCTTCATTTGAATAGTTGATGATGCGACTCTCCAGCAGCCTCTTCATCTCCCGCCAATTCCTTTATTTTGTGTGATATTTTTGCTGCCATACGAGAAACTCGCATTCGACTCGCTTTATGGAATGAGTAATGAACTGCTCACGAGCTCTTTTTCTTTCTCCCCTCCGTCGCGCAAGTACTGTCAATGTTTTTAAGGAAAAATCGTAACGGCGCGACCTCTCGTTCGCCGTGACACGTATTAATTCCCAAAGAGACGCGACTAATCGACCGCGAAGAAAAAATCTTATAGGACTCGGGCGTTTATTGAACGTGCAGAGCTCGAGTGCGCGTCAAGAAATTTGCATCCATTCGCGCACACACAACTTTTCATTGCCTGCTTCGACTTGAGGCAACGAATTAATGAGGAAGAACTTATCAAAAACGTAGCTCCGAGATTTCATGCATCGAGACACGTCGGACGAGAGTCTCGCCGACATTCCATCAATAGTTGAAGGAATACGAATTTTTAAAAACGTTAAAGTATTACGAAACGACTTTTTATTTTATTTTAATTCTTCCAAAATTTTGCATAAACGTTCTTGGCACCAAAATGAACGATTTTCTTCTCTGGGAAAATAATTTTCTGACGTTTCGAATTTGGGATATAATTAATTTGTAATTTTTCTCATTTACACGGGAAATAAAATTTTGTAAAAATCGTCGATATTTTGTTGAACACAACGAACTAAATATTTTTTGATAATTTCGAATTTTTCATTATTTTGGCGATACATTTGGTTTTTAATGGAATTGTCAGTAAAATTTTCGATTGGGACGACAAAAATTTGCTTCCGAAGAGACTTTCTACAATATTTCTTGCTGCGATGACACAATTTTTGGGATTATTAAAAAAAAAACTTTTAGTTGAACGTATCGAACAAAATATCGATCGTTTTCCAACCAAATTTTCTTCACAGTCCTCGAGGTTAATAAATTTAGCGGAAAAATATTTTCTGCGTGCTTGCGTTTAAGAAAAAAAAGTGTGGTAAACGGAGCGAAGGCAAATGAGAGAGAAAAGTGCGAGGAAGAAGACTCAAAGAGAGGAAAATCGTTCGCCAAGCTCAAGCAGCTAAATTATTCGAATGATAATTACTGCGAAAAGGAAAAATGAAACTTTGCAGAGTTATAAATACGTTTGGGTCCGCGGAGATGAAAACGGGAAAACAGAAGCGATGCGGAATTGAATGAGAACGATCGAGGGTGTAAAACGCACACGCAGCCCCCCAGGAAATTACAAAGCCATCAAGTGCTAAGAAGCACTCGTAACGCGGTAAATATCGGAGAAGCAACTGTATACCCGCGTAGATCTAATTAATAGACACGAGAGTTTCGCGGTGAGATCCGCCGCGGCACACCGGGAATAACAGTGCAAATTACTCCACGACCTTAACCTCGCCGACTCTGAAACTCGACGAACTCACTCCGCACTGTGAGAATCCATTCGAATCATCAACAGAAAAAAAAATTAATTAATCCTGTAAACAGAAAAAATAACAAAATTAACAAACAAAAAAAATCGCCATTTCCAAACGATTTTTTCTTCGATACAAAAATGGCCGTTATATAAATTTCTACAAAATTGCACACTCCACATTGACTCAGAAGAACGCGCAAAAAAAAAATTAATTAATCGTGTAAATCGAAAAATAACAAATTCGACGAACAAAAAAAATCGCCATTTCCAAACGATTTTTTCTTCGATACAAAAATGGCCGTTATATAAATTTCTCCAAAATTGCGCACTCCACATTGACTCAGGAGAGGGCGCGAAAAAAAAAATGAATTAATCGTGAAAACCGAAAAAAAAAACAAAATCGACGAACAAAAAAAATGGCGATTTATTCCAAAGGATTTTTGTTTTCGATACAAAAATGGCCGTTATATAAATTTCTACAAAATTGCGCACTCCACATTGACTTAGAAGAGCGCGCATATTTTTGACCCAATTTTCATGGTGTATTACGGAAATAACGTAACTTGAACGACCCTGGCGTCGTTTTTTCCCTTTTGCATATATAGACGCATAAATATGTAATTTCACCTTGGACTGGGCTACTCGGACGTGTTCGCCCATGGTTGTTACATATGCATGTATAATATATTTATCCGCACGCACTCTTGTATCTCTCCGGTACAAGTTACAGTATCCATATATGGAGGGGAACTGGTCATTCATTTTCTTCTCTTACTCTCGAGTGGATTCGCGTGTAACTATCGCTGTATATATACCAACGAGAATTCGCAACATATTTTTACAGTCCAATGACGTATATATATATATATATTACAGACTTATATATACTTCGAGGGAGTACATAGATGTATATATGTGTGTGTAAACTTGAGTTTATACGTATTACATATGGTTGTGATTACGTGAGCTCACCGGTTGCGTGCTGCAACCGTAAGCTGCATCTTCTTCGAGTCTTCCCCGTCACTAGGTCACAGAGAGGATTCGGTTACCGTTCACCAGATGATTTATGACGCATTTTTTTACCTTTTATTCATTTTTTTCTATTCCGAAGTTACGACGAAAACAAAATTTTGTTAGAAAAAATCGATATTTTGTTCGATACGAAAAAATTGTGTCATCGCAGCAAGAAATATTCTAGAAAGTCTCTTCGGAAGCAAATATTTGTCGTTCCAATCGTAAATTTTGCTGAGAATTTCGTTGAAAATCAAATTTACTCCAAAAATAACGAAAATTTTTAAAATTATCAAAAAATATTTAGTTTATCGTGTTAAACAAAATTTCGACCATTTTTAACAAAATTCCATTTACAGTGTGGTCACTCAATCGACGAACTGAAGATCGATATTTTGTTGGATACGTTCGACTAAACGTTTTTTTTCATAATCCCAAAAATTGTGTCATCGCAGCAAGAAATATTCTAGAAAGTCTATTTGGAACTAAATTTTTGTCGCTCCAATCGTAAATTTTGCTGACAATTTCATTTGAAATCAAATTTACTGCCAAAATAACGAAAACATTGAAATTATCAAAAAATATTTAGTTCAACGTGTTCAACAAAATATCGACAAAATATTTTCGGATATTTACGATTTGCGGGTTTTTTAAGTTTGTTTATAAAGTCGAATTGGCAATTATAACTGCACGGAACTCGAGAAATGGTTAATTTGTGGTGCAATGCTGCTCGTTACGTTCAAGCACTTCCTTCCAACACAAGAGTCTCCTTTCTACACGATTAACTGGAATCTGTACAACAAAGATTCTCGCGAATGTACTGTATTACGCGAGTGCATCGTACATACTCTTGCCCGACATTCTGACATTCATTTTCACAGCAATGGAGCCTCCGGTATCCCATTTTTCACACACTTGCTTCGCATTCATTTCCCGCGCACTCGTATATTACGTCGGTGTGTACGTTATTTGAGAACATGTTTGCTCTGCCTATCATTATATTTCCGTTGCACCTCGAGTGCATTTACTCGACCTGACAAAATACTCTGGAACGGTTATCTAACCCAAAGAAGCAGCTGACGATGGGATTCAAAATTGTGATAATTATTTCGACGTTTAATCCACAAATTCGTCATCAATTCGGTATAAACGTGTTTGCAACCTTTTGATGATTATTCATCGTTTGACACGATGCCAGAACAAAAACGTCAAATTGTAAGGAAGAAAAATGTTGAACGAAGGAAAAAAAAACGTCGATCGACAGGATGACAGAAAAATTTCTCGGCTTGGTGAACGGCTCGGATTCGAAGCAGGAGAGAAAGCACAGAGTCATCGTTCGGTCTGCGAGGCACGAGAGAGGCAACAGGTGGCAACAGAAACTTTTGTGGCTTGTCGTATTTGCAGCGATAATTGAATATCACGAGAGCCTCGTGTTTATTGTTCGAATATAACAAACGTATGCAAAGAATCGCGGGATGTCTCGTCGCCTTTTCCTTGCAGCATGGAAAGAGACGGAGTTGGCTCGTACTTGAGAAGGTGGTGGGCAGCATTGTGTAGCCACGAGAAAGAGGGATTCCCCCTTAAGAATTCATTCATTTTCTCTGCTGCTACGTCGATCGCCTCGAAGGCTTAATATTCACACTCGCATGCATAATTCTTACACATGCGACTTATAAAGTTCGCACTTAATTCTCGAGGAGCAGGGGAGAGAGAAAAGGGAATAAGAGCGAAAGAAAAAACGTTACATATTATTACGCGCACGGTCGCGTGCAACCTGGCAATTCTCTTCACTAGGTCAGAACGATCATCCGTTGTTGGAGCTCTCGCTCGTATTTATGCTCGTGTGTGTGCAGTGTGTGTGAGCGAGCATGCTCTGCACTCGAGAGAGAAAATCACCTCTCACCAGGTGTTTTAATTATAAAATGCATTGTACGAACTCACTGCGAGACCAGCAACGAAAGCAACACTTTAGCATCGAAATTTCAAGGTTACGGTTCACGTCGATCTTGTACGAGTTAATTAAGCTTGTTAAAATTCGCCCCCTGTTATTTTAATCCTCAGCTTTTTTACTCCCATCATTCAAATCTTGTTGATCTAACGATTGTTTTTATTCTATAGCGAGTAGAATTTTTCAACTTTAATTAAAACTGTGCGACGATAGAGCGAGTTCGTTAAAATTTATTTCTTTGGACTCTGATGATTCGAATCTCTTCCAGTTTTTAGTCAATCCATCGCGGTGTTTTTTTTTTTTTTTTTTCTTAATGAGATGANCGCGGTGTTTTTTTTTTTTTTTTCTTAATGAGATGAAGTAATTTTCTTACGTGTTCTAATTACGACTCATTATCGCAAACCCAAAGAGCATCATCGTCACGTCTTCAAAGAGACTCGTAAGCTTTTTCGTACCTTTCAATCTTGACTTACAATGGAATATGTTTCATTGGGTCGTGATGCATGTCGCGATTTGTTGCATGTGTCGAATGTGGGGCAATATGGACCACCATTTTTTTACATTACATTCAAATTCGTTGTCTATTTTTTTTTTTAGGGGGGTCCATTTTACCCCACCACGTCGATTTCTGCTTTATAAATACGGAAAAAAATCTGTTGTGGCATCTGAATGATTCGGACTTGGAAATCATCATTTATATCACAACTAGTGGAGCATGAGCATGGAATTCACCATGATTTATTTTCTCTTTCCATCCCCCGCGGCCACTCGCCATTTTCTTTTATTTTCGCCTCAATCCCGTACATCGTACACTCGCACGTTGCTACTACGACGATTCGTTACACGATTACGTAATAACACAGTCAAGTGCACATTACACAAAGTATGCACCGATCGCTCAACAGAAACACGATTGTGTGTGGAGATTTTTAACTGTGCACACTCGATTTCATATTATTTTGAATATTCAACGAATATGCAAGGAAACTTTGAAATTTCTTCGTATTTTTGGGATTTACTGAATTTTTTAATTTATTTTATAATTTTATTTATTTCCGCGAATCTACCAGCAGGTCGAACTCATTTTGAGACATTTTCTTAAGTGAGTTTCCACGAGGATTAATCATTAAATTGAAATAAAAAAAAATTGTGATAATTACCGGTCTGTCAGTTTAAATTGGAATGGTGCGAATATATATCGCACGTAACTGGTTGCTCTCACTGCTCGTATTTAATGCGAGAGACACTCTCCAGCTCGTCTGCTGCTTTATCTACTAGTAGCTTTTCTAGTTTTACTGGGTCAAGTGCGCCAAGATTCATTATTCTTCGCTCTCTTTTCGTCTTTTTTTATTTAAGTCTCTTACGAGCCAGCGTAATCGTCTCTGATTTATTAAGAGATGCGAGAGGCGGAGATGCCCACGTAAATTATACACCAACCCTGGAAAAAGTTGTTCGAGCCTTGAAAAATCCACTTCGTATACACACAACAAAACTTTATCTTTCCAGGTCAACATTTCTACGAATTAAATCGAAAATCGAACGGTTTTTTTTCCTTTTGTAATCAGAACGAAAATAATTCGATTCGTATCCATTTTATTAGAAACAACTATTCATCCTTCCAATCAGAATCTACGATTTTTGTATCCGTCCATTTTTTTTCCTTCTCCTGACGAAAATTATCTCGAGGACTTTGAAAAAGTTTAATGAAATCGATTTTTACAAAAAATGTAAAAATAAATTTGTCTTCGTGGCCTCCGACGAATTGATCTGAATCATGGACGAGTTTTTTTTTGTTCCACTGATAAAAAAAAAGCGAGTAAATTTCCAGAAAAATCTTAGCAACAAAAATATTTTGAAAAAGTTGAATAAATTCAATTTTCACAAAAATACGTTCTGCAGCTTGGAACAAATTCTTGCTCCATATAAATTCGTCATCGTGTCCTCCCACAAATGTCACTGAACCATGGAAATAAATTCGCGAGTAAACAGAAAAATCGTACCGTCAAAAATATTTTGAAAAAGTTGAATAAATTCAATTTTCACAAAAATACGTTCTGCAGCTTGGAACAAATTCTTGCTCCATATAAATTCGTCATCGTGTCCTCCCACAAATGTCACTGAATCATGGAAATAAATTCGCGAGTAAACAGAAAAATCGTACCGTCAAAAATATTTTGAAAAAGTTAAATAAATTCAATTTTTACAAAAATACGTTCTGCAGCTTGGAACAAATTCTTGCTCCATATAAATTCGTCATCGTGTCCTCCCACGTATGTCTCTAAATCATTATCGTCTGCATGAACATTTTATCTACTGCTTGTCTACGAAACAGTGGGTTATCGAGCTTCCGGTTTTGGAAACACGTGGATAACGTGTTTTACATGACGGCGAATCGAGCATTAATTTTCCGCATTTCTCTTTATAACATTCCACAGACTCAGGACATAAATATTAATAAATTCGTACACGTGTATTTATATCGCATATTTCTCGATGTTCGATCTTCCATACCGGTCCATCGAGACCGGTGGATGTATATAATGTTTGAGGCGTGTCCTTGTTGTACCTTGTGCTACACTCGAGCCTCAGGCTTCTGTATCATCGACAGCAATCCCGTAAACTCTAATCACATTGCTCGCCAATCATGACTGGGTCAAAGTCACGAACGAGAATTTCAACTCGATTTCATTTCTTTTATTTCTTCATCTCTTCGTACTTTCTTATTTTCATCAATTTTCTCTGATGCCACGAACATACGCACGGTCCGCGCGCCAATCCGATCATCACGATTATCTTAATGTGCGCGATCATTAAGATATAAATAGATTTCATCTTTCCACGAGGCGTTTCAGGTGAAAATTTCTTTTCGAAAGTCTCGTCGTTTTCCGATCCTAAAAATACTCAATTTTTTTCATTTTTCAAAAAAATTGAATAAAAACTTCAAACAAAAACTGAATCTTTACGTTTTATTGTCATTTTTGATTTTCGAGGAATGTAAACGATTCAAAGTTTCTTGAAAATTACGAGTGAGAATTGTTCGAGCTTTCGAAATGGAAATTTTGCACGAAAAGCCTCGTGGGTGCATTCGTATCTGCACTTTGCAGTTTTATCATTTGTTTCGATGGAGCAAGAGCAATAATGGCATTTCCTCGTTAATGGATTACCAATTAATGGAAGTTGAAAAAAAAAAGAGAGAGAAGTGAGTAGGATTGAGGTTAGAAAGGCGAAGGAGGCAGGTGAAGGAAAAGGAATGAAGTTTGAACGAGATTGCATAAAGGAGGCGAATGACTGGAGGAGCTGAAACCGTGCTCGCGGATGATGAATCACTCTTTATAAATCGATCGCACGATGAACTCGGTTCTCCTGCAAACACATTTATGCCTCGCGATCGTTTGATTTTTTCTCCCTTTTTTCTTTCTAATGCTCCGGTTGTTACTATTTTTTGGCTTTATTTATCTCTCGAACACTCTCGTCTTGCCGGACGTGCCAATCGAGGCCATAACCGATGCATCCTTCGCTCATCATTTCCATTTACATTCTATCCCACGCTTTTTTTTTCTTTTCTCACTTCCCTGACTTACGTCACTCGCGCGGATACTCACTGTTTGTTTTTTTTTCTTTACAGATACGTCGCCGCATGGATATTTGCTCTCAGCTTCATCAACGGTTATCAGGTAAGTTTCTCCACTGAGAATAAAATATTGTTAAAAATCGTCGATATTTTGTTGAATACGGTAAACCAAATATTTTTTTATATTTTCAAAATTTTCTTTATTTTGACAGTATATTTGCTTTCTAACGAAATTGTCAGCGAAATTTACGAGTGTAACGACTAAAATTTGCTTCCGAAGAGACTTTCCAAAATATTTCTTGCTGCATTGACACAATTTTTTGGATTATTCAAACAAAACGTTTAGTCGACCGTATCGAACAAAATATTCATCTTTCTCAACAAAACTATGTTTTCAGTGTAGCCAATAATAAATTCCAAAGATTATTCAATGTTTCAAAAAATTTCTCGTCTCCCCTGTGTCCAAAAAGATCGAAAAAATTGAAAAAATTCTTCTTTACAGTCGACGAGGATCGAAGCACCGGAAATACTCACGAAAACAGCAGGAGCCGAGACTGCAGTTTTGGACGAAGCGACCGAAGATTATTGGGCCGGAAGTGGCTCGGGACCAGAGGACGAGGATTCGCTGCGTAACGAGACCAGGGAATCTCTCGCCCACGAGGCTAGTGATCAGGATGCTGTAAGGACTTTGTACTTTTTTAAAAAAACCCGCGAAAAAATCGTTTTCGTTGACTCAACAAATTTGCGTCCGCGGTTAAAAAAAAATAATAATAATAAAAAAATAATACGAACGGACGAAGCATAAAGAATGGATGGGATCATTTTACTTCCGGGGGATTCTATCAATACGGTAAATTTCCAAGTCTCGTATTATCTTCCGGTTTTTCGAAGCCTCGATCTTTCGATCGATCGCGATCAACGGTGAAACATATCTCGTCTGTGTGCTCCTCGTCCATCGGGCTCCTCGGAGCGATGTACACGAACAAGGGAGCACGAGCTATATGCATAGCAAAGAAAAAAAGCATGAGAAATTCGCCGAGCTCACGTCGCCGATCATCGAGTCATATAACCCGTGAGATGAGCCAGGAGACTCTTTGCAGGCGAGCGCTGCACTCATAGAGATAGCCAGGTATAGGAACATCGTTACGCCCGAGTTGGCGCAGTCTCGCGCGCCCGGTAATTCGCATAAAAATCTGCTCCCATCGAAAAACAACGAGTACACAAAAAATTTCCTATTTCCGAGCACTCCCGGAGAAACAGTTATCGGAGAAAAAGATTCGAATTAATAATTTCATTCCGAGTCGGAAAAACTCAGAAATTCTCGAGGAATTTTTTTTTTTTTCTTATAAACATCGTAAGAAACGATAAAACTCCGTGCTGGCGCGTTTAATTGTAAATCGAAGGAAAACGAACTAATTAAAAATAATTGTCGATACTTTTCAAAATTAATGAAAAGTGATTCGAGTACGCGAATCCTATGAGTGCATATTGGGTCAATCTGACCCGCGGGAATATCCAAACCGTTCCATTCCGGTAAATATTCATTTTTTCTATTTTTTCTATTTTTTTAAATAATTTTTTTAACAATAATTTGTCGCCATGCCAAAAAATGGGTGACGAAAAATGTTACGGGTCAAAATGACCCAGTGTGTGCTCGAAGAGTTAAAACTGTAAAACTTTGATTGAAAAGAAAAAAAATAATTTTTATTAAAAATGATGTGACGAACAAGTGTGGCGAAAGATTATTCGAACGGCATCGAAGTCTCGTCGCGCGATGATATGTCCGGGTGCGGTAAACCTAATAAGGGAAAAGAATATCGGGCGACGAGTCTATCGCAAGGGATCCGGACGAGATTCATCTGGTAACTCGACTAATGACTCTCGACGCTGCGACCGCGTGACCGTTAATCGACGCATGAATGCGCGGGAGTCGGCGATGCGATTCCAATTTACAAGCAGCTCATTGCGCGCGCGGTATACTTCGCATATGGATACGTATTAATGCAGTAAATTCACCTCGGGCTCGAGACGCAACTCAGCGAGGAGTCGTCGACTTGACAAGCCCGGGGAACAGTTACATCGCGGAAATTCCCATGAAACTGATTTTATGCAAACGGCTGTTTCCCGAACATAAAAAAAAAACGATAAAAAATTTCTAAAATTTTGAAAACTGATGAAAATTATTGAAACGGATTTGGAAAGAATCGATTACTCGTCGCGTTACCCATGGACGACAAATGCGCAACAGGTGTGCGTGTTTGCACGTTTTTTGTTCGTTTTTTTTTGTTTTCATTAAGCTACCACGCGTTTTGCGGAATGTGCGTGCGCGCGTCGTACAGAGGGAAAGAAATAGTCGGTGTACGCGTGCTGCAATGCAACCAACTCTTTTCTCCCAGTTTTTTCAATCGCTATTCTTCGCGCACACGTTGACGAGCCAGAGACCCTCGTTTCCGCTGTTTTGTTTTTTTTTTTTACGCGCAACTTTTGCTCGACTTTCTCGGTCAATTAATAAAATCCAGTTTTTCTCAGTGTTCGTGTTCGCAAACCTCGAATTTTTGATTTTGCGTCATCGTTTTTTTTGTTGCGTAGAATTTTGATTGTAAATGGATTTGAAAAAATTGTTTATCGCATCGATTGTCCAGCCTCGCGCACTAGTCAGAGGGCCGGATGAATAAATGAAGAATAAGAATGAAAATTATGAGAGCAGGAGGAAAAAATGGCAGATATTCATAAATGATTCCCAGGTGGTCTACGTGGGCGAGGGAGCCGCCTACGTGCCCGTGCCTTCGCTCAAGAGTCGGCCTTTGAGTCCGAATCTTCAGGCACTGCAAACGCTCCAGGGACTTCAGGGCTTAGCCGGAGGTGGTACCGGAGGAGGCGGCGGTGGAGTCGGGGGTGGCGGTACCGGAGGCACTGGAGCCGACGAGGAATGGGGAAGACATCCAGAAACGTGGGATCGAGAGCACAGAAGATACAGACCAAACACGACGCGTGTGCAACGTAAGTCATGAAAATTTTTCTCCAACTATCGAGAACTTTATTAACTCGACCTCCGACAACTGAGCGTTCATTGAATGGTACACACGCTTAACGCGAATTCCAACTTTCTTGTAAATCCTCTCTCAACGCAATATGTACGTAATTCCCTCCTCCGTGGATCCTGGAGCTTCAATATTATTTCATGAAAGAGAGACGTATATCCTGACGTATGGGATATGTCTTTACCGTTACAGGAGCAATTAAAACGGTGTCGGAAGTCGTATGTGAGAGGCTCGGCTCTGCATCTGACACTGAGAGACTTTGCAGCAATATTCTCTCTTTCCACACGTCGCTGACACTCTTCTCTTACTTTTATTCAACTATACGTAATAAGCTATACGTATATACGTGGAAACACGAATATAGAGGAATGTGGGGCAAAATGGACCCCTATTTTATTCCTTTGCTATTCTCCCTTGACTGCTTTGCTGCTTTTCCTTAATACACTCGAATTCTTTCAAGTGTATTGAGGAAATGAAAACATGTTATCACGATTTTTGTAGTTAGTTGGCAAGAAAAGCTTTTTTGTTTTAATTTCAAAAGATTTTTTTTTACGAATTAACCTCTTTCCAAATTTCTATACAATGATCACAGTAACCGAGAATATTCGATGGGTCCATTTTGCCCCACTGTCTCATTTTACCCCGGTTTTCATTGAAAATAAATATATGTATAGCAAAGTACGTGTCTCAATTGCAACGTCATTACGTTATTCCGCTGCTGGCCACGCGACAAGGCGTTGAAAGCGGAAGAATCAGACGAGGAAGAAGCGAGGGAAAAAGGAGAGAAAAAAAATAAGAAAGATACACGAGAGACGGGCGAGAGAGGATGCGAGGCAGACGTTTGATCGGTCTGCATCGACAGTGCGTTAGAATCAAACCGGGAGATCTCTCGATCGATCTTCTAAGAGAAAAATATATTACACGAGCATTTATTTGTAGCTGTACAACCGGAGAGGTCTTGTCGCTTTCATTGACATCGAGGATATTCAGTGTCAAAACTTTTATCCTTCGTGCACTTCAATATACTGTAGGAATGTATATTCTATATATGTACACGACTCGTACCAAGGAACTTGTGCACGCAAAAAAACGACCACCAGTTAGCTCACGTATAAGAAGAAACTCTTGGTACGGTGACAACCAATGTGAAAGAAACTGTGTGACGACATACCAGTCACCGACATTGGACCCTAACACACCGCGAAAGAAGAATCGAAGAATTACGAGCCCAGGATCGAAGAATCCAGGACTATATATCGAAAAGTGGGGCAATATGGACCCCTGTCGATTTCTATCGTTTCTGGCTCTAAAATTCAAATAGTAAGCAAAATAAAACTTGGACCGTGAATGGAATGCTGCCAACTGATGAAAACTCTCAAATTCGTTAATTCGAAGGCATTATTTATCTCCAAATCGCAGTTTTTATAGTTTTTATATTTTAGGCACGTGCTTTGAATTTCGTCAGTTTTTGGGCTTGAGTTTGAATGAAATCGCAGACGTTCCGGAAGTTGGGAGAGACGGAGAATGAGGAACCGATTGACCGCGTGGAAATCGACTTAGTTCTCGCGTTTCGTTGTGTTATATATTTGTTGGCTGATTCTGCTGTTCCTCATCTTCATCCGCGATGGAAAATTTCTTCAGCAAAGACGAATGTGCAGGAGAAAGAGACCGTAAAATTTAGTGCGACGTTGAAGAGGCTCGCGATGTGCGCATCGAGAAAAAAAGCAAGAGGAAGACAAAGAATGACGCGAAAGAAAAAGGAAAATATACTTTTCTGCTTATAGTTGTTGGAGCTGCGCTCGGTGGAAGAGCAGATTAGTATACCGCGAAGAAGCAACCACGACGGACCCCCGGAAGGCCAATACGGGCGCGTTCACCGTGCACCACCCGTGGAATCGTCAATTACGCGAACGAACAAACGATTATAGGTCTAGGTACGGCATTCTCGAAGCCGATTCCCATAAATCGCTCCACGAAGGTGGAAGAGACTCGAATTCCTACTCTTCAATGCTCCGCCACTAACATCAGTTGTTTTACACGCTCTTATACTCGCTACATATAAATATATATACAAAAAATAAAAATAAAACCAGCAAAAACAAAAATAAACATCGAAAATTGCTCCTGGGAAAACTACAAACTTTTTCCTTGACCTTAGAATGTAAAAATATTCCTTCCGAAGATTCATTTCCACAAAGATTTATCTGAGCCCCTCCAACCTTACCAATCCATCCATAAAATCGATTAATAATGTTAAAAAAAACAAGATTTACTCAATTTTCTGACGTTTCCAATTATTTCATTTCCAAATTAACGTTAAAGCGTAATTCTCCCTCGATAGTCGAATCTCTCATTTACTCGAATGAATAAATGAAAAAACACGCATTTACAAAAAAAAATGATGGTAATTTTTGTAATTTTCGGTGCAATCACGTTTTTTCACTATAAAAGGCAAAATTTCACACAATTTTACTTTCCGACGTTGCACAGGTTTTCGACATCTCTGTATATCTATATTCACGTATTTATATAACGAAGAATAAAATAAAATCCTACGGAGACTCGTAAATATATGAAAATGAATCGTTACAAGAATCGTTGTTGTATCATCCCGACCGGGGCAATTCGCCAAGCGTGAATATCCTCATCTCGATCTATGCCTAACGCTCATTTGGACACGTCATTATATACATGCGTGCGATTGCGACGTCCAGACTGTGTTCCTTATCAAAAAGAGCACTCTCTAAACGTTTTCAGCTGTTCGCTATTCCCTCCAGCCGGTTTTTAGACCGATTGGTGTTAAAATGGACCAGGGCGGAAAAAATCGTCCTTTTCCCTTTTCCTAAAAATAAACCGTTTTTCGCGACTCCTAATCTATCAACATTTTTGTATGAAACTGAGAATCTAATTAAACTGAGAAAATGAAGAGGAACAAATTCCCAAAAAACCATTTTTTTCGATTTTTTATAACAAACTTTCGATAGAAAGGAAAATAAACGATGGCCTAAGTTTCCATCTAGATATTCAAGGTGCTCGGGTACACGACGAGAGAAAAATCGTAGAAATCTTGGAAAAATATTAATTAATATTATTTTTATTTATCGACTGTGAAATTGATTGAAAAAAAAAGGATTTGATTTTTCAGATATCGAGGCAGAGTGTCAGGACGATTATATGAAGATTAGGATCGGATTCAATGGATCTTTCGCTGGACTATTATACTCCGCTGGTAAGAAGCCTCAATTATGGATAATGTGTTGCTATTGTCCGAGGCTAATTAAGGCAGAGTTTCAATACAACTAACAAGCAGTAAATAAAAAAAAATTATAAATCTTTCATCGCTATGAATAAAGAGAGGGAGGAGCTTTCTCGATGGTGATCGACTCGAACATTATTAGGAATAACGATCAATATCGATCGCTCTTTTTACTTCAATCTCCACATTATTATTATCGTGACGTAATAACGCATACAATGCGATACTTAATTGCAGGCTACTCTTACGATCCCGATTGTATGTACGTTAATGGTACCGGCAGAGATTACTACGAGTTTTACATACAGCTCAATAGATGCGGTACTCTTGGCGAGAACACTCATCACCAAGACAGCAGGAAAAATCCTACTGTAAGTTTTTTTCAATAGTCATCCATTGCTCGTTTTTTTTTTAATTTTTTTTCTTTAGTATAAATTAATTTATATCGCGAATCTCGTTCGTGAATGTTGTTCAGAAAAATGCGATTGATCAGTGTCTCTCAACAAATGACTTTGCATGGAAATTTTATTATTGCATTTTCCAGATTTGCACGAACAATTTTTTGAAAACATTGATAAAAATTTTTGCCAGTTTTCAGGGATTTTCTCGGTTCTAATTATTTATCCATTGTTCTTCGTTTTTTTAAATTTATTTATATTCCCCGGAGTTACGAATATTCTTCAGGGAAATGAATTTGACGTTTTTCAACTTAGAGTTCATCGGATTTTTTTTTATTGGATTTTTCTCAAAAGCATACGAACGATCGGTTTGAAAAATCGAGGGAATTTTTGGCTTTCACAGTTTTTAGGAATTTTCTTAGTTCTAATTAGTGATTTTGGAAAATTGCAGAAAAATCTGATGTGGAACACAGTGACCGTGCAGTACAATCCGATGATCGAGGAGGAATTTGACGAGCATTTCAAAGTTACCTGCGAATATGGTTACGACTTTTGGAAAACGGTGACTTTTCCATTTCTGGATGTCGAGTGAGTTACATTTTCTTGTTGAAATTCTTTGACCTTTGTTTTCCCCTTTTTTATGACATCGTGTGGGAAAAAATGTTTGGCGTCGTTCTCCAGATTCAAATCGAACTTCCCAAGAGACTTTTTTTTCGCTCTGTGTGTTTTTTTTTCTTTTTTTTTTTTTACGATTTTACTTTCTATACGTTCATGTAACGTTTGTGCATATGATTTCAGAGTTGCGACCGGAAATCCCGTAGTATTCACTCTCCAGCCACCCGAGTGCTATATGGAAATCAGATACGGTTACGGTACAACGGGGACTAGAGTTGCAGGACCTGTACGAGTCGGAGATCCTCTCACACTCATTATTTATATGCGCAGCAAATATGGTCATTATTAATTATTAAATCTTATCTTTTATCGTTCGACACACTCTTCATCATTATTTTCGTATTACTTTCTCAAGCCGATTATTTTCTATGCTCACTCAATTTCTTGACTTTTCAACGCCACTTGCAAAAATAATTAGAAAGACTTTGCAGCCCCGAAAATTTTCATTCGGAAAAAAAAAAATTTCTTCGTGGAAAATCGTTTAAAATTTGAGCCGATTGAGTAATTGTTGGAAACTTTTTCATAGAGACTGAGAACTCGAAAAATTCGGTGCCTGGAACATAATTTCGGAATTTTGTTAATTACGAGCGTTGAGAATAAATTTTTTATATTAGATTCAAAAATATTTATGAAAATGTTCATGGGTTAGTAATTTTTCAATTTTGGGAACTAATCGAGGGAAACTTTCGGTTTCAATATTCTCGAGTGAGCTGGCAAAATGACTGGGAACTAAATTTGACAAATTTGATGAGTAATTTAATTAATTGTTTGTTTCTTCCTCAAAAATTACTCGGAAATCGAAAAATTGCGTTGCCTGGAACAAAATTTCGGAATTTTGTTAATTACGAGCGTTGAGAATAAATTTTTTTTATTAGATTCAAAAATATTTATGAAAATATTCGTGGGTGAGTAATTTTCCAATTTTGGGAACTAATCGAGGGAAACTTTCGGTTTCAATATTCTCGAGTGAGCTGGCAAAATGGCTGGGAACTTAATTTGACAAATTTGGAGAGTTATTTAATTAATTTTGTTTCTTTTTTTTTAAATCAGAAAATCGAACATTTTCGTGGCGAAAAGAAATTTTAGAATTTCGTTATTCACCAGCTCTGCGAATGGCAGTTTTTTTTGTGACATTGAAAAATTTTGTTGAAATATTCTCGGGCCCGTAATATTGAATAATTTTGCAAGATCGAGGGAAATTTTTGGTTTTAATTTTCGAGACTGAGCTAGAAAAATTGTGTGAAATGAATTTTGACAATTTTGATGAGCAATTTAATAAATTATGCGTTCGTTTTGCGTTCAGATGGATTCGATATCGTGGTGAATGATTGTTACGCTCACAATGGTGGCAACAAGAGGATTCAATTGATTGACCAATACGGTTGTCCGGTTGACGACAAGTTAATAAGTCGATTCCGTGGCTCGTGGTCAGAGAGCGGACTTTTCGAGACACAGGTATTTGCGTACATGAAGACGTTCCGATTCACGGGTTCTCCGGCTCTTTATATCGAGTGTGACGTGAGAATGTGTCACGGGAGATGTCCGGTAAGTTTTTTCCTCGAGTTTTCGATTTTTTTTTGTTAAAATTGAAAAATCGTTAATTTTCCATGGAAATTTGTGACTAAAGTCTTTTTTTTCTATGCAGAGTCAACCCTGCCATTGGAGAAACTCGAAAAACGTTGCGAAACGTTCGCTGACCGCTGCGATCGGAGGACCCACGACACCGGCAACGAGTTTATCAGAAAATGTCAATCTCTTCCAATCACTCAGAGTTCTCCAAGAGGGCGAAGCCGAAGCCGAACTATTTCCAAACTCCACCGTTGCACCGCAGAGTGGTAAGAAGCTTTTTTTACCCTCGCCAGATAACGATCTTTTGAGCATCCTTTTGACCCAACGATTCGTCGTTCGTCTCTTCCCCTTATTTCACTATTTCCTCCACGAATCCTGTGGAGGGTTAAAATTTCAAAATCTGGGAAAGAAAATGCATTTTCGCGTTTTCGCGTTTTCGAATGAGTTTTAAAAACGAGATTTTCGAGAAAAATTTGTCGCTTGGGTGGGAAAATATTCGTATGATCGGCGGAGGCTCAAATCTTTCGAAAATTTTTGAGAAAATCAGAAAAAATTGGAAAAAAATTGAAAAAAAATGAAAAAAATTTAAAAAAATCATGAGCTTTTTCAAAAAATGATAATAATTCATCCCACTGGAACAAAGCAACAAATTTGGTAACAATTTCATACAGAATATGGTCAGACCCAAATGACCAATCGTTAGCGTTTAACCATTCGAGTGCAAGCCACCATATTGGGTCAATTTGACCCAACGTAGTAAATCCTCTCGAAATTCATTTTTTAACGAACCTGAAAATTCAACGTCGAAAAATTCGTTGCCATGGCATTTAAAACAAAAGGTGACAGGAAATTTTCGGGGTCAAAATGACCCAGTGTGTACTCGAACGGAATATTCATTTTTTTATTTCATTTTCTTCCTGCCAAACTAAATAATTTTTTTTTTCAACGTCTCTCTCGACTTGAATGTGAAAATTAAGTGCAAAACGTTTCAGGCGCAGCAGAGAGTCCGACAGGAGACAGAGTGTGTCTAAAGTCAACGTTAGTGAGCACGATAGTTGGTTTGGGATGCGGAATCGTATGTATAATGGCGGGGACATTATTGGCAGTGTGTTCACGAATGAGAAGAGCCGCGAGGGAAAAATTGTTGTCGGACAGTATCGACTACATGACTCACAAGGGAAGAATCAACTAGAGAAAAAATCCGACAGCTGCATCGAGTTGCAACGAGCGAAAAACTTACCGGACGCGAAAACGCGTCTCGGGCTGAGCCCAAGAAAAAAAACAGACAAAAATAAATATAAATAAAATGAATTAATTTTTAAAAAAAGGAGAAAAAAACGATAAGAACGAGAATCGAGGTCGCGATCTCGAGGCTCCTGCCAGCGGCGGCAGTCAGAGGCCATATAGCCACGTCTTTTCGTCCCTTCGTGCGTTACGCTCTGAAAATATGAAAAAAGAGGCAAAGAAGGTAAACGAACGATTCGAATCGTAGCCGAGGATCCAGAATCGTTGCCAATGAAAAAAAAAACGACCAACGCAGCGACTGCCGTCGCTCTCCATCGTTCTACGATTCAAGCAAACTCAAACATTCACCGGAGCGACGTTTATTTATCATTAATAGCTGAGGGTCTTTACGAGAAATAAAAACTATTTGGAGGTTCACTGTCACTTGGAATATTCAGGATATCGAGTGAGCCCGCTCATTTAATCGACTTTGCTGCACCCACGAAAACACGATCGTTACTCATCATAAACTCATTTTTTTTATTGTTATTCAAACTCTACCGAGAGTGAGACTCCGGAGAAAGGAAAAAGCGATCGTTGGCTCAAGAAATACGAATTTTTATAAAAAAATAAAAATCGATCGTATTTTTCACCCAATTATTGCAAGTTCATTGCGAAAATGAATTTGAAAAAAGATTTTTTTCGAAATTTAAAAAAACGAAACAAAACCCACACAGAAACTAAACAAAATGCATGGAAAATCGTGTGTAATGATCGTTGGCTCAAGAAATACGAATTTTTATAAAAAAATAAAAATCGATCGTATTTTTTAAATAATTATTGCAAATTTATTGCGACAATGATTAAAAAGATCGATTTTTTTTCGAAATTTCGAGAAACGAAACAGAATCCGGACAGAAACTGAACGAAAAGCATGGAAAATCGTGTGCAACGATAGTTAGCTCAATAAATACGAATTTTCATTAAAAAATAAAAATCGATCGTATTTTTCACAAAATTATTGCGAATTTATTGCGAAAATGAATAAAAAGATCGATTTTTTTTCGACATTTCGAGAAACGAAACAGAATCCGGACAGAAACTGAACGAAATACATAGAAAATCGTGTGCAACGATCGTTAGCCCAAGAAATACGAATTTTTATAAAAAAATAAAAATCGATCGTATTTTTCACAAAATTATTGCAAATTTATTGCGAAAATGAATAAAAAGATCGATTTTTTTTCGAAATTTCGAGAAACGAAACAGAATCCGGACAGAAACTGAACGAAATACATAGAAAATCGTGTGCAACGATCGTTAGCCCAAGAAATACGAATTTTTATAAAAAAATAAAAATGGATCGTATTTTTAAAATAATTATTGCAAGTTTGTTGCGAAAATGAATAAAAAGATCGATTTTTTCGAAATTTCAAGAAACGAAATAAAATACAATCCTTTATATTCGTGGGTACTTTTTGGGAAAGGAAAACCTGGGAGAAAGTTTCTTTTTTTTATCGAAAGAATAAAAAGCTGTGAAGCTTTCGAATTTTTTGGATTTTTGGAACTGGAATATAAATGATTCGTGTGAGTGCTGGCAACATATTTCGACTAAGGCTCTCGAATAATGTTCTCATAATCTCATTAAGCGTAAAAAATATTAATAAATATAAAGGACAATTAAGTGTATCCAGGTGCGAAGCGACAAAGCCAAAAAGCCCAATTTTCGTACGAACATTTCCAAACACAACGATATTTATAAATTTTGTAGTTTTTTTACGAGGAAAACTTTCCGAAAAAAAACCGCTTGGTCGCTTCGCACGTTGTAGGGTTTTTCTATTATTCCATTTTTTTTTTTAATCATTAAAATCATCATAATTATAAGGCGTATGACTGTACCATGCGGTAAGGACAATTCATCAAACGCTTAATGGAAAACGTACGAGTAAAAAAAATGAATAACGAAAAAAAAAAAGACACATTCGGTTGACGGCCAGTGAGGATTGAATAATATTCGTCGAACCAAGAAACAAAAAAAAAACAAAAAAAAATGAGAAAAAAGGAAATCGAACGATTTTGAAAGTCGCGAGAGTATTAATTTCTCCTCCTGGCTGTGCCGAAACACTCGAGCTAATGTAACTTTACACTCTTTTTTGTAACGATACATTCTCGAGCATTTTTTTTTCTTCCTTATTATTAACGAATTTATCAATTTTGGTCAAATTATTATTGTAAATATAGCGTATTGGCGGTGTACGATGATCGATAGCGAAAAATTACATCTTAGCATCTTTGCTATTCATATAGATTTAAATATTAATTTTTAGACCTCGTGTGTATCGAGATTTTTCAATAAATCGTGGCAGAATCGATTTTTACGCCGTTTTCCATTTAAAACGTAATTCCTATTCCCCTGTCCTAAACGCCCATGAAAAGTCCGAAAAATAAATAACTAAATAAATAAAAAAATTGAAATAAACAAAAATAAGGAAAAAAATATAAAAAAATAAATAAAATAAAATAAATAAACAACATTCAGTCAGAAAATTTTTTATTCACACACCATAACATACTTTTTTCTCTCGTTCTTCCCCTTTTACTTCGACGATTGTTGTAACAAATTGTAGATCGAATACGTGAATTTCATCAGCTGCAAATATGGAAAAAAATACTAAACCGAATTGGCCTGAGCATTTTATTCAATTGGCGTGCTCGATAAAGTCGATTTTTCAAACTATAACGATTCATCGTGTCGAAAAACGATGAAATACTTTTTTTTTTTGCACTCAAGATCGGTGAATATTATTCACCAATTTCCAGGATCAATTTGTAAGAAACGAATCGAAAAATTCGTGTTTAAAAATTTGCAAACTTTTCGGGAGAGAAAAAAATATTTAAAAAATCTGGAATGACTTTTAATTACGAAGAGGAAGTGATAAATACTTCGGGCGATACTTACGCTGTTGTAGGACTCGAGGGAAAGAGTGATGACGTAGCCACTGGTGTATTTCAGACGACGATGCGTTCGTGTCATCATCAAACGTAAATCTTTTTGTGTGCTCTGACTCAACGAAGCCCAGTCCATGGCGTAGATCGCGTTACTTATGTCCATACTCTGAGAACCTCTCGTTAATTATTCGACGTTCGGTTTTCTTCAATCGCGTGTAAAAACGTCGTAGAGCGATCTGGAGAAAAAAACTTACCTCAGTTATCACTTCGTTGCCGTAGAAACACAGAAGAAATATTTGGACGACCATGCACCCGAGATAGACAATGATGAATGTGAATCCAGCACTGAGAAAATTGACCTTTGACAGCATGTAAGTGCTCACGCAAATTACAAAGGTGCTGATGGAGCATTGTATGAAAATTACGACGTTAAAGATGCTGTTGGATCGCGCGACGAATCTGCCAAATTTTTCAAAAGTCTCAGTCAATTTTTGCAAATTTCTTCATTATTTTTTAAGATTCGGTTTAGCGAGTTCAGAACATGGGTCTTTTTGACCCGAGTGACAAATTTTGTTCGAAATTTTTTTTTTTACAAACGTTTTAATCGAAAATGCAACGACTGTACTATGAAAAACTCGATCTTTCGAGTGCACACATCCTGTGAGTGCATACTGGGTCAATCTGACCCAAGGGCAAATTTACCTTTCGACGAAAACGAAAATTAAATGCCGAAACGATCGTTGCCAATTTTTTTGCATTTAATTTTCGTTTTCGTCGATAAATGAATTTACACTTGGGTCAGATTGACCCAGTGTGCACTTAAACGCGAATTTCGATTTTTAATCATTTTTTAAATTTTTTTATTTGGTACCAACGCGAGCCTTCAACTCACTCGCATATTTCCAGATGATGTTGAACGCACGTTCGAATTTTTAGTTTTTCCATCGTCTCGATACCGATGACAGATTTTTTTTGCACGACTCCAGGAACGGAATAAAGTCGAGCCTTGAGTATGTTCAATTGAGAACAAGTTTGGATCATGATTCCGTGGAAAACTGTGTCGTGAGCAGAAGCCACAGTCGCTGCTAGTGCGTGGCTCCAAATTTGATGGCAGTAGCCAATCCAATAGCCTATTTCACTCGTGTAATCGAATGGCAACCATGCCTTGAAGGGCAGAGTTCTATGGGGAATGTTTCCGAAGACTGAACCGATGGTTACTGCCATTACGGCGACTTCCACCAATCCGGAAAACAACAGAGTGTTTTTGCTTGAAATTGTTCATTTTATTATCGATTTAGTCAGGAAAAGAAATCGGAATATTCCGGTGGACGTAGAAATTTGTTGAAAACAAAATATTGTTGAAAAAGATCGATATTTTGTTCGATGCGTTCGACTAAACTTTTTTTTTTTAAGTAATCCCAAAAATTGTGTCATTGCAGCAAGAAATATTCTAGAAAATCTCTTAAGAAGCAAATTTTCGTCGTTTCAATCACAAATTTCGCCAACAATTTCGTTAGAAACCAAATTAACTGCAAAAATAACGACAATTTTCAAAATTATCCAAAATTTTTTAGTTTATCGTGTTAAAAAAAACGTCAACGATTTTTAACAAAATTTCATTCCAGTGTGAATTGGTTTTTGTTTGAAATTGTAAATTTTATTATCGATTTAGTGAGAAAAAGAAATCGAAATATTCTGTTGGACGTAGAAATGTATAAATTTTGGATGACGGAGATTTTGAATCGTGCTTTTTGTCTTCTCACCTGCATCGCTTGTCGTATTTTGTTTGTATGGCGATTTCTATCTCCTCGACAGGACGGCATGTCCGATTATTCAAAATGTCGAAAAGTTGGATGATTTCTTGGCGCTTAAAAAGGATGTTTACCATTTTGTAACAAACGCCGAGCATCGTAAGGGCCATGAAAATAACGTTGACTGCGTCATCGAAATTTTCAACCGTAATTGTTACTTCGAGCAATTCCGTCAGCGTGAATGTGTAAACGGAAAATATTGAAAAAATGGTGTACGTGTTGTAAAGATTTTTTTTCCAACCATCGGTCCATTGGTACGGTCGCCAAGCGCCGCAGATTTGTAATAATTTGAAACTCAAAGGTAACACGTGCATGGCGCGATGATATGAAGAAACTTTTACGAAAGGACGTCGTGGCGGATTTTTTCACTCGCGAGCATCGAACCTCGAGGGAAGAATTCCTACTGATCGTGACGAATGAAATTTCCGAGACACTGATCGTATTAATTCTTCATCTTCCTGACTCTGACGAATTCAAATCAAACGAATTAGGAAGCCCATGATAATTATCGACGGTCTGCTCGTTTCCTCCTTCGACTCAGGCGACCCAGGTTGCGTTAAATATTGCCTCCAGGACACTAATCACATTTGACCCTTTCCTCGGAATATTCACGAGAAACCCGAAAAAGCGATTAATCGGATAAAAAATAAATTACGCGCCTTTTGGTCGTTTCACTGGAGCGTCCGTGTGTCTCGCTTCATTGAAACGATTTTTCCAGTCTCAATTTCCTGGCTATGGAGTTGACGTTTTTTTTTTTTTGATCGTAAGACATTTTTTCACTGAAAACAAAATTTTGTTGGAAAAGATCGATATTTTGTTTGATACGTTCAACGTTTTTTTGAATAATCCCGAAAATTGTGTCGTCGCAGCAAGAAATATTCTAGAAAGTCTCTTCGAAGCAAATTTTCGGCGTTCCAATCGTAAATTTTGCTGACAATTTCATTAGAAACCAAATTTACTGCCAAAATAACGAAATTTTTTAAAATTATCCAAAAATATTTAGTTTATCGTGTTTAATAAAATTTCGACGATTTTTAACAAAATTTCATTCCCAGTGTTTCAATATTCATCAAATTAATGAGCTTTGACGTCTGATTAATTGAATTTCCCAAAAGTCCACGTTGCCAAGGAAATAACTTTGAAATCAATTTTTCGGAGCTGCGTTTTTATTGATTAATTCATCGGAATTCGTCTCTCGGGGTCTAGACCCATAAGTGAATAATTTTTCGTCTCCATTTCCCTGCTATGGAGTTAACGTTTCTTTTTTTTTTGCACGAAAAGAATTTTTTCCAAAATTCATCAAGTTATTCATCAAATTAATGAGCTTTGACGTCTGATTAATTAAATTTCCTAAGAGTCCACGTTTCCAAGGAAATAACTTTGAAATCAATTTTTCGGAGCTGCGTTTTTATTGATTAATTCATCGGAATTCGTCTCTCGGTCCAGACCCATAAGTGAATAATTTTTCGAGCACAAATAAGAATCCTGAAGCTAATTTGCATGTTAAACTTGTGCCATGAAACAAAAGCAATTACAAAATGCAGAGAATCTTCCATTTTTTTCGATCACTACGCCGGCTGATATTTTTTTTTTTCCTGCAGTAGTTTTCATGGCTCTGGTGATTTTTGTAGGACGTTGTACGTCGAGTAAGAGAGTTTGAGAAGCTGCGGATCGATAAAACAGAATTGAAAAATATTTTCCTTGGGAATCAATTTTGAGAAGTTTGAAATTTTTTTTATCGCTTACACTGTTGAAGGAATCGAGATTCAGGGTGAGGATGCGACCACTGGTGAATGTGATGGGCCTGAGGGTTCGAGACATTACAGTGACTAAGGTTCGTTTGGTTCTGATCGTGAAGGACGGCCAGTCGGTCTCAAAGACTGCGTCACCGAGCGCCAGGCTCTGAAGAGATTTAAAAAAAAAAAATTGCATTTCGTTTTATTTCCCGAAATTATTCGATTTTTTTTTTTTCAAATTTACGGTGATTGGAAAATTTTGGGGGAAAGGAGACTCGACTCACCTCGACGGTGACTTGTCCACCGTACAAACAATAAATAAATATTTGTATCAACATGCAAGCGAGGTACATGAGGACTCCTGCAGCTTCGACACTCAGGGGCTTCATATGCGTGAGTTGTAAAACGCTAACGCACAGTACGATCGTGCTCAAGCTGTATTGGACGAATATCATGACGGTAAAAACGTCGTTCGACTTTTCGGCTAATCTGGAAAAATAAAATTCGTAAAATTCTTCAGAATTATCGAATTTTTTCGAATTTCGTCGTTTTTTTCTTTTTTTTTTGACAAAAAGCAAATTGCGATCAATTTTTTTTATGGTGAAGAATTTTTTATCAAACTTTTCATCGAACTTGAAAATTTCAAGATGATGCTCGATGCACTGAGCCAGCAATTTCGTTTCCGTAGTTTCGATGCTCGTCGAATTGTCTGTTCCCTCGTAATCGTAAATCATTTCAGGAATTTTTTGGAATCGACGTTTCAAAATGTTCAATTGTCCACACGTGAGGAGCATGACTCCCGGGACGACAGTGTCGAAAGCAACGTTAATACCAGCCCCGACAGCGTGACCAAAAATTTGATGTAAATTTGCAATCCAAAAGCCTGGCGGTGACGTGTCGTCGTAAGGCACCCATGCATTGTAAGTTTTTTTATCGTGTGCCAAATCTTGGAAGGAGCGAATTAGAACGGACGTCGCTCCGAATCCTGTCAGCGCACCGTAGCCCACAGTATTGAACCTTTGGCAAGTCAATTGAAAGATGAAAACACACACACACACACAGACGAAAACGTCAATTAAGCCGAACAAACGAGTTGCACATAATTTAAAAAATAAACAAAACAAAAAAAATTGTCATAATTTCTTTGCTGAAGATCAAAGCAAAAAAAGTCTAGTCGATTTTTTTGATTCACGAGTAACGATTGATCCTCCTTCATTAATAATTATTATAATAATTAAATAAAATTTAGATTAAAATTCGATCAAAATTTAAATTTCATTAATAATTTTTATAATAATTAAAAAAAATTTAGATTAAAATTCGATCAAAATTTAAATTTCATTAATAATAATTATAATAATTATCATAATTATTAATTAATAATTATAAATAACAATATATTATTATAAGAACAATATATTGTTGTAATAATGAAATAAAATTTAGACTAAAATTAGATTAAAATTAAAATTTCATTAATAATAATTATAATAATTATCATAATTATTAATTAATAATTATAAATAACAATATATTATCATAAGAACAATATACACTGTCGCTCAAAAGTTTGGATACAGTACCCAATATTTTTTGCTGCACTAAAAGTTCGATAACTTTTTGAAAAATAAAGATTTTCCAATTTTCCAAACGGCGTTTTGAAGGGGACAAATGAAGCTTCAGTTCGCCCCATTTAAATATTTTTTATGATTTTTTTTCGACCCAGTACGGACTTTGGTTCGTGACTGTTTTTATGCCTTTTTTCGACCATGGCGAATCAGGCGCACAACTCAAAAAAATTCTTCTATTTTTTTTTAATGATGGAGAACTTGAAAGTGAATGTAAAACCTCCATGTTCTTTTTTTAAAAAATTTTTTGCGATTTTTTTTCGAAAAGTTATTAGCATTTCGGCTGGAATCGATAAATTTTAAAAAATTCGAAATAACCCGAGAACAATGGGATTAGAGAGAAAATGTTAAGAATGAAAAAAGTTGTGTACTTTCATTCTGAATAGCATTGAATTTTTTCGGAATTATTTTTTGAATTTTTTTTTTTTGGAGTATTTTTTTCGCAACTCACGCGTAAATTTTTTTTTTATGATCGATAAAATAATCATATGAGCTTCTCAACCCACTTGGATGAGTTTTCCATCGAAAAAGCCGCCTTTGGCTTTTAACACCACGTCCACGACTCGCGGCATCCGTTCGATCAGCTTCGAAGCCAAAGGCGGCTTTTTCGATGAAAAACTCATCTAAGTGGGGTGAGGGGCTCATATGATTATTTTATCGATCATAAAAAAAAATTTTACGCGTGAGTTGCGAAAAAAATACTCAAAAAAAAAAAAATTCAAAAAATAATTCCGAAAAAATTCAATGCTATTCAGAATGAAAATACACAACTTTTTTCATTCCTAACATTTTCTCTCTAATCCCATTGTTCTCGGGTTATTTCGAATTTTTTAAAATTTATCGATTCCAGCCAAAATGCTAATAACTTTTCGAAAAAAAATCGCAAAAAATTTTTTAAAAAAAGAACTTGGAGGTTTTACATTCACTTTCAAGTTCTCCATCATTAAAAAAAAATAGAAGCATTTTTTTGAGTTGTGCGCCTGATTCACCATGGTCGAAAAAAGGCATAAAAACAGTCACGAACCAAAGTCCGTACTGGGTCGAAAAAAAATCATAAAAAATATTTAAATGGGGCGAACTGAAGCTTCATTTGTCCCCTTCAAAACGCCGTTTGGAAAATTGGAAAATCTTCATTTTTCAAAAAGTTATCGAACTTTTAGTGCGGCAAAAAATATTGGATACTGTATCCAAACTTTTGAGCGACAGTGTATTATTGTAATAATGAAATAAAATTTAGACTAAAATTAGATTAAAATTAAAATTTCATTAATAATAATTATAATAATGATGATCATTACTAATTAATAATTATAATTATTGTAAAATAATTATAATAATTATACGGATAATGTTCTGACGAATTTACTCTGTCAATCGATTGAAGTATTCGTGAATGTTCATTTCGTCGTCGTTCCTAGGTTGACAAGGAGTTTTTTGCAGTGTTTCCATCAAGCCAATGAGCTCCTGTCGTTTGACAAGAATATTCAACGTTTTTCCAGAAATGCCGATCATCGTGACGGCGATGAAGGAGGTGTTGGCAAAAACTTCGAGATCATCGGTCGACATAAACAAAGCAATTAATTCAGAGATTGTAAGAGACGTTATGAAGAATACAACGAAGCACGTGTACAGATCATAGAGTCTCGATTTCCACGAGGATTTCCAGTGCACTGGTCGCCACAGACCGATGTACTGGAAGATCCGCAATGGAAGCTTCAATATTTCCATTTCTTTCGTCATTGCGCACACGAGTGTAAACCTCCGACGTGCATTCCTTTCGTGCCAGCGAAAAAAAACGCAAGTCGCAATTTTTCATGAGAAAAAAACGACATGTGGGCATCAATAACGAATCATTATGCATCGTTGTTCCAACATGTACGAGAATTTGTGCTTAACTTCGTCGTTCGGAATTAAAAAACATTTTTTTTCTCTACGTTACATTCGTGAACAATTAGACGACCAATTATCCATCGTTCCCCCTATTCGAGGGGAAAACTGCTTGTCTCTGTGAATCGTCGTTGCATACAAGCCTCGCCGTGTGTCCAGAGTGCACATTAATTATTCAGTCGTCGGTGAGCCACAGTTTGGAAAACACTTTTTTCTCTTCGCTTCTCATTTCAGAGCGAAATAATTTCTTTTTTTTTTGTCATACTCACAGTGGAATCCCGATCAATTATTCAGCCGATAATAACGCCGTGTCACGACATTTCCTCACCCCTTCCTCGCCGTCGTTCCGGATGAGATCGCTCTGGTATCGAGGAGTCGCTGCTTCGTAGTTTCCTCAACCACGCCGTCTCCCTCTTGTCATCGAGCTCGAGCTTGGGAGACGCACGTCGACGACGCGAACGATACACTCGTAAGTAGTCGATATCCCATAAAGTCCCCGTGACACACAGAGTCTTACGGGAAGTGTGTACAGAGGAGAAAATTCGATGGGAAAATTGCAAAAAAATTGCCAAATCAATTTTTTTCACTGAATCGTCAAAATCGTTTTTTTTTTTTTTTTTTTTNATTGAGGACGAGACCAGCGTTCCTTTCACGATGGACAACTCGTCGATTTTCCAAACTAATTTTTCCCCGTGCTCAATTTTTTCATGGCGAGTCCTGATGACAAATTGAGAAAAAAAAAATTTTTTTTACAACCGATAAAAAAGTACGAAAACGTCGCGCGAGCTAATTTTCCGATCGTCATTAAATCTCGTGAAATATGTCGATACCGAATTCTGTGGAAATATTTTTTTAAAACACATCGAGACTCCGAGTCAAGGATAAACAGAAGAAACGCTCCAGTCGATTGAAAAATTCGAACTGAGCTCACGAACCTGGAGACATGACTCTCGAAGGGTTTGCTGACAGCACACATTTCATTTGACACGTTATTTATTTTCTTTACCGTGACATTACAAACCCCATAATTTGAGACTCCGATATGTACCGCGCGACCAAACAATCGGTGTCGTTCCCTCGATAATTCACTTTTCTGTACGTAACTGCAGGCAAAAGCAATGTTTTTTCCACTTTCGTACGAAAGAACCCTTAATTACTGCACTCCGGAAAGACTCGATGATTTTTCCCTGCAGTCTTTTTGCCTGCACGTATTTAAGGGACCCTCATAGGGCTTGCAACAACATTTATTATTCACTGATTGATTGCAAGAGAAAAATGCATTGTAATACTTCGTCGACTTGTCTCCTCGTCACGAAAGCACCGTCATTATCTTACGCTCGTTGCCATTTTTGTAGAATTTCCTTTTTAAACATCTCTGACATTATTTTTATTCTAGAAAAAGAAAAAACTTGTCTCCTGGCATTTTGATCGATTTTTTCGTCATTGGGAAAAGGGAACAAATTTATTTTTAAGTCTCTGGCGATCGATACTGTTTTTTTATTTTCCACATCGGGCAACTTGACTTTAAGGGCATGATGCACGTGATTACGTGGACGCAATTAACACGTTGACTCAATGGTCGCTGGAAATAACGTTGAAGACCGAATACGATAATTTTATGAGCTGAAATGATAATTTTTCACATTTCATGAAATTATGCGCATGCGGAAATATTTGTGAAAGTTTTTGGCGACGTTTGTCGCTGAGTGAGACTCACTCGGGCAAATGCATCCAGAGACAACGTGATTACATGATAGCAAATGAAAGTTATTGGCCGTTGCGATCGCAACATCATCATGATGAGACTTTTTTTCGTTTTGGTACGAAAGGACGTCCAGTCCATTTTGTAAACTGCATGGCAAATGTCCACGCTCTGAAAAATTCGTTTATGGAAAATCATTTTTATTCACCGCTCGATTTTCTTCGCGAATTTATTGATTTTGATGAAAATTAAATTATTAAAAATAATGAGAATTTTTTTTTCTATTCTCGCTTCAAAAGCACGATCTGAAGATTGACTATGAATTTTTTCCGATTTTTTTATCAATAATTGTAACTGTGATAGCGCCAAGACTCCGGTTCGCAAAAAAACGTTCACGGATTCAAAGTCACGCTCGTTTAATTATTTTTCCTATTTTTTCCAAGCGACGTGGAATCTTTTTCCACCTCCACACACTGCCCATGACTCATTGTTGGAAAGAATTGTAAATATTGATAAAAATTGAAAAAAATTAATAACAAAATTACCTGGAGCGACAATTCATTTCCGTAGAAGCACAAAATGAATATTTGCATGAGCATTGAAGCGAGATACATTACAGTAGCCACAAATTCTGCGGTGAAAAGTTGGACCTTCGAAACTTCATAGACACTGACGCAAAGGACGAGAGAGCTGATGGAAAATTGTAGCAAAATGACGAAGCCGAAGATACTGTTCAATGTACGAGCCAATCTATAATTCAGACGATCAAGTTGTTCTGCAACGAAACTTTGCCAACTTCGTTATCTGAGAGTGAAACGGTTGCGATTAATTACTGAAATATTCGGATGTGATGCCTGATGCAATCTGCGAGCAGATGCGACTCTAGAGTTTGCTTTTTCATCTCATAGTCTTCGCCCTCGTTGACGTTTCGTTCTCCTTGATTTTTAATCATTCGCGGTATCGATTCGATGCGATATTTGAGAATTTTCATTTGGGCGCATGTGAGGATTATGAGACCCGGAAAAAATGTGTCGAAGGCGCTGTTAAGAATGGCGCCTGTACTCGCTGCTATGAACTGATGAATGAACGTCACGAGGAATAGAATTTGCGTCGAGTCGTAGGCGTAAGGCAACCACGCTTTGAACGTCAGTTTACGTTCAGGTGTATCCATAATAATTGACTTCGATAACATGAGAAAAGCTGTTGATAGTGTGAGTATCGTGTACCGAGAAAAAATCCATCTTTAAATCAAATTCGAAATTTTACTTTTTAATCTTTTTTTTTTCAATTATTCTCGATAAAAAAAATATCGGAATGAGCCAAAACTAGAAGGTAAAGAAGAGGAAGTGCGATGTACACAATATCTTACTACAGTTGGCAAAAATTAAAACAGTTGGACGATTCTTCGAAAAACTCAGATTTCTTCACTCAAAACTCATTTTTTCGTAAAATTCGAAAAATCATAAAATTCATATTGAAGTCAAATTGAAAAATAAACTTTTGAATAATTTTTCCCAATTATTCTCGATGAAAAAAATATCGAAATGAGCCAAAACTAGAAGGTAAAGAAGGGGAAGTGCGATGTACACAGTATCTCACAAAATTTGACAAAAATTAAAGCAGGTAGACGATTTTTCGAAAAACTCAGATTTCTTTACTCAAAACTCAGTTTTTCGTAAAATTCGAAAAATCATAAAATCCATATTGAAGTCAAATTGAAAAATAAACTTTTGAATAATTTTTCCCAATTATTCTCGATGAAAAAAATATCGGAATGAGCCAAAACTAGAAGGTGAAGAAGAGGAAGTGCGATGTACACAGTATCTCACAAAATTTGACAAAAATTAAAGCAGGTAGACGATTTTTCGAAAAACTCAGTTTTCCTCACTCAAAACTCAGTTTTTCGTAAAATTCGAAAAATCATAAAATCCATCTCGAAATCAAATTGGAAAAATAAACTTTTGAATAATTTTATTAAAATTATTCTTGATTAATAAAATATCGAAATGAGCGAAACCGAAAGATTTATTTTGGGATTTTTTCGGAGGGCGACGCCACGAAATCGTAATTTTGCAAGGTACAGGGCGACCAGCGTGTTTACCTAGCATCGACGTGGCCATCCGATTGAATTTTAATCTCGATGGGATCTCGAGGTTCACAGATATCGCTCCCCAGAGCATCGGTGAGATCGATTATTTCTTGTCGTTTTCGTAACAGAATCACCATCTTCGTGAAGACTCCGATCATCGTCAGGAGGACGAAAGAGCCGAGGGCAAATTCTTCGACGCTGTCGAACGAGGCAAAGAGTTCGATGAACTCTGACACAACGAAAGTGCAAACGAGAAGGATCATTGCGGACGAATAAAAATTGTAGAGTCCGAATTTCCAGCCAGAAAACCATAAAAACGGTCGCCACACGCCACAAAATGTGAAAATTGCAAAATTCCATGATAATGCGAGCATTTTTGTGTTACTCTGGGTGACAGCACAACGCGAACGTCTCTATGCCGCTTCGAACCCAACGAACCGTGCACAACATCGCAAACGATAAAGGAAATTTCAAAAAATTGGAAAAATGGGAAGACGCAGAACTTTGTCTTGGCCTGGGGATTAAAAATTTATACGTTAATAATGTAGAGAAAAAAAATTTCTTCAACATTCTGTTTCGATGGATCGATGCACGTGCATAGAATTTATCTGTTCGTAATGGCTTTCTCATCGTTTTTACTGGGAAGTGCATCGTTCGGAACGATGGCGATTAAATTGGGGTATGCAGTTCGTTGACGAGTTCGTGCATAATGTAATTACGTTTAGAGCGAGTGAGTTGACGATACGTTAGAGTCGTTTGATTGCTTTGACGAGTAGTATCTTTTGTATCGATTCGAATTCACCAGCAATCAAGCAATTTTTATTCCATGAGTCTAGGGGCGTTGAAAAGTACTTGGTTGCAAGAGAGTGCAGTATCATTCTGTCTGGCAAGAGAGTATTAACGAGAGGGAGTGTTTCAACGACTTTTGAAGATTTTTGTCGATTGCTAGGCTGCTGTATTTTAGGAAAAAAAAATTTTCACCTGTTGAGATGAATCTTCTGCGGCAGATATTCGTCAATAATCACGTGAGATTTTGTTGGTTCAATGATTGTTACTTTATTCATTTAGAAAAAACGTTCTATCGGGTAAGCAATTGTTGTCTCCTCAAGCATCGTTGGAAATGACGTTGAAAGCAGAGTACGATAATTTCACAAGCTGGAAAGATCAATTTTTTTTTTCAGAATAATCGAATGTGGATTAGGCGATTGGCTGATTGGTGGAATAATCTTTTTAATCGTAGTGTCGATCAATCGGTACTCACGCTGACAAATGAATCGAGCGTCAACGTAATGACGTGATAGCAAACGAAAGTGATCGGTTGCTGCGCTCGTAACATTATCATTACCAGACTGTGTTTTGTTTTTATACCAAACGACGACCAGTCCATTTTATAAACAGCCTGACAAATTTCCATGCTCTGCGGAGATTAATTCAGATAGGAATTGGGGTGACCACTAGTGATAGATTCGCGATTGACGAGTGCGTTGGGCGATCGTTCGAGTCAAAGAGCTTCGGGCCAGGCCAACAAGCCAAGCCTCTCTTGAAATTTGTTGCCACAACTGCGTGCAAAATTCGCTAATATCGCATGGCGTGCATTAAATTTAATTAAAAGAAAAACTTTTCAATAATCCATATAAAAGCTGTGTCAACATTTTTACAACGATGATAGGAGTCACGAATATAATACCTGGAGGGACAATTCACCTCCGTAGAAGCAGAATACGAAAATTTGCACGAGCATTGCACCCAAATACATAACAGTAGCTGCAAATTCTGTGCTGAAAAGTTGCACCTTCGAAACTTCATAGACACTGACGCAGATTACAAGAGAGCTCACTGTGAATTGAAGAAAAACGACGAAGCCGAAAATGCTGTTCAACGTATCCGCCAATCTGTAATTCAGACGATTTTAAACTCCAGAACAACAAAAAAACTTTGCCCAACTTGATATTGTCGAGTAAAAAGTTGGATTTTTTTTTTTACTGAAGTATCTTGATGTGATGTCTAATGCAATCCGTTAATAATTCAGACTCCGATGTTTGGTCATTCCTCCCAAAATCCCCCTCGTCGTCCAATGATTTTGTTCGCGTCTTCATAATCCGTGGTATGGCTTCAAATCGGTATTTAAGGATTTTCATTTGAGCACAAGTTAGCATAATGAGACCAGGAAATAAAGTGTCAAAGGCGCTGTTAACTACCGCGCCTGTACTAGCAGCCATAGCCTGATGAAAATACGTCATTAGGAAAATAATTTGTGTCGAATCGTAGGTGTAAGGTAGCCAGCCTTTGAATGGCAGTTTACGTTCAGGTATATCCATTATCATCGACTGCAAAACCATTATAAATGCTGTAGAGAGTGTCAGTACCGTATACCGAGATGCCGTCCATCTTCAAATCACAAAGAATTCACGCAAATCAAATTCTTCAACCAGTCCACTTATATAAACTCATCATATTGCATTAAAAGTCTATGAGACTCTGAAATAATCGATTTATGCACCAAAAAAAGTAACTTCCCACGTGGTGCCATGGAGAATTTGGAAAAAAATCGGACTGTGGGTGCATAATGTAAAGATCCAATAAAATAAATAAGTTACAACAGTTCACGATTAACAATAATTTCGAAATAAATAGAAAGAGAACTGGTTTTTTTTTCTAGTGTGCGGAATGGCCTCATCCACTTATTTGAAGTAAAATATTATTATTTTCATCATTTTAAAACTGACCTCCTGTAAGTTTATAATTTCTGAACATCTGAGGGTTCATTCCGTCCCCGAATTCACAGCGTGTCAGATATTTTGAGAATTTGAAAATGTCATGTATCAAGTCACCTTGCATCGCGTTCGCTATCCGCTTGGATTTGGATCTCCACCTCATCTCGTGGCTCGCAGATATCGTTTTTCAAGGCATTCGTTAGGTCGATTATTTCCTGTCGTTTTCTTAGCAGAATCATCATTTTACCGGACATCCCGATCATAGAAAGTAGCATGAATGATCCGTGAGCGAATTCCTCTGCACTGTCGAACGAGCCAAAGAGCTCGATAAACTCGGATATGACGAATGTACAAATTATAAAAATCACGAAGAATGTGTAACAGTTGTACAGCACCAACTTCCAACCAGCAGGACATTGCAGCGGTCGCCACAGGCCACAAAGATTGAGAATTGTAAAATTCAACGAGAGTGTATGCATTTAGATTGAAAGAAAACAAAATTTCAACGACACTTTGTTACATCGATGCGAAGAGAACTTTGCGCCAGTACTTACTCTTCCCGATGTCAATAAACATTCACAAAAGCGTTATTAAAGTTATTTGCTGAAATGGAGCTTGAGGGAGAATACAGAATCGAGCCTGGACTGTTTGAAATTTAAAAATGCAGCATTGGATGATGATGTCAAAAGAAAAAAAAAGCAGTCAGCATTATATTCAGATCGATCGATGTCAGGGAGTTTATCTTTGCACAGTTTTTTCAGCACCCACTCGACAGCTAATGATACGAGCTGCATTTGACGACGTTGTGCATAATGTAATTACGCGGTTGGCATAACTGAGACGAAGGTACATAGAGAGACATTTGATTGGTCTGAAATGGTATCTTTTGTATCGATTCAAGTAATTCCACCGACAGTCAAGCCATTTTTATTTCATAAGTCTAGAGACATTGAAAAATATCTGGACGCAACTCGTAGCAGTTATCGTTCAACCGGCAAGAGAGTATTAACGAAACAACATTGGTGGTTTATCATTATTATTCTGTACATATTGTGTCAACGCCTTGAGAAAGGATTTCAAAAGATTCGTCGCACTTGCTGGAGTGCCCACAGCTTTCCATGAGGCTGAGTGAATTTAGAGATTACTACTTTATTACTTGACAATAAAGAGTCTTGACGCACGAATAATTGTCGTCTCCTCAAGCATCGTTGGAAATGACGTTGAAAGCAGAGTACGATAATTTCACAAGCTGGAAAGATCAATTTTTTTTTTCAGAATAATCGAATGTGGATAACGCGATTGGCTGATTGGTGGAATAATCTTTTTAATCGTAGTGTCGATCAATCGGTACTCACGCTGACAAATGAATCGAGCGTCAACGTAATGACGTGATAACAAACGAAAGTGATCGGTTGCTGCGCTCGTAACATTATCATTACCAGACTGTGTTTTGTTTTTATATCAAACGACGACCAGTCCATTTTATAAACAGCCTGACAAATTTCCATGCTCTGCGGAGATTAATTCAGATAGGAATTGGGGTGACCACTAGTGATAGATTCGCGATTGACGAGTGCGTTGGGCGATCGTTCGAGTCAAAGAGCTTCGGGCCAGGCCAACAAGCCAGGCCTCTCTTGAAATTTGTTGCCACAACTGCGTGCAAAATTCGCTAATATCGCATGGCGTGCATTAAATTTAATTAAAAGAAAAACTTTTCAATAATCCACATAAAAGCTGCGTCAATATTTTTACAACGATGATAGGAGTCACGGATATAATACCTGGAGGGACAATTCACCTCCGTAGAAGCAGAAGACGAAAATTTGCGTCAGCATTGAACCCAAGTACAAAACAGTAGATGCAAATTCTGCACTGAAAACTTTAACTTTCGATACTTCATAGACGCTGACGCAAATAACGAGAGAGCTCACTGTGAATTGGAGAAAAACGACGAAGCCGAAAATGCTGTTCAACGTATCGGCCAATCTGTAATTAAAACGATTTTCAAATACTGCTGAAAACGAAACTCTGCGAAATTTGATACTCTGTGCATTTTGGCTAATTTGGATTATTTACTTAAATATTTGAATATGATGCCTGATGCAATCCGCTATCAATTGAGACTCCAATGCCTGGTTCCGCGTCGCACCCTCGTCGTTGTCATCCTCATCCGATTTTTTCTGCCTCGTTAAAATTAGCGGTAGAGCTTTGAAACGATATTTAAGGGTTTGTATCTGAGAGCAAGTGAGCATAATGAGACCCGGAAATAATGTGTCAAATCCGATGTTTATTACAGCTCCTGTACTAGCAGCCATGGCCTGATGAGAATACGTCAATAAATAGACTATTTTTGTAGAATTGTAAGTATAAGGCAACCAGCCTTCAGCGAACAGTTGTCCTTGCGGTAAATCGACCATTAACGACTGAAACATCATTATAAACACTGATGACAGTACCAGTGCTGTGTACCGAGATGCCATCCACCTTTGGAGCAAAAAGAATTCAAGCAAAATTGATTTCCAGCCGCCGTTCTACGTGCACACTGATGGCGCAAATATTAACCGAACGATTAATTATTTTGAGCTCACAAAAATCGATCCAATTGCACGAACTTAGAAACTGCGGGACTCACTATTTTTCGTGATGCGCTGAAAACAAAATTTTGTTGGAAAAGATCGATATTTTGTTCGATACGTTCGACCAAACGTTTTTTTTTCAATAATCCCAAAAATTGTGTCATCGCAGCAAAAAATATTCTAGAAAATCTCTTCGGAAGCTCATTTTTGTCGTTCCGAACGTAAATTTCGCTGACAATTTCGTTAGAAACCAAATTTACTGCAAAAATAATGAAAATTTTCAAAATTATCGAAAAATATTTAGTTTATCGTGTTCAACAAAATATCGACGATTTTCAACAAAATTCCATTCCCAGTGCATCCGGACGAGTAAAATCGCAAAGTGGACCATAAGCCTTCAGTTCCGGTTGGCGAATTTGATCGTGACACGAAAATAGAGATTTTAGGGCTTTTATGATCAAAAATGGATTTTCGATCCTCAGGGAGACTTCGGGGCTCACTGTTTTTGGTCTCGACACTGTAACGAATCTTACCATGAAATGGTAAAAATGAATGCTCCAATTTACCTGGCATCTCGTTCGCTATCCGCACGGATTTGAATCTCATTGTCATCTCGTGGACCACAAATGTCATTTTTCAAAGCGATCGTAAGTTGGATTATTTCTCGTCGTTTCTTGAGCAAAATGGCCATTTTTCCAGAAATCCCAATCATCGTGAGTAGAAGAAAAGATCCATGTGCAAATTCCTCAGCGCTGTCGAATGTGCCAAAGAGCTCGACAAACTCGGATATGACGAATGTGCAAATGATAAAAATCACGAAGAATGTATAACAGTTGTAAAGCACAAACTTCCAACCGGCGAGACAGAGCAACGGTCGCCACAAGCCACAGAGTTGGAGAATCGTAAAATTCAACGGTAGCGTATGCATTTCTTGGTTATAGAGCGAGACACGAAAAACTGCGATGGTACTGACGATATCCACGTGCAAATTTACGATAAACTCTTCTACGAAAGTAATTTTTGAAAATGAAGTTTAATTCGCGAGACAGAGGGAAGTAGAACGTTCGCCTGAACTGTGTGTCATTTAAAAATTCATCATTAAACGATGACGCCAGTTGGAGAAAAAAAAAACCATAACTTTCTGTTCTGCGATCGATCGAAGCTACGCAGGGACTTTATCTCTTTGCAGTTTTCCCATAATCCACTCGGCAGCTAAACGTTCTAAACGACAGCGATTAAAGTGACATACAAACAGTATCCAAAGCTCGTTGCATAATGGAATTGCGTTTATCGCGACAGAGCTGCTGGTGCATAAAAATATTTGATTGCTTTGGATCGTTTGTGTCGTTTGACTCGCTCACACAACAATATCATCGCAATCAACCAATCTTTATTTCATGAGTGTGTAGAGACCTCGAGAAATACGTGCTTGCGACTCGTTGCAGTATTTGTCAGACCAGCGAGCCAGTATCATCGAACGAACCATCCCCTCGTCAAGGGACATCTCTGCAACGTTTGGCTAACGATCCAAGAAAATCTTGTCACAGAACCGTCGCTTTTACTATCCGCAACTTTTGCTGCACTCGCGATTGATTTGACGAGCGAAATAAATTCGAGATTCGGCAGTGCAATTATTCTTCTTTGTTTTCTGTGTCTCTTTCGTATTCTAATTATTTTCCAAGAAATATTTTGAGCAGAAAATTTGTGTTTTTTTTTCTTCATATTTTAATTATCATCCAAAAAAATTCGTGCGGCAGAAAATTTTTGTGTCTTTTTCGTGCTCTGATTATTATCCACGAATTGGGTGCAACAGAAAATTTCCATAATTGTTTTTTTCCAAATTATCCAAAAAATTTGTGGAGCAAAAAATTTTTCTTTTTTTTTCTTTTTTTTTAAATATTCTAATGAGTATCCAAAAAATACGTGAAGCAGAAAAAGTGTGTGTATTGGAAAAGTCTTCCAGGGGTACAAAGGTATCGAATTTGATCAATCATTCCTTCGTTCGTACGCTGGTTAATTATAAAATACGTTGTATTATAATTAATAATAATTAATTAATAATTGATCATAATTAATCATGAGACGTAATATTAATTGCAAGTTATTAATTTATAAAAAAATTCTGTTTTTAATGCGAGAGTGGTTGCCCAGTCTGACGTTACCTGGAGCTGCACTACTTGCATATATGTGTGTAGGTCGCGGAGGGTCACGATGATTTTTCGGCTTAAAAATTACAGCTAAACCGACAAAGCGGTCGATGTATAAACGGTATCGAGTACAAATGACAAACCCATTAAAGTCATACAACTGTAAATTACTATATAAATTTTGTGCAGTTAAATAATCGAGGAGGAAATTCTCAAAAGTGAGGACTGAACATTTTTTCAAAATATTAATTTCAAAAAGACTCTGCTGCGTCCTTGAAAAAAATGTAACACAGTTTAAAAATTATCTAACTATACGTACTTATTGCATCCAATCATTGATTATTATTCACGCAGTCTCCGACTGTTGCTGGAGAACGTTAAATACCGAATAAGATAGTTTTACGATCTACAAGCCCAAAATTATCAATTTTCATGGTGCGGTTGGTAAAAATATTCACTGACAACGAAATTTTGTTTTAACAGATCGATATTTTGTTGGAAACGTTCGACCGAACGTTTTTTTTTTTCAAATCCCAAAAATTGTCTCATCGCAGCAATAAATATTCTAGAAAGTCTCTTCGGAAGCAAATTTTCATCGTTCCAATCGTAAATTTTGCTGACAATTTCGTTAGAAACGAAATTTACTGGAAAAATAACGAAAATTTTAAAAATCATCAAAAAATATTTAGTTTATCGTGTTCAATAAAATTTCGATGATTTTTAACAAAATTTCATTTGCAGTGTAACGAAAATCTTTGAAGCTCGTGAAAATCGAAACTCACACTGTTGAACGAATCGAGAGAGACTGTGATTACGTTGCCACAGGTGAATGTAATCGGTCGTAGGGAACGCAGCATTATTACCAGGATACTTTTTTTGCTTTTCATGTCCAGTCGAGACCAATCCATTCGATAGACCGCGTCGCAAATTCCCACGCTCTAAATAAAAGGATCGAAATATATATTTTATGCAAAATCCATTCAAATGTAGGCTCTCTCATTTCTGTCCCATTGCCGAGGGCATGCGTGCATGAACGTCAACGAAAGGGAAAAATTATCGTCACACAAAACATGGAACATTTTTTTTTTTTTTTTTTTTTNTTTAATTCGTGAATGTCGAGGTAATTTTTTTGAGCCTTTAATACAACACCTGGAGCGTTAGTTCTCCACCGTAGAAGCAGTACAGGAAAATCTGTACAGTCATGCAACAGAGATACATCATCGTAGCAGTGAATTCAGGACTGAAAAGTTTCATGGCTGATATTTCGTAAGCACTGACACAAAGGATAAGAGAGCTCAATGCGATTTGAAAGAAAACCATATTGCTAAATATATCGCTGAATAAATTGGCCAATCTGAAATTTATAGATCCATGAGAATTATTATTCGACGTGCACTTTTTATGGGGTTTTCGTTGGAATGGAATTTGGAAAATGGAGAAATTTCGTAACTGGAATATTTGGACGTGATGCCTTATGCATTCGGTGAGCAATTCAGCCTCTCGAGACTGATAGTATTCTCGTGGCTTGACGTTGTTTCCATGCTCGTCGAACGAGCCACTTTCCGCTGCTACCATTTGAGGCAACGATTCGATGCGATATTTGAGAATTTTCATTTGGGCACAAATGCTCTGCACGAAACCGGTCACGAGAGTATCGAACGAGCAGTTTATCATCGCGAAACAAGCGTGAGCAATCAGTTGGTTCGTGTAGACCATCCAGTAAACGACTCCTGACAATTTCCCACCAAATGGGAGCCAACCGTCGAAAGGCATGTCACGAGCTGGCGTATCCATGAAAACTGACCTCAACGATATTAGGGAAGCAGTCGTTCCAGCTACCGTGGTGTACCACAAAGTGTTGGACCTTAAAAAAATTACCATTAGGAACGCCTGATCCTTCTTTCCCTCTGTGACATTTTTTTCAACATTTTTTTTTTCATTTTTCGAATTTTTATAGTTTTTTTGAATAATTACAGTAACAGATGCATATTTTAAGTAAGAGAGCCTCAGCCTCCGGATTGAAAGTTTCTTTTTTCCGAAAATCATGAATAAAAAATTATCAGGGAACGCACACTGATAAAAAAATTTTGTTGGAAAAAATCGATATTTTGTTCAATACGTTCGACTAAACGTTTTTTGAATAAACCCAAAAATTGTGTCGTCGCAGCAAGAAATATTCTAGAAAGTCTCATCGGACGCAAATTTTAGTCGTTCCAACCGTAAATTTAGCTGACAATTTCATTAGAAACCAAATATACTGCGAAAACAACAAAAATTTTGAAATTATCAAAAAATATTTAGTTGACCGTATTCAACAAAATATCAACGATTTTTAACAAAAAAATTTTTTCAGTGCAATCGTCCTCACATCTGGAATGTACTGACTTACCTGGCATCGTGTTCAAAGGAAATTTGAATTTTCGTTTCGTCGTTATTGCGAGGTCTGCTGAGATCGTTTTTCAGTAGGTTGGCCAACTGAATAATATCTTTTCGATGTTTCATGACACTGGCACATTTCCCACAGCCAGCAAGTATCGCGAGGAACAAAGAACTGTGAGCAAAATCGTTGATATTATGGGACGAGACAATAAGCTCGATAAACTGCGACAGACCAAACGCATAAAAAGAAAGAATCATATAAATGGAATAACAGTTGTAAATTAAGGGTTTCCAGCCAGTGGACCACGTGACGGGTTGCCACATTCCGATGTATTGAAAAATTCGGAAATTCAATTGCAGCGTATGCATTTTTCTCCCCGACGTCTATTTCTTTCGCATTGAGTGTACGAAGACGAGTCTTCGCTGGGACTGACGAACTTTGACCCTGGAAAAAGTCTGTCAATGTTTATAAAAAAAAAAAAAAAATTATCGTTGCTGTTCCTTCGAAAAATGCTTCCGCAGACAGTCACTGAAGTAAACATTGTCTCGATACATTATTTGCATTTTATAACTCGTGCATAATGACACGGAGCAAGAGAAACAGAGAAAAAAAAAAATTGCATCGCATCGGGTGCGAGTTAATAATTCAGCGAGTTGCCATTGTCTCGCGCAGACTTTCGTCGGTTTTTTTTTTTTGCATTTTGCAAGGAGATTCCTTCGATCTATCATTTAATTCGTTAATATTAAAATCGCGAGGTAAATATACTTGCGAGCACCCTCACAAAGCCGAGCAAGCAAAACGCACGTGACGGCCATTGCATTTTCGTTCTGTGCGGAAAACTCTTTCGCTCTTCGTACAATAAAGTCATTCTTCTGCATTCATACGGCCTACGAACCATCAATCTTCCAATCGATTTCGTTGAGCCAAGAAGAAAGGCCTTCGCGAAAACTCGAGTCAGTTCTTCGGTGACTGTCCATCAAGTTTGCAAAAGGTTGGTCTCGCCCAGTAAATTTCATCCCGAGCACGCGAAACCCCCGAAAATTTTTCAATAACTGTAAATTATTACTCCGCGCCATCGCATCCGCAATTATAATTGAAAAAATTCATAGTCAGACTTCAGAATTTAATTTTTAAGCGAAAATACAACTTTTTTTTTTTTCTTATTTTTAACAATTTTTTTCATCAATATAAAGCAATGGACGAAGAATTTTTCAGAGAAACAACGAGTCCACAAATCGGACGAACGTAACAGTGAATATTTTTGATCGATTTATTTTTTATGATCGATGATTAAGTTTACAAATGCTCTATACAAATTTCTGGAATATTTGGATTCGTATTCGGGGTCCAAATATATTACGAATTCTTGAAATATTTTTCTTGACGTTTGTAATTAATAAATTTATTATTTCACACATGATTTTTTTGGTTGTGAGTGAAGTACGTGGTTCCCAACCAACTGAAAGGTCTGGACAAGCATTCGAGTCGTTGTATGCGTTGGTATCGATCGATGATTTAATTTTAATCGATTTTTATTCGATCAATAAATTTATAAATGAATAAAAAAATTTACTTACAGTTTCGATTTGAATTCTTAATTTTCTACGCATTAATTAGAACGTTAATTACTCTCCTGATCTTTGAAGAACGTTGTACACCGAGTACGATAGTTTGATGAGCTGCAACAACGTTCGTCTCACAATTAAGCAATCGCCTTGTCAATAGAAAATGTGACAAACATAAAAATTGTAAAAAAAAACAAAAAAAACTAACTTTGTTGAATGAATCGATGGAAACTGCAATGACATTGCCACACGTAAACGTAATTGGTCGTTGGGAACGCATCATTATCATCACGAGACTCTTTTTGGTTTCCGTGCTCAAAAGAGACCGATCCATTTGATAAACCGCGTCACAAACGTCCACGCTCTACAAAATTCGAAATTATTGAGTGCAACTCACGAAAAAAAAAAATTTCGTTCGACGTAAACGTTCGTGGGTCTTCGTGGGCCACAAATATTTTTCAATGGAATAGTAAATGATGTTTTTTTTTTATTTATGGTTCTGACAGATTTTGTAAATCAGCGAGAAAACGTGAAAATTTTAATTATTCATTAATCCACAATAATGAATAAAAAAAATCTGAAAAAATTCGTGGTCAATATTCGGATTCTACTTTTGGAGCTACAATTTTTTCTTATTTTTTGTAATTTTATTTTCATCAAACGACCGTGATTCACGAGCTGAGGGTTAATTACTCGTTACGTTTATGAATATTAATAATAATGACGGAATTATACGAAACCTGGAGTGTCAATTCACCACCGTAGAAGCAAAAAATAAATATCTGCACGATCATGCAACAGAGATACAGCATAAGAGCTGTGAACTCGGAACTGAAGAGTCTCATAGTCGATGTTTCGTACACACTGACACAGAGGATCAGAGAGCTCAGAGAAAATTGAAGGAAAACGACGTTACTGAAGATTTCATTGACAGAATTTGCCAACCTGAAATTATTCGAATCAACTTTGAAATGAATTTTTTTTTTCAAGTTTTTTTGACACAATCGTTATGAAAAAATTAGCTCATCGAGTGCTCGCCCCCTATAAATGGATATTGGGTCAATCTGACCCAAGGCAATTTTCGAATCGTTGTATTTCGCTAAAAATGCATTTTTTCTTTATTTTTCGAGGAAAGTGAAAATTAAATGCCAAAAAAGATTCGTTGGGGTCAGAATGACCCAGTGTGCACTCGAACAGTTAAAAAACCGTGTTTTTTTTTCTCTTTACTGGAATATTTGAATGTGATGCTTGATGCATTCCGTGAGCAATTCTGCCTCTTGAGACTGTCGCTCCGGAAGAGATTCCTCGTAGTTTTGTCCACACAGCAACGTCCTCTTCGCTTGCATAACTTTCGGCAGCGATTCTATGCGGTACTTGAGAATTTTCATTTGCGTACAAGTTTGCATCATGAAACCAGGCACCAGGGTATCGAATGAGCTGTTAAGTATCGCCGTAGTCGCGTGAGCAATTAGTTGGTGAAAATAGGCCAACCAAAAACCGAATTCTGAGCCTGCCTTCGGGTCAAAGGGCAGCCAGCCTTTGAAGGGCATGTTACGTTCAGAAATGTCGACTATTAATGATCTCAACGTTATTAGGGAACATGTCGTTCCACCGAGAACAGAGTACCAAAAAGTGTTGAATCTAAAAAAAAAAAAAAA
>JBAJMU010000008.1:8553950-8575018 GCA_037952995.1 Hyposoter didymator
TTTTTCCTTTTTTTTTTTTTTTTTTTTTTTTTTTTTTTAAGAAATCGATAATTAAATGCCAAAAGGTGACGGAAAAATGGTGGGGTCAAAATGACCCAGTGTGTACTCGACGGGTTAAAAATGCAGTTACCTGGCATCGCGTTCGCAATCATTTTGAATTTTGGCTTCATCCTCATTCCGAGGTTCGCAGAAATGGTTCCTGAGAGTCTTGGTGATCTCGATGATTCCCTTTCGTTGTTTAACGACACTGGCACATTTTCCACAGGCCGCAAGAACGGTCAGGAACATGTAAGAACCGTGAGAAAATTCTTTGACGTTTTCGGAGGACAAAACGAGGCCGAGGAACTGGGATAATGCGAAGAGATACAGGGAAGAAACCATGACGATTGTGTAAGATTTATAAAGTATGGATTTCCATCCGTTGGACCACATCAGCGGTCGCCACATTCCACAAAACTGAAGAATCGCGAAATTTAATCGCAGAGTTTGCATTTTTTACTTTTATTATGGATTTCCCTTCGCGAGCGTCTTTGGCGTCACTGACGCAAAATATCTTCGTGGAAATTCACGAAAGGGTCATCGTCGTCGTCGTCGTCGTCATGCTTGGCAACGTAAATTTTTCTCTGAGCTATGCAGAGGGAAATTTTCCCCACTGCATTTTATAACCGGCGAATAATGATACAGAGAAAAAAATATACGTTGCCTCGTAGGCAGGTAAATAATTAGGCAAACTCGCGGCATCCAGTTTTTTTTTTCTCCTTATTTTCGTTCGTCGCAAATGCACTGTCGCAAAAAATAGCTCTTTTCTCTCCAGAACCTAATGCGTGAATAATGGAGCAGCATGACGAACGAGCTCTGCGTAGAGAACTCACCATTTCCTTGTTGAGTAATGACAGATTTTCGATCTCTACGTATAGCAAAGGAAAGCATCAATTTTCATACTCAATTTGTCGACGACCAGTCATCGAAATATCGTTGAAAATTCGATCCGCAATGCCTTGTTGAACGCTGACAAAGTCTCAGGCAAAAGACTCGAGTCTCCTTGATGAAAAAACTTTTCAAAGCCAACCAAACCGATTGTGGAAATGCAACTCGCTGTGTGATGGACTTTCGTGATTGATAAGTGGACTGGCATGAACCTTTTCGTCGTTTTCGAGTTCTACGATCTCTTTTGGACGAATGGAACGTTTTGGCTGGTGAAAAAACTTCAAAAGGTGAAGGCGATTGAAAAGTGGAGAAAAAAAATGATAATTGATTGTTGATCGTGGCAAAAATGTAAATTCTGTCTCGTTGACATTGTCGTTGAAAATTTATTTGCATATTTTACGAATTAATTAATATTCCGACGAATCTGTGTCGAGATAATTATTCGCGTCAGTTTTCTCATGGTGTTTATATTTCAATGAGAAAAAAAGGAACACGGTGGCAAGTGCTTCGAATATACTTACAGTAATAATTCGAATAATTACATTTCTTGACTTTACGCCGTTTTTTTCATTTTTCTACACGTTCGTTTTCGTAGGTAAGCGTTACAACTATCGCTGGAGGACGTTGTAAACCGAGTACGAAAGTTTGATGAGCTGGGACAAAAGTTTTGCTAGTTTTTTTCAAATGATTCTATTGATTTTAATAATTTGATAATTGTCATTAAAAATTCGTCATTTTTACGAACCTTGTTGAAGGAATCGAGGGAGACCGTGATGACGTTACCGCAGGTAAAGGTAATCGGTCGCAGAGCGCGCATCATTATCAGGATCAGACTCTTTTTCGTTCTGATTGTCAAAAGCGATTGATCCATTCCATAAACCGCGTTACAAATGTCCACGCTCTGACTTTAAAAAAAAGTTATTTACGTTTTTCTTCATTCCTCACAAACTCTAAAAATGTCAAAATTTGACAAAAAATGTCAAAATTTGAGAAAAAATGTCAAAACTGAACAAAAAATGTCAAAATTTCCGCGATTTCCGATAGAGAAATAAAAAATTACCATGTCTTTGCTAAAATTTCTCAAAGGGACGATACGGTACCAGGAAACTACGGTGGCTTTGTAATTTTTGATATAAAATTCTCTCCGTGTAGTCTGGATGCCAAAAATGTTGGAAAAACATCGTGATTGAAAAAATAAAGTTACGGAAATGCGGGGTGATGATGAATATTAAGGAATGATGATATACAACACCTGGAGTGTTAATTCACCGCCGTAGAAGCAATAGATAAATATCTGTGTAATCATGCAGCAGAGATACATAATGAGGGCAGTGCATTCAGGGCTGAAGAGTTTCATGGCCGATGTTTCGTAAGCACTGACACAGAGTATGAGAGAGCTCAATGCAAATTGGAGAAAAACGACGTTACTGAAGATATCGTTCAGAGAATCGGCGAACCTGGAATTCGAATGCATTTGAAAATGATTTTTGTCATGTTTTTGGGGAAATTGGATAAAAATGAATATTTTTAGTTTTTTTTTTTTTACTGGAATATTTGGACGTGGTGCCTTATGCATTCGATGAGTAATCGAGACTCGAGAGACTGACGTTCCTGGACAGATTCCTCGTAGTTTTGCTCGAGGAGCAACGAGCTTTTTGCTTCGACGATTTGGGGCAAAGATTCGATGCGATATTTGAGAATTTTCATTTGAGCACAAGTTTGCATCATGAAACCAGGAACGAGGGTATCGAACGTGCTATTTATCGCTGCTCCGGTTGCGTGAGCAATCAGTTGATGAAAATATGCGAGAAAGAAACCAATTTCTGAAGATTCGGGATCGTAAGGGAGCCAACCTTTGAACGGTATGTTACGTCCAGGTATATCCACTATTAGCGATCTCAGCGTGATTAAAGAAACTGTCGTTCCGCCAAGAGCGGAATACCAAAAAGCGTTAAATCTAAAAAAAAACAAAAAAAAAACAAAAATACACTTAAAAAATTTTGTTATCGTCCAACACAATTTTTACCATATCCTTCGGTTCGTTCGATCGTCAGCTTCTGGTAGATTTATCTTTTGACACAAGGCAATAAATTCGAGCGACAACTTTTTTTCAAAAATCTTGATTTTTTTAAAACGTATCATTCAAAAATAATTAAAAAAATGCAACGACTATAAAAACTACGAAGCCTTGAAGTTCAATCAACGGAGAATATTCCCAAAAAAAAATTCAAATTATTTGTTCTCAAAATACGTAAAACATTACGTAGCAGGATGAAAAGGACTCGCACGATTCCGAATGCCATAAAAAATCATGTGATCCGCGGAGGGGTTGAAATTTAGCAAAAAATGTCAAAGTTCAATCAACGATTGCATAATTTTTTCACATTTTTTTCTCTCAAAATACGTAAAATATTACGTGGCAGGACGAAAAGGACTCGCAAGATTCCGAGTAGCATAAAAAATCATATGATCCACGGAGCGTTAATTAAGAAAGCTTGATCGAAAATCGTCACCTAGCGTCGCGTTCGCAGTCAGTCTGTATTTTCATTTCCTCGTGATTTCGAGGTTTGCAAAGATCGTTTCGCAGTACATCGGTCAACCGAATTATTTCTTTTCGGTGTTTCATAACACTCGCACATTTTCCACAGCCCGCAAGAATCGCCAGAAACAAAGAGCCGTGCGCGAATTCGTTGACGTTGTCCGAAGACACGAGGAGATCGATAAATTGTGATAAAGCGAATGCATAGAAAGAAGAAATCATAAATATGGAGTAACAGTTGTAAAGCAAGAACTTGCAGCCAGTGGCCCACACGACAGGTCGCCACATTCCGATATATTGAAGAATTTTGAAATTCAATTGCAACGTGTGCATTATTTTTCTCGCAGTGATGCAAATTTATTTCGCCTCGACGAAGAGCAATCTTCCGTGGCACTGCGACCAACTCTGACCCCATAAAACTTTGCAAGAGTTCACAACCGAGCAAACTATCTCGTCATTATATTTCCTTGACAGCCCCAGAGCCAGAAAATAATTCAGGAAAATCGAAGAGTCGTTCTGCATCATTTAGATTCTCTAACTCGTGGCTCACTCCACGAGGGAGAAAAACAAATTACACCCTGCTCCTTATGGGCTATGTAAACAATTGGATACAATTTTATTTTCCTCCAGTCCATAGCTAATGGCTCGTTGCATGCGATTTAAAAAAAAAAGCTCCACTACGACTCTTGCGACTACATTATTCACGTAAATAATGAAATACTTGCAAAATGTTCGTACTTCGTACGTCGTTCGTACATTTCAACGTTTTTTTTATCCAATAATGAGACATTCTTTTCCCCCCAATACGTAAAGAACCGAACCATCAATCTTCATATTAAATTCGTCACCCTGAGGGATCGGAGAAATTGTATTGACAATTGCGTGGCCAATTCTTCAGTGCGATAGTCAACGTTCCTTTCAAAATACGAGGAGAATTTTTTTTTCCTATGTTAGTGAACGAATCTCTTTGACTTTGAAACATTCGACTCGTAGGAATGAAACTAATTTTTCTGACATCGACGTTGAGCTCGGACCGTCACCAAATACGACGACGATTAGTCAGTTTTCCTCAAAACGTAGGGAGAATTTTTTTTTTACCATTTCTCGGTGTGGAACGTAAAAAAAATTGTTGACAAGAAAGTTACTCGAAAAATCGAAGATTCAAATGCCAAAAACTGTTTTTACGTTCATCAATATTTCGGGAGGATTATAAATTTGGTGAAATTGCGATTATTAATTTTTGGGGCGATACTCACAGTTGGCGATTTATGGGAACGTCGACCGAAGAAAATCGAGGTACAGAAAAGGTTTAAATGAATTTTTTATTATGAATATTGTTCGACGTTTGTTAAATCTTGGAGATTGACTTTTGGTCCCGAGCTATTCGGCTGCTCGCTGGAGAACGTTGTAAACCGAGTACGAAAGTTTGATGAGCTGGGACAAAAGTTTTGCTAGTTTTTTTCAAATGATTCTGTTGATTTTAATAATTTGTTAATTATTATTAAAAATTCGTCATTTTTACGAACCTTGTTGAAGGAATCGAGGGAGACCGTGATGAGGTTACCGCAGGTAAAGGTAATCGGTCGCAAAGCACGCATCATTATCATTACCAGACTCTTTTTCGTTTTGATGCTCAATAATGATCGATCCATTCGATAAACCGCGTCGCAAATGTCCACGCTCTAAATTCGATATTTTTAAATGTCAACGTTGCGAAAATTTATCTTCGATCGATGATTCGTGGATTTTTTATGATTAAACTTTGCGAATCATTGTCATGAGCGACGTTTTGGATTATCATGAGAAAACGAGTTTCCAATAGTTCGATGTTTTCGTAATTCCAACAATTATGAACGACAAAAAAAATTTCTGCTTGATTTCGAGTTGTTTTTCGATAAAATTGAATTTTGATAATTTCTGAATTTCATCGGTTGATGAACCATTAATTTTTATATAATAACTTGTAAATCATTGTCACGAGCAACTTTTCACGTTGTGATAAGAAAAAATTGCAGTTTCATGGAATTTCCATTGTTTACACGACTCGCGACGAAAATTGTTTACGAATTCCCATGGATATCGAGTTCCCAAAAGTTCGATGTTTTCGTAATTCCAACAATTATGAACGACAAAAAAAATTATCTGCTTGATTTCGAGTTGTTTTTCGATAAAATTGAATTTTGATAATTTCTGCATTTCATCGGTTGATGAAACATGGATTTTTGTATAAAAACTTGTAAATAATTGTCACGAGAAACTTTTCAAGTTATAATAAGAAAAAAAATGTCAAAAAATTGCAGTTTCATGGAATTTTAATTTTTTAAACGACTCGACGAAAATTGCTCACAAATTTCCATGGATATCGAGTTCCCAAAAGTTCGATGTGTTCGTAATTCAAACAACTACGTACGACAAAAAAAAATTCTGCTTAATTTTGAGTTGTTTTTCGATAAAATTGAATTTTTCCAATTTTTGGTATACGTCACCTCAAGCGACAGTTCGCCACCGTAGAAGCAATAGATGAAGATCTGTGCGAGCATGCAACAGAGGTAGAGCATGAGAGCAGCAAATTCGGGGCTGAAGAGTGTCATGGACGATGTTTCGTAGGCACTGACACAAAGGATAAGCGAGCTGAGAGCGAATTGCAGAAAAACGACGTCGCCGAAGGTGTCGTTCAAAGAATCAGCGAACCTGAAATTCCAAAGGACTTGGCAATGACGATGATTAAAAATTTGCCCATCAAGTTCGACGAGGAAAAAATAGAGAGAAATGTTTTTTTAGATTTACTGAAATATTTGGACGTGATGCTTTATGCATTCCGAGAGCAATTGCGACTCGAGAGACTGACGTTCCTCAAGAGATTCCTCTCGATTTTGTTCACACAACAAAATTCTTTTCGCTTCGACAGTCCGTGGCAAAGATTCGATGCGATACTTGAGAATTTTCATTTGAGCACAAGTTTGCATCATGAAACCAGGAACGAGAGTATCGAAGGTGCTGTTGATTGCAGCTCCTGTAGAGTGAGCAATAACTTGATGGAGATAAGCGACGTAGAAACCAATTTCTGAAGACTGCACGTCGTAAGGGAGCCAACTTTTGAAAAGCATGTTACGATGAGGCACGTCGACGATGAAGGACCTTAACATTATCAAGGAAACTGTCGTTCCACCGAGGGCAGAATACCAAAAAGTGTTGAATCTAAAACAAATGGAATCTGAAGAAATTTATTCAAAGAGGATGGAGTGGTTCTGTAAGAATTTTCGAAACTTTTATAAAATTTGAAAAATCGACACAAACTGGAGAAATTTCTGTTGAAGATAAAACGCGTTACTCGTGATTCAAAAAAGCAGCTCAATTTTTTTGCTTTTCGATCATCAAATTCTGTTTTCTACAATTTTTGTTTTTTTTATTGTTGAAATTATTTGCAACTTATTTGTTGAGCTTAATTAACGTTTAACGTAATTCCATGTTATTTCAACCCTCAAAGTTGGGATTTTCGTTTACCATTAGAAACGCGTGATCCTTCTTAAGATCGGAGTTGCCTCAGTGACTTTTTTTCAACATTTTTCTATTATTTTTCAAATTTTTCCAGTTTTTTTTTTAATAATTCCAGCAAAAGATGCATATTTTAAATAAATTAGAAATAATCCCGATAATAGATGCTCGGTATATATTTTTTTCTACGTTGTTTCAAAATTTCAACCCTCAAAGTTGGGATTTTCGTTTGTTTTCAACATTTTTCTATTATTTTTCCAGTTTTTTTGAATAATTTCAGTAGAAGATGCATATTTTTAATACATTAGAAAATAATTCCGATAACAGATGCTCGGTATATATTTTTCTACGTTATTTCAAAATTTCAACCCTCAAAGTTGGGATTTTCGTTTGTTTTCAACATTTTTCTATTATTTTTCCAGTTTTTTCAAATAATTTCAGTAAAAGATGCATATTTTTAATACATTAAAAATAATTCCGATAAAGATGCTCGGTATATATTTTTCTACGTTATTTCAAAATTTCAACCCTCAAAGTTGGGATTTTCGTTTTTTTTCAACATTTTTCTATTATTTTTCCATTTTTTAAAAATAATTTCAGTAGAAGATGCATATTTTTAATACATTAAAAATAATTCCGATAAAAGATGCTCGGTATATGTTTTTCTACGTTATTTTCCAAATTTCAACCCTCAAAGTTGGGATTTTCGTTTTTTTTTCAACATTTTTCTATTATTTTTCAAATTTTTCCAGTGTTTTTGAATAATTCCAGTAAAAGATGCATTTTTTTTTCTTAAACTTTTAATTTCCGTTCACCATGAAAAGTACGTGATCGTCCTTAAAAAAAGTTGAATAAAGCCTTCACCTTGCATCCCGCTCGCAGTCAGTCTGTATTTTAATTTCCTCCTCGTTACGAGGTCTGGAGAGATCGTTCCGGAGGACATCGGTAAGATGGATTATTTTTTTTCGTTGCTTTATGACACTGGCAGATTTTCCACAGCTCGCAAATATCGAAAGGAACATGTAAGAACCGTGAGCGAATTGTTCAACATTATCAGAGGATAGAACGAGGTCGATGAAGAGAGTCAGAGCATAAGAGAAGAAGCTGAACATGATAATTGTCGTGTAACAATCGTAAGCGATGGTTTTGCAACCAGCAGGCCACGTGGGAGGTCGCCACATTCCATAAAATTGGAGAATTTTAAAATTCAACGATAACGTGTGCATTTCACTGTCAAAGTAAATTCGTGTCCTGCCTCGCGAATGTGCTGGGACGTCTTTGCACGGACTGGCGGACTTTGAGCTCGGAAAAACTTGGAAAAAGTTGAAGGCAAAACAATATCGTCATTATGTTGAGCGAGACTGCTCGGCGCATAGAAAAAAAACATCCTGCAGCAGAAAAACGTCTTTCTACATCATTTGCATTTTATAACTCGTAGCTAAAGATACAGAGAAGAAAATAAAGGATGCACGACATTGTGTTGCGTATGCAAACAATTAGGTGAATTTTCTTTTCACTGCAGTCGCAATATTGACTCATGGGAAATATTGGCTTCACTATAAATCGCGTGAATAATAAAACAGCATGGTGATTGTACGTTCTCCCGATTGACCCTTTCTTCTCAGTAATGAAATATTCTTTGCATTTCTCTGGCAAATAAATCGACCCAGCTACATTTATAAACGAGCAAGTGGGGGAAATGTTTAAGTCTCTGTAGGAATTTCGATTCAGTTCTTCGGTGACTGTTTGCGAAGTGCAGGGCAGGCGGAAGGAAATTTTTCAAAGAATTAATCAATTTTTTACGTTCAACGATTCGGATTCTTTTTTTTTTGTTGAAATATTTTTTTCTGGCAATGTCGACGTTGTGGAGGCTCCAAACTTGGAATTTAAAAACTCTGTTATTTACTGGGATCAATATTTCATGATTTTTTTCGCGTTACGTTTGTCAGGACGAATATTCATTCTCGATCTGCATTGTTGATGCAGTCGATGCTTCGACACTTATTTCTCTCAACACTGTGAACGCTGTGTACGAGGCTTGAAGGATCTGAAAAAGATTATTTCCACAGAAATAATAATCTTGGAATCTCCGTGTCACCAAAATACGAAAAACGTTGATTTGCAACGTTGGGACAAAAGTTTCGATCAGAATTTCAATTTTTTTTTCTTGATATTTGGTTAAAAAAATTATTAAAAATGAGAGAATTTTTTTTTCTGTTCCCGCTCCAAAAGTACAGTCTGACGATCGAACATGAATTTTTTCAGATTTTTTCAGTCATAATTACGCGTGTGACAGCGCAAAAACTCCAGTTCACGGAATTAGACTCCTTAAATTTTTTTTTCATGTTCTACGATCGTTTTTTAATCGTGAACGTGGATGAAAATGAAAAAGAGAGAGAAACGATAGTTTGAATAAATGTTTGTACTGACATTGACGAAGAATTCGTTGGACAGTGGCATCGCTGGGCCGCTAGTGAAAAGAATCGGTTGTTTGGCTCGCATACAAACGTTGAGAATATCCTTTTGATGAGTGACTCTCAAGCCGACCCAGTTCATTTTGTACGCCGAGTTCCGGATCTCGAGGCTCTTCATTTTGTTGAAAAAAAACTTTTTTTCATTCAACGAGAACGAATGGATTTCGAGGGACGTGGAAAATTTATATTGGCAACGATCGAGAGCTTGGAATTTGGAGTCGAATTGTGGGAAATGTGGTTTGGTCGTTTTTTTTTAAATATTCAACAGAAAAATCATAATCAACGTCAGAAATTATTCAATTTTTTCACTAATTTTATGGACTTAATCGAAGTTTTGTGTTCTCACCTTCAGATGCACTTCGTTGCCGAACCAGCAGTAAAGAAAAGCTTCGGAAATCATGCAACCCACGAAAAGGGCAGCAGTGGTGAATTCCGAGCTTCCTATGCTCGATCGAGCCATTTGGAACGCACCTGTGCACGTGCCGGTCAAACTAACGAGCATTTGCACTGCGAACGTCCAGACGAAACAGCTTTGCAGTTCCTCGGCAAGTCTAAAAAATAATGAACAAACGAAAACGACAATTTCGATAATTTAGCTAAATTTTCTCCGAAGAACAATTACCAATTTTTTACGTAATTTCCTCTCCGTGCAAATGTCGAAATTGACTCACTGAAATATTAAGACGTGATGACGTAAACAATCGACAAATTTGTCTCTGATTCGCTTCTCTCGATCCGAGTCTTCGCGGCTGTAAAGATCGTCGAATGGTTTTTCGGCATTGTCGTCGATAGGATCGTCAGCCAGATGGACGAATCGATCGCTGAGTATATCGAGTTGTCCGGACAAGTGCATCATGATGGAAATGCTGAGAAGGTCGTTGCCGAGGTTGGCCAAACCGACTGCGCTCGCTGACATTTTTTCCCAAATCAAAGTGAACCAGAATAAAAATTCCGAGTCCATTTCGTAGGGAATCCATGCGGCGAAGGGGAGTTTTCTCAATTGAGGATTTTTAATGATTGGTCCGAAAACCATAAACTCGAGAGTTACTAGAGTGTTGACTGTGATGACAGCGCTGATGAGACTAAAAATCGAAAACCCATGAAGAGCGATTTCTTCTCCGGAATATTCGGGGGAAAGAAAAAATGGAGAAGGAAAAATACTTCGCGACTCTTACTTGCTCAGTCTTCTGTATTTTTTCAGTATCTTTACTTCCCCGGAATTCTGAGCAGCGAATTTTTCGTTCTCAAGATTGTGCATGAGCTCGATAATTCTTTTGCGTTTGAGTAAAAGATTCAACGCTTTGCAAAGTGCATTGAAGGTCGGCATTAAGGTAATGCAATTGTTGACAAAGTCTGTAATGTTATCGGTGTCGACGAGTGTGTCGATGAACTGGGCCAGCATGAAGCTGACGATGAAAAAAGCACTTAGAACGGTGTAAGAGTGATAAAAAAAAATTTTCGTTGATGAAAACCACATGGGGCACCAATAACCGTTGCACACGAAGATCAAAATGGGAAATTTGACCATCGGCGATTGGTCAGGAGTCTGACGAGTCATTTTCTCGATATTTTGTTGCCCCCAAGTCGCCATTGATCTTCTCGTACGTTTCGTGAGTCTGAGGGAGCAGCAAAATGACGAAACTTTTCGTTTGAATCGTGAGACACTTGTGGCGGACATGAGGTCCGAGAAAATTCAATGTATGTCGAAAAAACTCGCGTGTCCGAATTCATTACGTGGTCCTACGTTTGCTGCTCGTTTTAATTAACGAAAAAACTCATTAATCATGCTCCCAAGGCAGGCTAAATTATGGTTTTTGCTTTTCCTATTAATTGAGTAATTCTCATTGATCGTTCGTGCAAGATTGCAGATCGCGATAGCTTTTAATTATTGCCAATTAACGAGAGCACCGACAAATGTTCTCTCATAGTTTATTCAACCGAAATTTGACCTTTTCGTTAATTCATCATTCCTTTCGATGCTTATCACGCTTGTGAGCATTTTCGAGACGTATTTGTTGGATTCGTGGGGAATATTTGTGAGTTTATGGAGACGAACGAGAACCCTTGCCAGCCAACGAAATTTCGAGCAACCGTTAAAGCCAACGATGGATTCTTTTTCATTCTTTCACTTATTTCGCAAGTTTCGAGCTTTTTAAAAAAATGTTGATAATTCGTTTTATCAAACAAATCATTTTTAATTTTTAAAAAATCATTTTTAATGAAAAAAAATCATTTTTAATGAAAAGAAATCATTTTTAATGAAAAAAATCATTTTTAATGTAAAAAAAATCGTTTTTAAGGAAAAAAAATCATTTTTAATGTAAAAAAATCATTTTTGATGAAAAAAAATCATTTTTAATGAAAAAAAATCATTTTTAATGAAAAAAATCATTTTTCAACAATTCCACGTCCTGACCCAGACACAAAGGCCCCCCCGTTAGCGTCTGAGTCATAAAAATGAATCGGCATTTAAAAAACTTGATTGATATTTACTTCAACAAAATTAATTTTTAATTCTTACTTGCTGTACAAAAATTCATCACATTCAATAATTCTTCACAGACGGATCGTCGACGCAGCACGAAGCCGATCAATTCGTGCCATCGAGGTGCGCTCGACCAGCAACTTTTGGCATCTTCTTGTTCGTCGAGTCTTCGAGCTCTTTTGGTTTGTAATAATGTGGCGCAACTTCCAACAACCATTTGCTTTCGATTTCCGTCACCTGCAGTGAAATAAATTTCGTTTTTATGGTTTTTTTTTTTCATAGGACAAAAAATCGTTTTTCAGTCTCCACGAAATATTCAATAAGCATTCTGAACTTTGGTGAGGCAAAAAAAAAGCAAACGGAAACAATTTCGTTGCATTTCAACGCCGCAAACTTTCGCGTGATGCGTTTTTACTGCGTTTACTGGAACGAGGCTTTAGGATGAGGCTAATGGAGTACTCACCTGTCGCATGTATTCTTTCGTTGTAAAAACTAATTCGTGATACAAAATCCAACGAGGTAATTCTTGGAATAACGAGCTGTTTGGATGTATCGATACTGTTTGATTGTGCTTGGCTGTTTTGTAGTGGCCGCCCTTGGATAATCGTGCAACGTGGTAAAAATATCCTGCGGTGATTGCCTGTCAATGAAATTTTCAAAAAACGACAAAATTATTGATTAATTAATTTTTCTAATTAATGTTTTCATGGATTTTGAATTTTTTTATGAGAAACGAAAAAGTTTTGATAAATTTTGCTGATTTTCTGTCTAGATCGATGAGAAAAATGAAGGAAATTTTTTTCAGCTTTAGAATTTGGAAAAATGACAAAATTATTAATTAATTAATTTTTCTAATTAATGTTTCTATGGATTTTGAATTTTTTTTATGAGAAACGGAAAAGTTTTGATAAATTTTACTGATTTTCTGTCCAGACCGATGAGAAAAATGAAGGAAATTTTTTTCAGCTTTAGAATTTGGAAAAATGACAAAATTATTAATTAATTAATTTTTCTAATTAATGTTTTTATGGATTTTGAATTTTTTTTATGAGAAACGGAAACGTTTTTATAAATTTTGCTGATTTTCTGTCCAGATCGACGAGAAGAATGAATGAAATTTTTTTCAGCTTCAGAATTTGGAAAAATGACAAAATTATTAATTAATTAATTTTTCTAATTAATGTTTCTATGGATTTTGATTTTTTTTTATGAGAAACGAAAAAGTTTTGATAAATTTTGCTGATTTTCTGTCTAGATCGATGAGAAAAATGAAGGAAATTTTTTTCAGCTTCAGAATTTGAAAAAATGACAAAATTATTAATTAATTAATTTTTCTAATTAATGTTTTCATGGATTTTGATTTTTTTTATAAGAAACGAAAAAGTTTTGATAAATTTTGCTGATTTTCTGTTCAGATCGATGAGAAAAATGAATGAAATTTTTTTCGGCTCCAAAATTTAGATTTTGCACGTCGAGAATTTTTTTTGTGTATTTATTTTGCAGTTTTTGCAGCGACTGAGTTTTTGATGACGTACCTTCCGGATGTTGACCGTCTCGGTGATGCCGGAAATGAGTTCCATCTCGACGCGTTGCATGAGGCCGACGAGCTGCTCACGAACGTCTCTGGCGCGTTTCATGGATTTGTGTTGGATGAAATTTTCGTAGCACCAGTGGGTGCTGAAGTCGCACTGTTGCCACTGATTGTAAACGTTGAGGAGGGTAAGATGGTCGCCACCAGGAACGTGGAAGTTTTTTCTCGCCGTATCAGCGTGAATGATTTTATCTTTGGGGCGATAAAAAATGGCGCCGTTGACGGAGAGCATAGCGGCGATGGTTGAAATCTCTTCGGAGCATCGATATTTCTCGCTGGCGAGTAACATCTTGGCCATCATTGGGTCGAGTGGAAATTCGGCCATTCGACGGCCCATTTTCGTCAGCTCGCCACGATGGTTCAGGGCCCCGAGTGCGTAAAGCTGCTCGAGCGCTAACACGAGGGTTTCGTGGGGCGGAGGATCGATAAAATCGAAATGGACTAAATCGTTGATGCCGAGGGCTTTGAGGGTCAACACAGCGTTGCCAAGATTTATTCTTTGGATCTCGGGCACCGTGTTGTCCTCGAGCTCGTGTTGATAAGCCCAAGCTGTGTAGAGACGAAAACATTTGCCTGGGGCGACTCGACCAGCTCGTCCGGCTCGTTGGTTCGCGGAGGCTTTGCTGATCGGCACGACCATCAAGCTTTCCATTCCTGTCCGCGAATTGAAGTTGTTTTGCTTTGCAAAGCCAGGATCGATTACGTAAACGATATTGTCGATGGTGAGTGAAGTTTCCGCGATGTTGGTCGCCAAAACAACTTTCCTCGCGCCTTTCGGCGTCGGCTGAAAAATCTCCGTTTGCATTTCCGACGGTAGATTCGCGTAAACCGGAAGTATTAGCAATTCCGCGAGTTTACTTCCCAGTCTTCGCGATCTCTCCTTCAGCATTTCTTGGCAAGTCTCGATCTCGTCCTGGCCCGTCAAAAAAACCAAGATATCGCCTGGCGGCTGCGTCGCATGAATCTGCAGTATCGAGACGACACACGCGTCCGTATAATCCGCTTCCGGTGCCGTCGTGTAATATATGTCGACGGGAAATCGTCGTCCTGGGATCCGGAATATTGGAGCTCCGTCGAAAAAGTTGCTAAACTTTTCCGCGTCTAACGTTGCCGACGAAATCAACAACTTCAGGTCCGGCCGGAATCGCGTTATGTCTTTAACGAGACCAAACAGGATATCCGTGTGAAGAGTTCGCTCGTGAGCTTCGTCGATTATCATGACACTGCGCGATCGAGAAACAAAAAAATCGAATTATCATTTTTCGCGACTGGCCAATCGCGAAGCTTCGAAAAATCTCGAAATCCTGAAGATTTGGGAAAACTTTTCGATCAGCTCGGCCAATTCTTTTGTTTCACCATTTATTTTCCAAGTTTTTTTTCAAATATTTGTCCCTTTCGTCCTGCGACTCCATATCTCGCGTATTTGAAGAGAAAATTTTTTAGAAAAATTCTGTAAATCGCTCGATCGATTCTAGTTCGAGCCCTCGAGTACACACTGGGTCATTTTGACCCGAAAAATTTTCTGTCACCAATTGTTTCGCATTTGATGGCAACGAATCGTTTGGCATCTTGGTTTTCGTCGAAAAATCGATTTAGGCTCGTAAAATATTGAGAATTTAGTACGAAAAACGTTTCTCGAAAAAAATAAAAATAAATAATGAATATTTAGGGGAAGACAACGATTTGAAAAACGCCTCGGGTCAGATTGACCCAATACGTACTTACAGGAGGCGGACATTCGAACGGCTAAGGCTTCAGAGTCGTCGCATTTGTTTTCTTTTGAAATAAAACGTTTTAAAAAACCAGATTTTCGAAAAAAAAAAAGTCCCAAAAAGTGAAAATTTTCACGCGATCCAGAAATTAGAGGAAAATGGAGATTCACCTGTAAGACGCGAGATCCGGTTCGCTGAGGAATTCTCTGTGCAGCGTACCGTCCGTCATGTATTTTATTCGCGTTCGCTGCGATGTGCAGTCTTCGAAACGAATGGCGTAGCCGACCTCGTTGCCAAGTTTGACAGCCATTTCGTGAGCAACTCGAGCAGCAACCGACATGGCAGCGACTCGTCGGGGCTCCGTGCACCCGATGAGTTTACCGTCGTCGGCGAAGCCAGATTCGTAAAGATATTGAGGAATTTGCGTTGTTTTTCCGGAGCCGGTTTCTCCCTCGATTATCAAAACTTGATGAGACTTTATGGCTTTTATGAGTTCGTTCCTGAACGGATATATGGGCAAACTCTTTTTCGTTTCTTCAATCGTTGTCAAAACTTTTTCTTTCTCCTCGGGCACTGATTCACGTTTTTTCTCTTTTGCGCTGCCTGGGATACGCAACGCTTGGACAAACTCGACTTCGTCCTCCAACAACAACTCGTAATCCTGTTTAGCTGGAAAATTCCGTTTTTGAGGACGGAAAAACATTTTTTAACGAGAAATTCACGATTTTTCAATCGCTGCGATAATTGCGCTAAAATAATTAATAATTATTCATTTTTCGTGTAAAACGTTTGCAGAGAAATCGCTTGCGGGAGATTTTATATGAAAATAAATGGAAAAATGTTTTCTTTCAACTTTTTATACCTTTTCGATCTTTCGCGCCAAACTTGAAAACTGCGGACGTCATCTGATCGGCTTCCCATTTACTCTGCTCCGACTGAGCAGGCTCCAAATCCATTTGATCATTTTTATTGTCTCCTTTGCCTTTTTCCTCCGGCATGTGATACCTTTGCACTCTTTCCAGTTCTCTCGCTTTCTCATGCTCTTTGGCCAGCTGCAGCAACTGTTTCTTGTGTTCCCTCTCCCGCCTCTCGCGTTCGGTCAATCTGGTTTTCGGCAGCAAGAAAAAAAGGAGCTTTAAATAAATAAATGTTCGAATTTGCGAAAAGCCGAGACGCTGGGAACTTTGAGTTTGCGGTTCAAATTTCCCAGCCTCTGGAACTCGGACGGAGTAAATCTCACATTTTCTCTTCAAAGAGAAATTCGTCGTCCAAAATATCCGCTTCGAGCTCCGCAACTTTGTCCTCTTTTCTTTTTTCCAAATATTTTCTACGCGACTCGACTCGCAGCTTCGGAACGAGCTTCACTTTCGAATCCTCCTCCATGAGTTTGAGTCTTTTCGCCGCTTCCGCTGCAAACAGATTTGCGAAAATCGTTCGTTCGTTCCGAATCTTTTTGTCCGTCAATCAGATTTTTCTTAATTATTGCAAAAAGTCTCACCGGCGCCGGAACCCAAGGGCATCGCGACCTTGCGCACTTTCGTGTCGTCTTTCGCTTTGAGCCGAGTAGCGAATTCATCTCGTTCTTTGATGTCACGCTTTCTGCGCTCTTCTTCGCTGTCGCTATCCTCGCTCGAGGATTCTTTGCGTCTGTATTTGCTCATTTTGCTAATTGGAAAAGAAACCTACGCACACAGTTTTGTTTTTATTGGAAATGTTTTTAAACGTTGTATAAAAATTTACGATTGTGTGATATTTTTCAATTTTTTTGATTCAAACGTTTCGAACTCGTTTTTGAGGTTATGAGTCGATTTTTTCCGGTTACGTTGATCAAAGGAGTTTCAATTAGCGACAGGGAGACGAAAGAATTCTAGGAAACGTGTTATAAACGTTTGGGACGTAAATTTATAGTCAATTTCGAAGGGAAACGTTTACGAAAACGGATTTTTAGGTTAAGGCCGGAAAATACAGTCACGGTTCGTTCTATCGATGTCATAACGAGCACCACGGATCACCTGGATTCTCCATTCTCATTGTGGAATAAATGAAATGGAAATATGTAATACCTGATTAGAGGAAATGCGGTTTTTACTTCGAGTATTTTCGTTTATTTGTTTGTTGTTATTCAATACACGTAAATATACACGAAAATCTCAAAGTTCTTTGGATCTTGCCGTATGATGGCGCTGGTTGCAGTTTTCGCCGGTGTCTTGAAAAAGCCTGGGATTGGATATTCTTGAATTAGTATTTTATTTATTTATTTATTTATTTAATTAGTAGCGTTCGGATTTTCGAAGAATTCTTTGATATTTTTATTGCAAATTGTAATTTCGACGTCGATCTTTCGTGGAATGTGAGTTTTTACTTCGTTAGTAGGAGATTTTGAGTTCCATTGATCTTTTTGACGGTAGAATTGTTTTGAAGGTCATTGAGGACTTTTAGGTCCATGTTGAGGACCAAATCGCTGTCGGAAATGTTGTAGCCATTCGTGGTCATTGATTTTGTTGGCTTTTCATCGAATTCTGCGATTCTCCCGCCCACTTTAGTTTTATTGTTGTTGGAAAATTCAGACGCAGCTCGCAAAACGTGAGGATTTTTGTCATTTCCATTTTGATGCATCGAAGTATCATTGGAAATCGTTGCATTGAAATTTTGTCCACTTTTACGATACGACGAATTTGCTGATCTCGAAATATTGTCAAAACTGCAGAGAACGTGTTGCCTCGTGGAATTGCATGAAAGACCGTAAAACAATGGCAAACCATGACCTTCACGATCGAGGTTCAAACAGCTGTTCGGCTCTGCTTTCAACAATACGGACTCGTCGTTACCAACACACCAGAAACTTTGCATCCCTATTTTTTTACTTTTCAGCGGCTTTCCAGTCTCGTCGACCCATTTCCAACCTTCACTCGTTTCAACCGTTTTACCTCCAACCCAAACGTGATCGAGATCTTTAATCAACGCGACAAAAATCACAGAAAATAATAAATCGTTGAATTTGATTTTCATTTCATCAAAAATTTCCACTAATTCTGATTAATTGGTTAAAAAAAAAAAAAAAAAAACGACTGTCGGTCCAAGATTTACGAAAATATGAAAATAAATCGATCGAATCCTCGAAAAACTCGTGCACGTTGATAAATAATTGAATTCGATTCTCATTTCGTCCAAAATTTCAACAAATTCTAATTTATTTATTAAATAAAAAGCTCAATATTTTAAAAAATGCAAAAAAAAAACTTTTGATTTTTTGCAAAAACTCGTGAACGTGAAATTGAATTCGATTTCTATTTCTCCCGAAATTTCAACAAATTCTAATTTATTCATAAAAAAAACTAAATATCTCAAAAAATAAATTTATCAATTTCTTGAAAAACTAGTGAACGTAAAATCGAATTGAATTTCTATTTCTCCCGAAATTTCAACAAATTCTAATTTATTCATAAAAAAAATCTATATATTCCAAAAAATACAAAAATAAATTTATCAATTTATTGGAAAACTCGTGAATCGAACTCCTCGCAGTTTATTTTCAATTTTTCTCATTTTCGTAGAAAAGTTTCGTTGAAATCCAATTACTTTAACGAAATGCGACGAGCAGTTGGAATATAATTGTCGAAATCTTACATAAATCTGCCATTCTGTCGAGAATCGTTGACAAAGTTTTCGAGTCGAGAATGCTGGCGACGTTTCCATATTTTTTCGAACAATGAATTTGTCCCTCGTCCCAAGTCATGCGAGCACTCGAGAACCAGTAATTACGAGCATCCACAGAGAACTCGTTACTCTCTGAGTCTACGACGATTTCCTGATTGTCTCGCCGAGCAGAAAGGCCTGTAAAAAAATGATTAAATTTTTTTATTAATTTGCAAAGAAACGATAAATAGATATCGCGGGATTTTTCGACTCGAAATATGGAAAATTATTTTTTTACCGTCTTGACAAACGAAAGGTCGCTTTTTGTTGCAATCCAAATCCAAAAAAACGGGATTTATGTGATCGGGACAAAGATGCCGATCGAGAATCAAACATCTACTGTGTCTTTCCTCGGGGAGATGAAATTTCGAGTTTTTTATTGGATGCTCATTCAGCCACGGTGGATACTGACCGGATGGGCTACCGACCGAAGGCAGAGCCATTCCGGTCGTTGACCATCTCCATTCTGCACCGTCGCTGCTCCATCCACCCAGCCAGGCGCTTTCTATGGCTGCGTGGATGAAAAATATTTTTTCTGTTAATTATTTTGACAATTAACGCGATCGTTTCAATTTTTTTTTTTGACAAATCAGTTTTTCAATGGCGAAGAAAATAATTGTCACATTATTCTCGACAACTTTTCTGCTTCTCTATAAAAAAAAAAAAAAAAAAAAAACGTTTTGGCACGAAGGAAAACTCACACGGTCGGTTCTTGAGCATAAGGGCCGCTATTTTCTTGGCAGCTTCATTGCTCAACACCGCAGCGAGATATTGTCTTCTTTTACGACATTCCAAACGCGCCTGCGTCCATTTTACTCCTCCGCCGTTCAATCGACGGAAACCTGCATTTTTTTGCATTCCGTCGTTATCGTCGACCGAGAAAATCGTGTAACGTAGACCATCCACAAGAACGCTTCGGCCTTTGACAATTCGCGGATGAATTTTTCTGGAGACTGTGGAAAAAAAGGAAAAAACGATAAAATTGAAAATTGGAGTAAAAATTCGAAAAGCAGAGAAATCGATCGATTTGGCGAATTCTGATGCGCAATTTTTTTCATCGTTTCCATCGAAATCATTCCACGTCCAATTCGTATTTGCAGATCGACATTTTTTTCACGCTCAAATCGACCGATTCAACTTTTCTTCGCGCCACGTTTACGTATCACGGATTTGTCAATACGAGGAGCAGGCGAAACGTAACGAATTATTGAAATTGCTTCGTCTTACCGATTCTCGAGCAGACGAATGGCTTTTTCGTCTTACAATCCGTCGGCACGAGCATCGGAAGATTGTGGCCTGTTCTTTCGAAAACTAAACAGTTTTTCAAACTGTCGTCGATTACTTTATCGGTTTTGTACCATTCTGGATAAGCAGAAACTAGCGACGAAACAGGGAGTGCAAGTTCGTCATGGTCTTCGGATTGAATCCATGTCCAATTGTTTCCCGGTCTGTTTCTGTGACCACCGATCCATAGTCCGTCATAATCTGCAATTTTAAAAATCGATCGATCAAAAAAAATCGATTAATCTTGCAAATTATTGCAAAATTCTACTTTTTTGGCTCAATTTTGTTAAATTTATTTCAGGACTCAAGAAACTGTAGAATTTTTCACTTTTTCTGCATAAAAATTCCGGAAAAGAATTTTTATTGGGAGCCAACAATCGATTTTCTCAAAAAAAAAATCGATTAATCTTGCAAATAATTGCAAAATTCTGCTTTTTTGGCTCAATTTTCTTGAAATTATTTGGGGACTCAAGAAACTGTAGAATTTTTCACTTTTTCTGCATAAAAAATCTGGAAAAGACTTTTTATTGGGAGCCAACAATCGATTTTCTCAAAAAAGATCAATTAATCTCTTGCAAATAATTGCAAAATTCTACTTTTTTGGCTCAATTTTGTTGAAATTATTTCAGGACTCAAGAAACTGTAGAATTTTTCACTTTTTCTGCATAAAAAATCTGGAAAAGAATTTTTATTGGGAATTGCAGCCACCAATCGATTTTCTTAAAAAAGATCAATTAATCTTGCAAATAATTGCAAAATTCTACTTTTTTGGCTCAATTTTGTTAAATTTATTTCAGGACTCAAGAAACTGTAGAATTTTTCACTTTTTCTGCATAAAAAATCTGGAAAAGAATTTTTATTGGGA
>JBAJMU010000008.1:8575914-8622077 GCA_037952995.1 Hyposoter didymator
AAAAAAAATTCTATTCGTTGGGCTCCTTTCGAATAAAACCAGAAGAAAAAAATTGACGAATTTGCAAAAGAAAAAGTGAGGATTTCGATGAAAATAAAATTTGCCAAAAATCCATTTTAGTTGAAAAAGATTCCCATAAAAACTCGAGAGACTAAAAATCTTGAATTTAAAAAAAATTCTATTCGTTGGGCTCCTTTCGAATAAAACCAGAAGAAAAAAATTGACGAATTTGCAAAAGAAAAAGTGAGGATTTCGATGAAAATAAAATTTGCCAAAAATCCATTTTAGTTGAAAAAGATTCCCATAAAAACTCGAGAGACTAAAAATCTTGAATTTAAAAAAAATTCTATTCGTTGGGTTCCTTTCGAATAAAACCAGAAGAAAAAAATTGACGAATTTGCAAAAGAAAAATTGAGGATTTCGATGAAAATAAAATTTGCAAAATATCCATTACAATTGAAAAAGATTCTTCTATCGTTGTCTCGAATATATTTTATTGTACATACATTAATGAAAATATATACATGGTAGACTGGGGCTTATCGAAGCAGCGCGAAATGTCGATATGGTTCGGCATCGTGTATCCCACCGACTCGTCAATTGTCCCATACACAGTAAATAAAAAAATAAAAATAAAAAATAAAAACGTTCCAAGGCATCGAAACGTTAATATAAAAAAATCTTTTTTTTTTTCTAGGGGTAGGGGAGGCTTTATGGGCGTATGGCAGTGATTGCCTTGACGAAATTCCAAAATTTCGAGTTTTAATACTAAGGATTCCGATCTTAAGGACGATAATCCGTTTTGCTCGTTCTTCTCGCTCCCTCGTCGTCGATATTTCCAAAATCAATCACAGTGACCTTTTGGAAAAAATACCAGACGATCGAACAACCGGAGAAAAAAGCATGAAAATTTGTTTGCAATCCTTTTACGAACGTTGGGACCAAGACGAGGGGAATACTCGTGCCGAGCTCAGCCGAAAAAACGTCTGTATTTCGTAATCGCTTTTCTCAATACTCTCTCAACTCCATCTTAATGAAATTCCATGCTTTCCTTTGTTTCTCTTTTATTTGTTAACTCTTTCCCTAATCTATTGCACAGCCAAACACTTGCTCGATCACACTCACGATTCCTCAACCTTTCGTTAGTCTCTCTTTTCCAATTCTCCACGATTAAAAATCACTAAACACGAGATTGTCAATGTCTCGCTGTGTGGATGTGTGTCTGTGTGGAAAAGTGTGTCTCCGTGTCTACGAAGGGGGTCAAAATCAAAATTGTTTGCATTTTCGTGACAGATGGTAATTCCGTACGGTCTGACGAAGCAGAAAGCACTTGCAACAAATTATTCATCCGGTTTTTTCGATCCAGGCGAATAGTTAAGTTTCGAAATTTTGGCGTTTTGATATTTCCTGGATTTTCATCGATCCACGAGGTTTTTCTTTTCGGTAATAAAAAAATAAAGCCTTTTCATTTTGTTTTTGCTTTGTTTGTTATCGTTCGTTGATTCAGTGACCACACTGGGAATGGAATTTTGTTAAAACTCGTCAATATTTTGTTGAACACGATAAACTTAATACTTTTGGATAATTTTGAAAATTTTCGTTATTTTTGCAGGATATTTGGTTTCAAACGAAATTATCAGCGAAATTTTGTTAAAAATCGTCGACATTTTTGTGGAACACGATAAACTCAATATTTCTGGATAATTCTAAAAATTTTCGTCATTTTCGCAGTAAATTTGGTTTCTAACGAAATTATCAGCGAAATTTTGTTAAAAATCGTCGATCTTTTCTTGAACACGATAAACTTAATATTTTTGGATAATTTTGAAAATTTTCGTTATTTTTGCAGGAAATTTGGTTTCAAACGAAATTATCAGCGAAATTTTGTTAAAAATCGTCGATCTTTTCTTGAACACTATAAACTTAATATTTTTGGAAAATTTTTGTTATTTCTGCAGTAAATTTGGTTTCTAACGAAATTATCAGCAAAATTTTGTTAAAAATCGTCGACATTTTGTTGAACACGATAAACTGAATGTTTTCCGATAATTTTGAAAATTTTCGTTATTTTTGCAGTAAATTTGGTTTCTAACGAAATTACCAGCGAAATTTGTAATTGAAACGACGAAAATTTGCTTCCGAAGAGACTTTCTGGAATATTTCTTGCTGCGATCGCCCATGCAATTTTCTCTTCCAACAAAATTTTATTTCCAGTGACCGCCCCTAGAAACGTGTGATACGGAGTTGGATAATACGATGAAACGAGATCGTTTAAAAATCCTCAGAACATCAACGATTGTCACGAATCGAAATAAACAACAATTACGTTAATTGTACGAGTTAATTTCTTTTTTCTTCCCTTCTCGTTCGCTCTCTTTCGTTTTCTTTCTCTCTTGGTTGACGTTCGTTTCTCAAGAAGAAAAAAAATGCTCGTGGTGATAAAATATCGCAGATACATCGAAAGATCGTTTATTTAACAGAATGCGGCGACGATTTACGAGACGACGTTAAGATTCGAGTTTTTCGAAACTCGCATTTTTTTAAATTATTTTTCTTTCACCTTTTTCTTATCTCTTCTCTATTTTCGAAGGTAATGGGACAACATGCAGCGTATAAAACATATCTTATCTATTTCCATATCGATATAGTGCGGTTTTGTTTTCCATCGTAGGTCTATTTGCATTTATATGTGTTTGTATAAAAATAATGATAATAACGACGAAACAATGAATCCTCGTGGAATCCATTGTAATGTTTATTATCATTATTATTATATGGAGTTTATTTTTTCTTCACATACGTACGTGTACGTGCGATTACGCTCCTTAATTGCTATCGTTAAGGATTACAAACGCGGGTTCAATCGTTTTGTTACGCGTATCGGCGTTTTTCTCATTTTCTTACCGAAGCAAACGCACGTGCTTTTTTCCTTCGTTCTGCTTTTTCGAACTTTTGCTTCTTCTCGTGATATTCGGTTCGTCCGAGACGAAAATTCCGCCTGTTGTTTTTTTGAGAATCTTTCCCACGTTTGCCACCCAAAATTTACGGTTTTGACGTGGCGCACGAAAAATCTGGCTCTAGAAAAATTTTGGGACGACGAGATACCAGGAAATTTTGCAAAATTGTGTGAAAAATCGAGAAAAATTTTGCACATTTTTCGTGCCGGATTTTTTCCTTCAAAATTCTTGGGTCAGAGAACTTTTCTCCGTTGCAATTTTGGGTGGAAAATTATGTGCATCTTGCTTGCGCCTTCGTCTTGCTGTTTACAACTTTTGGTTTTTCTCGTGATTTTTTTCTTTTTTTTTTGAGAATCTTTTGCACGTTTTCCATTCAAAATTTACGGTTTTGACGTGGCGCACGAAAAATCTGGCTCTAGAAAAATGGTGGGACGACGAGAGACCAGAAAATTATCCAAAATTGTGAAAAAATCGAAAGATTTTGCACATTTTTCGAAATTCTTGGAACAGAGAATTTATCTCCGTTGCAATTTTGGGTGGAAAATTACGTGCGAAACGTTCTTTGACGTTTTGGCTCAATTTTGTTGTTTTTTGTTTATTTATTTTTTTTCGATTATTGCACTCGGGGTTTGGTGATGAGTTTTCATTTCGTTTCTCGAGTGTCTCTCCTCGAACCCGGGACGTAACGAGACGAGAGGAACTCGAGTACGTAAAAGTTCGAGGGACTTTGTCGAGCGATTAAAAAATTCGCCAGTGTCTCGTGTTTTCTCTGTCCACGACGAATTCCGATTCTTTGGAAATATCGTCGGAGCTTTCCAATGTTTTTTAAATAAAACTGATTCCCGCGACGCTCTCCTTATTTGGTAATTATTATGATGGCCGATTTCGTAACTAGGCGCGATAAAATAAAATGTAATATTATTTTTTCTTTCTTTTCTTTATAAATACGAGTGTTCGTGGTACGAAGTTTAGTGGTAATTTTCAAAATTTGACTCGGTGATGGCGCGCGAGCTTAAAATCTAGTCTTACGGTTTTAAAACGCAGCGAGCACTCCGTGGACATTGATTTTTTTGCTGTTGTTGCACGTCTCAGTTCTCTCGCTAGCTCGGTGAGTGTTTTGTTTTTTTTTTATCTACAAACTGTGTCTGTGTGTGTGTGTGTGTGTTTCAAACTCTTTGATTTGCTTGTCAGTCTGTGTGCTCTCCTAATCCGTGTCGGTTGTTGAAAGATTTATCGGGACGCGATTGATCGGTTGAAAAAATAGGAAAAATTTACGAGAAACCGCGAGCAACGCCCAGTTCCTCGGAATTCTTGGGGCGATTGGGCGAACAACGTTTTTTTTTTCGAAATATTGAAAAATAGGGGAGACCTTCGGGTCAGTGGATTTTTCTGTCGCTTAATCCTCCAGCCGCGACATCGTTTTACGAAAAAAAAACTCTCTCAGAAGCGTCAATTTTCTTCTGGCGATATTTCGGTATTTGGAAAAGGAAATTTTGGGGAAAATTCATTTTTACGTTTTTTGGAAACGTATCGTGAGTTTTTTTTGACGATAATGAACTTGGAATCCTGGGGCTGGGAGGAAATTGAAAAATCGATTTTCTTCTTGCGATATTTCGGTATTTGGGAAACAAAATTTTGGGGAAAATTCGTTTTTACGTTTTTTGGAAACGTATCGTGAGTTTTTTTTTTTACGAAAATGAATTAAAAATTCTGGGGCTGGAGGAAATTGAAAATTGAGAGTTTTTAGGCCAGAAATGAAAATTTTTCGATTCTCCACTCGATTGTTTTTCGTCTGAACGCCCGAATACCGAAATTTCGGAGAGAGAAAATTATCGGCTGGAATAATAGTTGTAAAAAGTTTTTAGGACAAAAATTGTCGATCGATTGGAATTTTGGGAATTTGTTTGCCTTTGATTTGAATATTTGGTTCGTATCGTGTCGTCACTCTGTTTTTTTTCTTTTGTTACGGTTTTTCGGAGCTCCAACTTGGACGATTGTTTTTTGTTGTTTAAATCTTAGCGATTCACTGATTTCGTCGAGTTTGACGAGATCGCGTCGCAGTTTCCGCAGATAATTTACAAAATTATCCGCATTGTTCGTTCTCCGGCAACGTCGAGAAATTTGAACGATTATTTAATACTCAGGCCTGTGCAACGCGAGGCCTCTTCAAAAATCGCAGAAACACTCCCTCGGCGAAGCGCGGAGCACGTTTTTCTTTTCCTCCATGGCCACCGCGCCTTTCGAAACTTTCGAGTTCCGATCCAGCAGCCTCGCTAAATTTGTTGATTCTTTGTCTCTCAACGAAAACGGACGATTCATGTGTCGCTAAATCGCTCGAGGAATCACAGTATGACGCAACATCGACAATATCGTTGTCGCGATGCTCCCGCACTCGGGGGCGGTGTTACAGGTGCGAAGTAAGCGTGAACTTTTATGTTCGGCAGATGCGTCTGCAAATTTACAACCAGAATTTAAAATTTCTGGAGAATTAATTTTAAAAAAATTAAAATTTTTTTTTTTCGTATTTGAGAGAAAAAATGTGAAGAAAATTTATTGGATTGAGTGCAAATCTTCGTGACGTTACTTTTTTACCCCAGGAATCGTTTTCGAGGTCGGGTCAATTTGACCCGAGAAGAAATCTCCGTTTGCAATGGACGGAAATGCTTCCTGGGTCACAGAGACCCACAGCAATAATAACGACAGCAAAACTTGACAAAATTTTGAATTTATCTTGAAAACGATCGACGAATTATTCGGTTTTGAAATTTCTTGTAAAAATTTGAAATTTCTTGTAAAAATTTTCAAATTTATCGTAAAAATTTTGAAATTTCTTGTAACAATTTTAAAATTTCTTGTAACAATTTTGAAATTTCTTGTAAAATTTTGAAATTTCTTGTAAAATTTTGAAATTTCTTGTAAAATAATGAAATTTCTTGTAAAATAATGAAATTTCTTGTAAAATTTTGAAATTTCTTGTAAAATTTTGAAATTTCTTGTAAAATTTTGAAATTTTTTGTAAAATTTTGAAATTCCTTGTAAAATAATGAAATTTCTTGTAAAATAATGAAATTTCTTGTAAAATTTTGAAATTTCTCGTGAAACTTTGAAATTTCTTGTAAAATTTTGAAATTTCTTGTAAATACCCTGAGTCTTCGTATTCCAGCTCTGGTAATAAATTGGCAGTCATAGAGCTCGATCCGCTCGAGATTGTGGCAGGCTTGCATCAAGTGCTCGAGGCTGGCGTCCGTGATTAAAGGACAATTGTCGAGTTCGAGCACAGCGAGGTTTTCCGACGCACATGGAGATAAAGCGAGTTGTCGTATTCCCTCGTCGGTGATGAGTTCACAGTGTGAAAGGCTCTGAGACAGAAAAACAAAATGAAAAACATATTTTAAAAAATTCGACAAGCAGAAAAAAAAACGAAAAATTGTATTTTTCTTTTTTATTTTCAATTAAAATTGAAAATTAATTCGTTTTTTGACTCACGAGTTTCTCGAGCCGCGGACATCCTACGGCGAGATGTATGAGAGTCGAATCTGTGATGAGAGCACACTCTTCAAGATCCATTTTCTCGAGTAACCTGCAATTCTGAAAATTGAGAAACGTCAAATGATTTTTTCGGCACTCCGAATCACTTTTTCAGTTTTTTTCGTTCTGCCACTTGGATCTCACGTTTTTGGAGAGAAAAAAATCTGTAAAAATTCTGGAATACTCTCCGAAGATTGTACTTTGAGGTCCCAAGATTTTTATAGTCCCAGGCGTTGTTTTATTTCCAAAGAAAAATTAAAAAAAAAGGAATTTTCGATAAAAAACTTGTTGCTTGTTTTGTTTTTTCTTTTTCATTTTTTTCTTGTTACTTTTTCCTCTTAAGGATCATCGGCGAAGCGCCGATGAGTCTCTACGAAAAACTTACTCTAGCCAGAGCTTGGAAACCGGCATCAGTGAAATGAGTACAAGCGACGCATTCGAGGACACTGAGCAAAGGACAATGCTGCGCCAACGTCACCAGCGAGGGATCCGTCAAATTTGGACAATTCGAGAGACAAACGTAGTGCAGCCTTGGACATCTTTCACTCAATTCTCTCACTGCGTCGTCCGTTATGTTCTGCGACACAAATAAGACGCACAACAATTATGAATCTGAGGGAAATCGAATATGTTATTGTTTGTTTTTCTAGACATTGACGTTCACACGCAGAGAAAATGGTATAAAAAATTATTATAACGTTCCCTGGCACCGGATCGTTCCTCTGAAAGTTTTTTTTATCCAAAAATGTGTGAAAAATGGAAAAATTTGTCAAAAAAATTGTAATAACGTTCCCTGGCACCGGATCGTTCCTCTGAAAGTTTTTTTTATCCAAAAATGTGCGAAAAGTGTAAAAATTTGTCAAAAAAATTATTATAACGTTCCCTGGCACCGGATCGTTCCTCTGAGAGTTTTTTTATCCAAAAATGTGTGAAAAATGGAAAAATTTGTCAAAAAAATTATAATAACGTTCCCTGGCACTGTATCGTTCCTCTGAGACTTTTTTAAATCCAAAAATGTGTGAAAATTGGAAAAATTTGTCAAAAAAATTATTATAACGTTCCCTGGCACTGTATCGTTCCTCTGGGAAATTTTTTTATCAAAAAATGTGCGAAAAATGTAAAAATTTGTCAAAAAAATTATAATAACGTTCCCTGGCACTATATCGTTCCTGTGAGAAATTTTTTTATCCAAAAATGTGCGAAAAATGTGAAAATGTGTTAAAAAAATGTCAAAATTTGCGCTAATCGTCGAAAATTTTCAATAAAATGTGAATTAAAAATTGTGTCTCTGCTAAACTCCTTCGGAGGAGCGACGTGGTCGATCCTAGGAACAAAGATCAAGTTTTTTCAAAATAATGAGGAATCGCCGAGTACTGAAATTGTTGGATTTAGATAAAATGGAATAATTGGCACGAGGTGAAGAAAATCAATGAAAAAATTGAATAGAAAAATCTTACTCTGCATTCGTGGAGATTTATCGCTTCGAGGTTTGGGCAAAAGCGTGCGATACATTTAATGGCACGATCCGTAAGTTGTCGGCAGCCTTTGCTCAAGAAGCTCCGGAGCTCGGGGCAGCCTCTGGCGAGTGCTTCGACGCCGTTGTCGGTGAGCAACTCGCACCAGGAAAGATTAATATGCGTCAAATGTGGACATCCGTCGGAAATGTCTTTGAGCGCGAGATCGGTGATTTCGGGACAAGAGTCGAGATTGAGTCTTTGCAATTTCGGGCAATGATTGCTCAGCGCTGCGCACGTTGCGTCTGAAATTTTCTTGCACTGACTCAAATTCAATTCTTCGATATTTGGACACGATTGGGCCAGCGTTCGCATCGAATTGTTGCCGATACTTTGACATCCTCGTAACGACAATTGTCGCAGGAAACCACCGCAACGTCTCGAAATATTTTCTATTACTGGTCCCTGAACAAAAAAAAAACAAACGTTTTTAAAAAAAAAATTATTTCCAATTTTCCGATAGAAACATTTCGAGTTTTTCCAAATTTAAAAAAAAATCTTAAAAATCGTAAATTTCGTTTTTAACGAACAAATTTTTTTATTCGGGAATTTTTAATTCCGAAATGAAAAAAAAACGTTTTTAATTTTAAAAAATTTCCATTTTCCGATAGAAACATTTCGAGTTTTGCCAAATTTAAAAAAAAATCCTAAAAATATTTTTTTCACGAATAATTGATTCTGGAATAAGCTGCACACACCTCGACGTCTCTTTGGAAATCAAAGAGATCGATTCTCTGCCAATTAGAGCCATCCAACGCCAACACGTTCCAAGCTTTGCTCACTTGGGCACATCTGCACAACGAGACTACGTCCAGATATGACAAGATCCTGTAAACATTTTGTATGGAGAACATAATTACGACAGGAAAAATGATTTTTCATTGAAATTCTCGTAAATATTTATTTCAAAGTCAACATTTTGTTGGTAAAGATCGATATTTTGTTCGATACGTTCGACAGAACGTTTTTTTTTTTTGATAATCCTAAAAATTGTGTCATTGCAGCAAGAAATATTTTATAAAGTCTCTTCGGAAGCAAATTTTCGTCGTTTCAATCACAAATTTCGCTGACAATTTCTTTAGGAACCAAATTTACTGCAAAAATAACGAAAATTTCCAAAATTATCCAAAAATATTTAGTTTATCGTGTTCAACAAAATATCGACGATTTTTAACAAAAATTCGCTGATAATTCCGTTAGAAATCAAATTTACTGCAAAAATGCTGCAAATTGTCGAAAAATATTTAGATTATCGTGTTCACCAAAAAATATCGACGATTTTTAACAAAATTTCGCTGACCATTCCGTTGGGAACCAAATTTACTGCAAAAATAATGAAAACTTTCAAAAATATTTAGTTTATCGTGTTCACAAAAACATCGACGATTTTTAACAAAATTTCGTTCCCAGTGTTGCCACGATATCAATTATTTTCTGGTCCCTCAACCAGTCAAGCTCAGAAGTGAAAAAATTGCATGACGTTTTTATGTCCTTCATATTACCTGAGCAATAATTCCTTTGGCAGTTTCTTGTTGATTTGTGCCTCGTCGTCGTGGAATACCCATGTCAGCTGTAACCAAAAAAAATCGACAAAACCAGTGACTTTACGAGGGCAGTATGACGCGAGTGTTTGACAAACTCATGCGCGACCGAGAAAAAGAGATAATCGCGTCTTTTCAATGGCAAGACAGAAACCGAGATAGAGGCTCGAATCAGGCTTCGCACGTGTGTTGTTCTTCTATGCACGCCTTCGTGTAATGTTCGTGCGGGTCTCTGAAGCCCATGGATAAGAGAGATAGAGAGACAGAGTGAAATAGAGAGGAATTCATTGGTGCGATGTATTCACAACGACCTAGTTCAACTAGGGGACTAGTAAGAGAAGAAGCTCAACATGCCAAACATTCTTTTTTTTCCTTCTTTTTCGTTTTGCCACCTTCGAACGGATCGCCACATATTTTTCGTTCAAAAAATAACTCAAAATCAAAAATGAGAGATTTTGCGAATAAATTGTGTCTTTCCGATGATGAGGAAGCAGATTGACATTTTCAAACTTCACAAGCTCAATTTTCGAAGCAGAAACGATAATGCACTGAAAACAAAATTTTGTTGGAAGAGATCGATATTTTGCTCGATACGTTCGACTAAACGTTTTTTTTGAATAAAACCGAAAATTGTGTCATCGCAGCAAGAAATATTTTAGAAAGTCTCTTCGAACGCAAATTTTTGTCGTTCCAATCGTAAATTTTGCTGACAATTTCGTTAGAAACCAAATTTATTGCAATAATAACGAAAATTTTTAAAATTATCCAAAAATATTTAGTTTATCGTTTTTAACAAAATATCGACGATTTTTAACAAAATTTCATTTCCAGTGTTTCAAAATCCATGAAAATATTCATCAAATTGATGAGTTTTTACGTCTGATTAATTTTTGTCGTTGGAATCGTAAATTTTGCTGACAATTTCGTTAGAAACTAAATTTATTGCAATAATAACGAAAATTTTTAAAATTATCCAAAAATATTTAGTTTATCGTTTTTAACAAAATATCGACGATTTTTAACAAAATTTCATTTCCAGTGTTTCAAAATCCATCAAAATATTCATCAAATTGATGCATTTTTACGTCTGATTAATTTTTGTCGTTGAAATCGTAAATTTTGCTGACAATTTCCTTAGAAACCAAATTTACTGCAAAAATAACGAAAATTTTCAAAATTATCAAAAAATATTCAGTTTATCGTGTTCAACAAAATACCGACGATTTTTAACAAAATTTCAGTTCCAGTGTGAGAACAATGGTGCGATTCGAGTTAAAGAAATCATGGAGAGTCCAGAGAAACCGGAGCAAACGTAAGACGGACGGAAGTATCGATTTGACGTCACATGAATCGCAACTAACATTCAGGTCATCAAAGATACATGTTAGAGGGTTGATGCGTTACTGCAGGGAAAGTATTTTGCTAATTGCCTCAGTTCCTCAAAAAAAAAAAAAAAANTACGAAATTTTTTTTGGCGTGGAATAGAAATCGAATTCGAACGAAATTCCAAAACTGTTCGAATAAAAATAGATCGCAATTGTTTTCGGGGTTGAAAAATTTTTCGTTTTTTTTTTGTTGTGTATGAAAAATCGATCGAACAAAATTTTATGGATCAATGAACAATGCAATTACGTGGCAATCTCCATGACAACGACGCGTGAATAAAATTTCGTCGAAATTGTAGAAAAAAATTTGGTCAGAGTCTATTTTCTGGTTTTCCAAGTTCAGTATCGCTTTTCGTATTGATTGGGCAAACGAAATAATCACGAAAAACAAGGATAACAAGAATGGCGTGACTTGGACTGATTGTAAATTTCTTAAAAGTTTAAAATTCACAAATCCGTTCGCGTACGACGAAAGAATATTATTCAAAGTCTCTTGATCATGAGTATCAGTTTTATCAGTTTGCCAGAACGACGAGCAAGTATCTTCCTAATGCGATGTCAATACGTTTGTGTTTTTTTGTTAAACTGAGATTAACTTCGTTTTATTCGGAGACGAACTCGAACCAAAACATATTTGCACGATGACGAAGTGCCGTCAGGGATAATGCTAAATATTTTTGTATGTTTAGCTCAATCGTAAACGCGACAATAAAGAGAAAAATGGAAAATGTCGGATAAACGAACAGAAATTCAAGGTCAAGTCTGAAAAATAGTTGCACGACGCGATATACATCGAAATATCGAAATATCGAAATATCGAAATATCGAAATATCGAAATATCGAAATATCGAAATATCGAAATATCGAAATATCGAAATATCGAAATATCGAAATATCGAAATATCGAAATATCGAAATATCGAAATATCGAAATATCGAAATATCGAAATATCGAAATATCGAAATATCGAAATATCGAAATATCGAAATATCGAAATATCGAAATATCGAAATATCGAAATATCGAAATATCGAAATATCGAAATATCGAAATATCGAAATATCGAAATATCGAAATATCGAAATATCGAAATATCGAAATATCGAAATATCGAAATATCGAAATATCGAAATATCGAAATATCGAAATATCGAAATATCGAAATATCGAAATATCGAAATATCGAAATATCGAAATATCGAAATATCGAAATATCGAAATATCGAAATATCGAAATATCGAAATATCGAAATATCGAAATATCGAAATATCGAAATATCGAAATATCGAAATATCGAAATATCGAAATATCGAAATATCGAAATATCGAAATATCGAAATATCGAAATATCGAAATATCGAAATATCGAAATATCGAAATATCGAAATATCGAAATATCGAAATATCGAAATATCGAAATATCGAAATATCGAAATATCGAAATATCGAAATATCGAAATATCGAAATATCGATATATCGATATATCGATATATCGAAATATCGAAATATCGAAATATCGATATTTCGATATATCGATATATCGATATATCGAAATATCGATATATCGCAATATTGAAATATCGTTATATCGAATTATCGGAATATCGAAATATCGAATATAGAAACCGATCGTACTACCTTAAGGCGATCTATTACTTGCTCGGTCTGTAAAAATCCCCCTACACGTTTTAATTGGAGGGACTGAATAATATTTCAAGAAAAAATATGAGTTACACGCTGTTCCCATTGAATCAGAGAAGAAATTGTAACTTTCATTTGCAACGTTGGGCGCCGACGAAAAATGCGTTTTTCTATCGATTGTTTGTTCAATTTCAAAAACCAGAACAGTTTTCTCACTGATTTTGTCTTTCGACGCTAAAAAATGATCGTTTTATTGTCCTGACCAAATATTCAATGAGAATCTTGAGATTTGCACAAGAAAAAAGGGAATTTCGTTGCATTACAACGTTGCAAACTTCAACTTCGTAAGGTCTCTGAGAAAAACGTGTATCTACTTTTTGGTTATGTCTCTCGCACTCACGCGACTGCTAGATCACCTTAAGGCGAAAAAAATGGTTGAGGGAATGGAGGCGAAGAGATGAGGAACCAACCTGCATATAAGATTGCCTCATTGTACTGAGAGGAATGTTTTGAGTTATCGATTGGGACGGATAGTAAGCGCCCTGAAGGTGATGATGATGTTGAAGGTGATGATGATGATGATGTTGATGATGAAGATGTTGCTGTTGATGATGATTATATGGGGGATGATGCAGTTGTGGTGGTGGTTGTTGTTGTTGTTGTTGTTGTTGTTGTTGGTGTTGTTGCCTCCACCACTGACCACCACTCGACGTGGATTCACCTACGGACCCTTGGATCGCTTGCCCAATTGGGGCTGCCCCTCCGCCACCCACACCCACGCGACTTACTTTTTTCTACGAATAAAAAAAATTCAGTATAGATTGTCATCTATCTCGACAATTTACGCTTCGAATTTTCGCTTATTTCTTACGAGTAAACTGAAAATTTCTTATGCCATTCCGTCAAATTCCTAGAATTTCTATTCGACAAAACTCGAAAGAGTCAGCCATTTTGGATTCTATGGTTTCTTTACCGCCGATTCACGAAAATCACCGAAATATCGAAATAAAAAAATTACGAAATTAAATCTCGAACATTTTCTCGCTGGGATCGACGTTTTTATCGAAAATTTGAAATAACTGAGAAAACTCGAGGTTTACAATGGAAAACGTTAAGAAATTATTTTCGACATGGAATCAACGAAAAATCGATGTTTTTTAAACAAGCGACAAATAGGCTGAACGTTTTTCAAATTTAGATCGAATTTTCAAGGCCCCAAAAGTGCGTGATAACCTCACATTTTCGCCTCCAAATTTACGCTCGAATAAGCCTTTAGCCAAAATGTGATAATCGACAAAAAATAAAAATTAAACGTTAAGAAATTATTTTCGACATGAAATCAACGAAAAATCGATGTTGTTTAAAAAAGCGACAAATAGGCTAAACGTTTTTCAAATTTAGATGGAATTTTCAAGGCCCCGAAAGTGCGTGATAACCTAAAATTTTCGCCTTAAAATTTACGCTCGAATAAGCCTCTAGCAAAAATGTGATAATCGAGAAAAAATAAAAAGAAAAAGCGTCAAACTCATTCGACCATGTTATTTTTGTTATCTCGACGAATTGCAAATGTGCGTCTGATCGTTTAACGTGCACAACGAATTGCCTATCTCTTCGCTGCGTCGGCTTTGAATTTCACTCGGTCGCGCCAATGGCCATGCGCTTCTCGAAAATATACTCAACTGTTTACTGTGCATATAGCTATCTCCTAATTCCGCGCGTCGTACATTCACGCATATCCACAAAGCAGACAAACACACACACACACACACGCGCGCGCGCGCGGAAATATGTGCACAATGGTGTGTATACGTAGAGATACGAAATAATGAAGTTTCCAGGCGCTATTTGTTTACGTTCGGGGATCTTTACGTCCTATGGTGACGTGCGCGCAAGCGTCCATTTTATCCCTCCGTATAATCTCGCTATGACGAGTGCGTCTGATTTCTGTTGCTATTTTCAGCTGAATCTGGCCTCTCGGGCGTACGATTGAAATCATTTCCGAGATTAATTATTTTTTACTTTTGAGAATTTGGTGCTAGAGCTTAAAAGTCTAGCTTCTCGACACATGGGTCTGTGGGACCCGAAATTGTCATGCTTGATAATTTTTAAACGTGCCGACGCTCCTTTTTTTTCTCAAAGTCACGAGAAATGATTTGTGAACTAGTTTTTCCGATTAACTTCTAAATTTTTGAACTCAATCTCGTCGAATTATTGGATTTCGTTGGAAAGCGCCATTTTTGCGTTCGGGTCTCACAGACCCAGTGTGTTTTGTCAAGGCAATTTTTAAAACTCAAACTCGTCGAATTATTGACAAGATTTCATTAAAAACAGCAATTTGTGCGTTTGGGTCTCACAGACCCAGTATGTTTCGTCAATGCAATTTTTGAATCTCAAACTCGTCGGATTATTCACAAGATTTCATGGAAAACAGGCATTTTTCCTATTGGGTCTCACAGACCCAGTGTGTTTTGTCACATCGCAACAGAATTGTATACAAAGAGTTTGGCCATCGTACGCATTTATCAGCGGATTTTCTTCTCCGAAGAGACGCCGCGCGTCTCTGTAGCTGCGATGACCCTCGTATCAGGTCAAATGAAAAAATCGCGGTCGTCTAATTCTATCCTAACGGAATGGCCACTTTTTACATATATATGTAGCAACACCTGTACGTTTCTTCGCAGCATACGTTTCGCCTCGTGTGTATGTCTATTTGTGTGAGTTTGCGAATACTTGTGTGTGTAAATGTTCGTTTGACCGAATAAACTGTAATGGATGATGAATGATGAGTGGTGCATGCGGACAAGGGGTTTCGTGTATATATGTATAACTATATACACGAAAAGAATTATTAGCGATATGTGATACGCAAGGAGAGGACGAGACGACGGAGACCTCTCACGTTGAGCGTCTCGCTCACTGGACTCACTCAGCGCGGCGCGGCCCGGCCCGCGCGACTCACCCGCCAATGCTCACAACATATACGTACCCCGTGGGTTGCTCCTTTCGCGTGGGTGAATGAACGCAGAGAGAAGAAAGAAAATAAAGAATATAAGAGAAAGAGAGAGACGGCGAGCAGACAGGCATAAAAACAGCAGGAAAGCGAGTCGCAGGGAAAAAAAGGAACGAAATTTTCTCAACGAAACCACTTGAAATTTGTCTGGCGTTCGGTCACGAAACACCTAAGCGTTTACGTCCCAAGGATATTATCGACAATCATCTTTTCCTGAATCTCTCTCGGTTTTCAATTCATTTCAATACTTCGCGTACGAATCCTCAATCTTTACGATAAATATTTGCAAAGTTGGCTTCCAATGACAAGGACGAATGGAGGGTGCATTGGTATTGCGGCACGTGTGTTTTTCGACCTTGAAAAATCACTATTTTGATGGATTAAACTTGAAATTATATCGATGAAGGTTACGCCCTCGAATTTCTCATTTTTCGGACTAAAAATCCAACTTTTATTCATTCGATTCTTTTGTTTTTCGCTTAAAGTATTTTTTCAAAGTTTAACGCTCGTTTGACTAGCGTCAAGCAGCTGCTTCACTTCAAGGTGATCTATCCGCTGCGTGAGGCCGTGAGAGAGACAAACAACGAGCTCTCTGCTACACACGCTCTCTTCCTCGGAGAGCCCCGAAATTTCGAGAAACGTGCACCTTCTTTTCTCGCAGGGAGAGCGAATGCCCGCTAAATTTTCGAGCTGGACATTTGAAATTTTAATAAACTGACCAAATCCTGTGAATTTCGTGTCACAATTTTCCGATGTAACCAAAATGTAAGAAAAAAAAAAAAATCCTCGACTCTCGAACGAATTTTCAAAAATCTCGCCAATGAAAATTTTGAGACTCGATAATTCGAAGCAATAAAAATTGAATTATTTTTATTCCCGCGTTGCCATGCCCTCGACTGCTCCGTTTGTTGAGCGACATGACGAGCAGCCATAAAGAATTTTTCCAAGTACATGTGCGCGTGGTAAACAAAACAACAGCTCGCGTAGTAACGAATTTTTTTTTCGATCGTAAAAAAAAAAGTTTCATGCACATTGGCGAAGTAACGAAAATCCAAAAAACATTGATTGAGGCGAGAGAATCGAGAGTAAAAAAAGGCAAAGCGTGTAGGAAGAAACAATAAAATCGAAGGAAGGTCAACGTCGTTGTTTTTTTTTTAATCGCTTTTCCTTGAGAATGGCTGAATGACATTTGCACGAAGGATCGAGAATCGAAATATATATCTGTCGATAGGTAAAGAAAAAAAAAGAAAAACTATCGATATATATAGCTCGAGGACGAGATTCCTTGCTTGTGTGTCGAGCGAGTGTGTGCGGAGAACAAAGGATGGACTTGACTGATTCGGTCGATGCGTGGAAAATGGAAGCATCCCGTGAATCGACGTTGAAAATAAAAATTCCATCGAATATTGAGCAAAAGCGAGAAGAAATAATAATAAAGAGAAAAATGCGAGTGTGTGTGTGTGTAAATATATAAATATATGAATATATTTAGTAGTATATCCGGCAGGGTCGATAAACTCTTCTCGTCGATCGAATAAGTTGCCAACAAGAAGCCCAGCAGCTCGGGGATAGAGAGAAAAAAAATAGACTAGGAAAAAGCAGCATGTGGAGGAAAAACGATCGCGTTGGTCGAGAAGTAATGCGCGTGTGGTAAATAAAAGGCAAACTTCGAGTCGAAAAAAGTGTTTGTTTTGTTTTGAAAATGCAATGAAAAGTATCGAAATGGTGGAGAAAAGAAAATAGTAGTCGAGCTTGGGCACCGAGTCGCGCGTGTGCATACGCTGAAAACAGGCCGAGAGCGAATCAGCTGTTCGGCCACGACGAATGACAACATTGGCAAGGGGGAACGCACAAAAAACGACATACGGGAGGAATACAAAGCCCGGACGACGACACAACGTCAAAATGGAAGAAAAAACACTGCGATATCGTAAAGAAAACGAGAGAGAGAAAGAATCGCGCTTTAACCCTCAATTTTCGAGCTTTGTGTATGAAAATAATATGACGACGTTGAATCTTCTTGACCTACCTCGAGCCTCGTCCGCCCGGAGTGTATCATCCTTTTGCGTCGCGTTATTTTGTCTAATTTTCCGGGCTTTTTAGTCCCGCACAGATTTTCCGAGGAAATAATAATCGTGGGAGATTAAGGGAAAGCGGGAGAATGAGAGAAAAGATTTTTTAATTATTTTCTCCGTTTTACGTTATTTCTCGCGCGGCTTTCAGTATATTTAGATTTTTCTATATATATACACGTATGTTTATGCATATATGTATATGTATATCCCCTTTATTTATTATTATTTATTATTTACGTGCTACAGAGCTCGCGAGAGAAATGGCCGAGAGCTACTGTCGCTCGGACGCTCCGTGCTATCCCGTCGCGACTCTACGTTTTCCTTCGCTCCGCACGTACACACAAGCCCGTTCTACCCACACTAACGAACCTCGAGAACGAGCCAGAAATCGTGAATTCGGAAAAGCACGAGAGAGACAAAGAGAGACTAACTATTTCGTATCTGTAGTAACCTGGTGGCGCGAGAGTGGGGGCAAACCTAAAGCTATCTTCACATTGGAAAATTGAGGAATCAAGAATTTGCAGAACTTCGCATCGAAATTCCGATCAGCTGCGCAATGTATACAAACAATGAGATATTCAAAAAACGTATGCATGCAACGGTTTGCGTTCAACTTTTATTTTTTCGCGGCTATTGCGCCCGATTTATTGGAATTTGCGGTTATTTCCATTTTTTTTCCGATGTGTCTGAAATTTTTGATGGGAACGTGAAATTTTGGATTTTTCGCAATTGGAATAACTGGGTCATCGTGATTGGCTGAAAAAAAACAAATTATCACGAAACTGCACATGAAAATAACGTAATCAACGAATTGTGCAAGGGAAATGAAGTTTTTTTCAGAATTTTTACAAATCTCTCGATCTCAATGATGATAAATGTGAATTTTGAAATAATTCATAAATTTTGTTGATATTGGGGTTTTTAGGTATTTTACGAATAATTGAAAAAAGTCAACAATGTTGCGAAGGATTGGCCTTCGAGGTTATTCGTTATGCAGTTTCAATCGATTTTGCGTAAACGCGGAAATTTAGTTCGAAATTTCACCACCAGAGTGAACGTGTTTGAGATTTGCTGAATATACTGTGAACGCACCTTTAATATTCTCGTGCAAATGCGCTTATGCTTCGATTGGTCGACCGACTTTGACTTGGCGACAGCACCGCCAATCGCGTGCCTATCCGTTCATTGTTTACACCCCGACCATTGGCCGGATAAGCGAAGTTTGTCTTTTCTTTTTTGCTTTCTTCGTTTCTCAAGCATGCTGTGCACGCGAGATTGTGGTAGAGATGTGCGTCGCGTATTTTGCTTGAAATTTAACCATGTCCGTCATAATACCGCTTTTCAATTACCGTTTGCAGATTCTTTTCTCAATGAGACATTAGCACATTGCATAGAGATTTTTTAAGCCCGAATCAGTATTTTTCAAAATGGCAACTTGCGACGTTGTCCGCGCAATTCGTAATAAAAATATTATCCCGAAGCACAGCTTCTCTTTTCAGGTGTGAATGACCCGCGATGTTTTTTTTTTTCGTAACGGTGAATTTTTAGTTAAAAAATAATTGCCGATGTTTCTGCAGCCGGACTGGAGAATCATTTTCATGCTCAATGCGGGATTTTCAAAGTCATTGGAAATTCTAGAATCTTTAATGGAACATTTTTAAACCGGTTTTTATGTTCTAAACGATGAACTTGGCTGATTATCGTTTGTTTTTTTCCAATATCCTTCGGACACGATACTCGACATTGCTCGGCCAAATCTACGCACGTTTCAATCGACTGAAATGCAGCGAACTCTGTCGGGAGCGAACGTGAACTTTCATGCAATTTTCCGCTACCGCGAGTAGGTGAGATCCCTTCCTTACGGACCGCGATACGTAAACTGCATTTTAACGCGACGCTCTCATTTCTCATTCCCACCAAATTTTCCACTTGATCGACGATAGCAAAGCACGCCGTCCCACTAATAGCGAACGTTATTTCACTCGGTTTTGTCCCTTTTTTTGTCTCATTCGAGTTTTTGAGAAAACGAAAAAAAAAAACGATTTATTTTATTCTCTGGAAATGCCGCGATGAAAAATTATCGAATTATCGTGGGTTTTTAGAAATCCTAATAGCCACCGACTCATCACGATGAATGACATTGAAACGACCGCGAAAAATGATGAAGGTCAAAAGTTCTGCATTCGACGATTATCGACGATTCTGTCAGACTCGGTTCATCCAACCAAGGTGACCCTTCGAGAAGGTCTTTGGGCGATGAGTTAAAAGAAAAATTGTCAATAAATCTGACGAGAAATAATTTCAGCGAATAAAAAGAAAATTAAATAAAAAAAGATTTAGAGCAATTTAGCAGCAGAGGATTAGTTTCATTAGTCTGATCACTAAATTACCGAAAAGCAATAAAAACTCGATCAGTTCTGTTTAAAAAGCATAAACAGTGACTCCGGATGCTCGTTGAATCGTCGGCGGAGACACGAGGAGACGTGGATAATTTATGCTGACACGAAAATCTGTTATAAATCGTTGTGAACTGTTATCACTGCGGAAAAATATTTACTTGGCAACGAATTGATTTCCTGGTGTTTTGTGACTTGGAAAATTTGTGCCACAATTTAGATTCGTTGGTCGGAGATGTTTGCAGTGCGATTTATTAGCGATGCATTCGTCAGCCTCGCCATGATAGAAAAAAAACGCAAATATTCCCATGAATATAATTTTGATTAGTTTTCCGTTTTTATTAATTTTTTCTATTTATAGAAATAACAAACAATCGAACCTGATCCTTGAACCTTTTCTGCCCAGCCACGTTCTGCCGAGTCACGTACATTTTTTTCCCGCCGCATTTTGTTAGAGATGGCGGGAAATCCATATCGGATGTATCGTGTCGTAACGATTTGGACATATGGGATAAGCCTACGCGAATACTCGTGAAGAGATGGTTTTCCAGGAGGTTTAGTAATAATTGCAAAGCTTTTTTTTTCATGGCCCGCAGAAGCAGGGAAATGTCCAGAAAAATCGATAGTCCAGGTCCGACATGCGACCATCGTATGGAAATAAATTCTGGCTGGGTTATCTTATCGTTGCTTACAACATAAATCGAAAGATTGAGAAGTTCCTTGTTTCCGGATGCATGAAGCGCCATGAAATCGTAGGAAGCTAAAAACCCATTTTTCTCTCCAAATTATTGACGTTTTTGTTTTTAACTTACAAACAGGAGTGTGAATGAGAAAAATAACTTTTGCTTCTTTCCATAATAAAAGTTACCTCCGAAGCTAACCTTCACGATAGCAAAACGGACTCAAGGCAGCAAAAATTGAGTAGTTGTCACATATGTGTATTTTTTAAACCCAACGTCGTTATTGTGCAGCAGCATAAGCTGGAGAAAACTTGGTGAAATCCCTGCGATTAAACTATCTGGAAGCAGCATGTTCGCAAAGGTAAGTGTTAATCTACAAACGCGATTTGAACAAACTGCGGTGACGATCCTCGTATATGAGAATGATGGATCATTGATCTGGATTTCCTGGGCGGTGGTACACAATGCACTTACGATGATAAGCCTTCATTAAAACTTCTGAGAAAACTCCGTCGTTGTTAGTGTTTGTACAAGGTTTCTACTGCCGAGTGACTATGTATCGGTATCGTTGGCCACATTGGTAACGACGGTAGCAACCCCTCCATATTGATGATGTACTTCCCTATGGCAAAGCCACTTTGACGTTTGAGATATGATAATCGTTTTGTTATTTAGTGATAAGGCAAACGATCTTTATAAAAGACATTGTACCCAACCAGGATTCATCAGTTAACAACGACATTCAGTAGAACGGTGTGTTGAACAAGAAGGCATTGATAGGGCCTGTGAATCGTGTATTGGAATTGCGACGTAAATAAAGAAAAATGAGAAGTGAGTATTTTTAGTGGAAACGTTTTTCGCTATCAACAGACACGACAGTCCAACAATTCTGGAATCCAGTCAAATCACAATTATTATCGGATCGATTACAGATTGTTAGTGTTACTACCAAATTCATCAATGATCGAAAGATTGGTCACCGATTGTTCTTCGTTGTTGAATCCTCGAAAAATTAGCTTTTGCGATTGAGTGTAGTTGAATCGTATTTTCGGGGAATCGGTGGTTCGCTTGATTAAAATCTTTGTAAGATTTGAATTAATACTTTGGGAACGGTTGATCACAATTATTGTTGAATGCCCTCAAGTGGATAAACGAAATAGATTAATGTTTATGGTGGGTATTTCGTTCTCGGGTTATTTTTTGCCAGAAGATCTGAAGAAGCCAGAGAATTAGTGATAATACGGTGACGACACATTCGATGAACTTGTTGGCTCTCGATAGACGCTTCGTTTATCGAGTGAATCAATAAAAACCAGGTAGACGATAGTTACCCGGGGAACGAGATCTTCCCGACAACGGCGTCGCGTTCGATTTTTTTTTTCGCGAAAATTGAGCTACCCTTTTGATGATAAAAAATTATCCAGCGTTAAGTGACGAGGTTTGAGATTAAATTCTGACGGTCATTAGCCAGCCACGAGCTGCCTGATAGCCATTCGATCCCTTCAACGTGACCTAATTTTTGTTATCCACTCTAGAAAATTGGAGGTCTGCCAACTTGGTGGCAATGACACTGGTAGCCTGGGTATCTGGAAGCCAGGGCTATTCCCATCAGAAAGAAACGCCAAAATGCCCAAGAATTGATCCTACCGATAGAACCATACACTTGCCGCATGAATGGGATTGCACAAAGTTCTACAAATGCGCTCACGGGACACCTGTTCTCTTCCAATGTCCTCTAATGGATCATGATGGCAATAGATTGCACTTCAACCCTGTATTAGAGGTCTGCGACTGGCCAGAACATGCTGGTTGTGTTCAAGGACCTAAACCAACAACAGGTTCGTTGTCCATGGATCTATTGGGCCCAATAAACATCCACTATCTAACTATGAATCATTTTAAATTTGGCGACAAGGCTAGTATGCCCGTATATTCAATATGTGGCTGCCAATTGTCAGGGATTAATGTAAAAAGGGCTATTGCTAAAGTTCTGTATAGATTGCGGGTAGCCACGTCGGTGGTTCTCTAGATTATCTCATTAGCTGGATACACCATGACTTATCGAATAGAAGAAATTGAATGAGGAGTTATTGGTTTATTCGTATTTTATAGAACGTACCACTGCAGCATCTGGTTCGAGTACAGAGTCGATAAGATCAACTAGTGAATCCAGCATCACTCCAACGGACAAAACGACTGCAGTGACGAGTAACGATGTGAATCACCCGAGCAGTTCTTCATCTCCCTCCGTAACCAATCCACCTTGTGGCCTCCCTTGCGGTGATGGTATAAGTGATGGATGGCTCATTTCCCACGAGTGTTCGTGCGACAAATTCTACCAATGCTCCAACGGCGATTTGATTCGTCGTCAATGCCCCGAAGGCCTTCATTTCAATCCAAACATTTTGATTTGTGATTACCCGGAATCAGCAGGCTGCCAAATATCGACACCCGGGCCCACATCGATCGCACCTACCACTAGCACCATACCGTCGGAATGTCCAGCTGGCAATACCGGTCATACCGTACAAATTCCACATCCGACCAACTGTTCACTTTTCTACAAATGTGACAATGGCGAGAAGCAATTGATGGAATGCCCTGCGGGCCTCCATTTCAATCCAACCATACAAATGTGCGATTATCCACAGGCTGCAGGATGCACTGCGACATCGGAGACCACGGAAAGCACCGCAGCATCTTCCAATACTTGGGTGCCAACTACTGCAGCTGGCCCCACACATCCGACCACCATCGGGTCGACGAGTACATCGACTGAATCATCGGGACATTCAACCACCGCGAGTATGCCAAGCTCTTCGCCATCCTCAACCTGGATAACGGAAACTACCGAAAGCTCCTCGACAACCCGGAGATCTACAGAAAGACCAAGTACTTCCCAATCGTCAACCAGGACACCCGGAACAACCGAAACTTCATCGACAACTCGACGATCTACCGAAACGGGAAGCACATCTCAATCAACGAGCAGAAAACCGGAAACTACCCAAAGTTCATCGACAACCCGGAGATCTACAGAAAGACCAAGTACTTCCCAATCGTCAACCAGGACACCCGGAACAACCGAAACTTCATCGACAACTCGACGATCTACCGAATCAGGAAGCTCTTCTCAATCAACGAGCAGGAAACCGGAAACTACCCAAAGTTCATCGACAACCCGGAGGTCGACAGAAGGGTCAAGTACTTCCCAATCGTCCACCAGGACACCCGGAACAACCGAAGCTTCATCGACAACTCGAAGATCTACCGAATCAGGAAGCTCTTCTCAATCAACGAGCAGGAGACCAGAAACTACCCAAAGTTCATCGACAACCCGAAGGTCGACGGAAGCGTCAAGTACTTCCCAAACGTCCACCAGGACACCCGGAACGACCGAAGCCTCATCGACAACTCAAAGATCTACCGAATCAGGAAGCTCTTCTCAATCAACGAGCAGGAAACCGGAAACTACCGAAAGTTCATCGACAACCCGAAGGTCGACGGAAGCGTCAAGTACTTCCCAAACGTCCACCAGAACACCCGGAACAACCGAAGCTTCATCGACAACTCGAAGATCTACCGAAACGGGAAGCACATCCCAATCAACGAGCAGAAAACCGGAAACTACCGAAAGTTCATCGACAACCCGAAAATCCACTGGAACGGCGAGCACATCAAAAGCAACTAGTGCAGGTACGACGACAGTGAAGTGGACGACTGACTCGGAAGAATCCACGGACTCAACGCCGGCATATCCAGATCCCGACTGCCCACCAGACATGGATGGACATCAGATACCTCACGAGACCAACTGTTCATTGTATTACGAGTGTGACGAGGGCCAGAAAAAATTAAAGGAATGTACACAGGGACTGCACTTTAGTTCAGACCTCGAACTTTGCGTGTGGCCAGCGAATGCAGGTTGCGAATCCACAACGATTTCACCAAACAGCACATCACCATCATCTGACGAAGACTCGACCGAAGAATGGCCAACATCGCCGTCATCCGATTCAGAAGAGGTTACCGATTCGACCATAGATCCTGGAACTGGAAGCTGCGTCGGTACTTGTCCCAAGAAAGATCCTCAGGATTATACGGTCATGTTGCCGCACAAAGATTGCACTAAATTTTGCAAGTGCAGCAACACAAAACCTTACGTCTACGATTGTCCTACTGGTCTTCACTTCAGTCCTTCGGAAATGATATGCGATTATCCCAAGAGTGCGAAATGCGAAGGCAAAGGCGGATATGGCCAGCCTGCGAATGACGACTGATCCAGTAGCCTAGAATTATTCATTGTCAATGAGAATAAGGGTTGTCTCCATCTTGGAGAGCTATGAAAAATGAATGGAGAATGGAAGAAAAGGATTTGACGAATCTATAAACCCGTCTGTAGCTTGGCGGAATTTCAACTGACATGCTTGAAAAATCATTTATTTGTTACCTTTATGAAAGACACAATGATACGAATCAGCGTTGTTGAATGAGTGCCATTGTTTCTAGGATCCACTATATTCATGGTGGCTGTTGCGTTACTGTAATGAAATATCGATCGCATACAGCATACGAGTGTATGTCTACCCATACTATCCAACTGTTTCCCCAAATGCGTTAAAAACACGAGCGAAATATAAAAATGTTTTCGTTGTTAATTTTTACATTTTGCTTCTGGTACATTTATTTTCAACTGTTCCAACCGCATCCTTTGGCAACTGAAGAAAAGCTGTAAAAAATGGTGTGTTGGCTTGAGTAGAAATGCAGTTTCAGTGGAATAACAAAAATGGTTGATTGAAAAAGTCTTTGTGATTCTTTTCCAATTAGAAAATTTAATGCAGTAAAAAAATTTCTTATCAAATCGAAAATTTCAACTGACGTTGACAATGTTACATATGTACATAATTTTACACGTTTGAAAAATATATCGTAAACGGCACAATCGTGACCGAGGTACGTTTAGAATGAGGAATAATTGAAAGACGCGATGAGTTTGTTTCTTCAACATCAACATTGCAATGAGAAGTTTCAAAGCTTCTCCAGCTTTTGCCGGTTTTGATTTTTTGCTGTGCCACGCTGTCTCGTTCCGGTCCATAGATTCCTGACAATTATCCATGGGAGTTTTCTTTTCCAGGGAGCCAGTCTCTTTGCCCATAGGAATCTCCACTTACGTCCGCGTGAACACCTCGCAATTGCTGGAACGGAGATTCACGTATACGTTGCTTATCAACTCCATCGCATATCCAAAGTCATTAGGACCATTTGTAGTACCCAGAAAACATATCGTAATTCAATCAAAAGTCAATAACTTATATTTTTCTGTACATTCCTCTCTCAAAGATAACGTACGTGTTTATACAAACTGATTGTGATTTTACTAACCTGCGTTATCTCAATCGATGTCGACGTAGCTAAATTCTTATCCCAAAACTTGAGGCTCAAGCCCCAATTGGGGAGGCTTTCTTGTTTGTTTCCGTAAATGATGGATACCTCGCGCTGCGTTACGACGTTTTCCAAACCTGTCGTACATAGCATAAAGAATTTTGATCAACAAAGAAAATGTGGGAATTACTTTTTTTATTGAGTTCTGGTAGAAAACACTTTGTGATTGCAATTTTTTTTTCTTTATTCTGTAACAAAAGTTCAAACGGTGAGATTTTTGTTGACCACGCGAAAACTGAATATATATCATTTTCGTCGTGGCATATAATGAATGTCAGCGAAATGTCGTAGTTACTAATTATATAAATCTGTATGAGACAGATTCGTCTCTTTGACTCTGAGCTTGAATACTTGTGCGTCGAGAAATACTGAATGGATTTCAATGAATTTCGCTGAGACAGAAAACTGTAATTCACACTCAGTCGGGCTCTTCACTATGCGGGAATTCGATGCATTGTTTATTAGTTTTAGCAAAAATGAGTGTGTCAATTTGAAATAAAAAAAAGTTGATCGGTGGTTGAATTATGAGCAATAAATAGCAGGAATGTTAATTTTAAAAACTGCAATTGTAATTGCTCAAAAGTGCAATAACTGCTGTTTTTTTTGCTTTGAGAACGAGCATGGCAAAGACTTTCTTGAGAAGTTGTTGACAATGTCCCGAAGTTTCTACATCGTAACCACTTTTCAAGCCCTTTGTGAAGACAAAATAATAAGTCATTTACCTAGGTCTATGGAAGGCTTGGTACAAGTCTCCAACAATGCCAAGGTATTCGAATAACGGACTTGGTCGTGCGTCATTTTCCGAATTTGGACGATTGTCCAACATCTCCTGGCCGAATACCGAGGTAACCAGCGAAGATAGTAGAAACGATGTGGTGAGGAAAATATAGAAGTTGGTATTCATTATTTCCCACCGGATGATTCTGTGTGGATTGTCAACGTGTTGTTAGTTATTATTCTCACACTGAGCGGCTTCAAGAATTTTATCAAAAGTCCAAAGGTTAGAAACGTGTTGAAAAATGTATCGAGTTTTCTTTTCATTTGATCGCTTTTGACCAAAATTTTGCCAAAAATGAAAAAATTTAGCTTGGAACCTTGACGAAATCGCTTCATGGATCTGGAATAATATCTAACGAATTCTCAATTCTTGAAGAGCTGCTTCCATTAGGAGCCAAATAATGGGTTGCGCAATGAGCAGTAACTACTGAAAGATGATAGGAATAAAATGGTCGCTTCTATGCTTATTATTGGAACACTGGGGAATATAAAAAAGATATAATCTTCGAAATCAGATGCGATCAATAGACCCGACTGGCCACAACATTAAGCGGAAGATTCTATAATCATTTAGTTTAGGTGCTGATAAGGGCTGAGAACACGATTTTGTATCAATCTCAAACGGCTCGATATCGTCACGCGAAATTTGATAGAAATGATTAAAATAGGAGACTACGTGAAATTTACCGATTGACTAAGAGGTTCCTTAGATTAGACACGAATTGAACGATAAGCTTCCCGACGAGAGTATATAAAAGAATAGACGCTTAGAAAAATCTATGTATTCGCTTCATTGCGATCTCGAACGCATTTTCTGCTTACCGGCGAGAGTGCCGAAATGGCAAATATTTTCTGTGAGTAACTCCACTGCCCATCAGTGAATAACCATCATTTTTAAGCAATATTTCATTTTTTTTAAATAAATATGATTTTTTCTTAAATATTCGAACAGTGGGAAACACAATGCTGTCCAGTGCTTTGATAGTTGGATTGGCACTACTCGTAGCAGCCGACGTAAAACCCGTCCCTGTCTCAGAATGCCCAAAAGGAGCGTTATCGAATGAAACCGTGCAAATTCCACACGAATATGATTGTACGAAATATTACATGTGCCTGGGTAATAAAAAAGTGCTGATGGAGTGTCCTATCATGGATGCAGCCGGTGACAGACTCTATTTCAATCCTGAACTTCATTTGTGTGATTGGCCGTGGAGTTTCAAGTGTGATTTACCTCTGCCTGGCACCACCATTGGTGAGCCATCGAATCAGATACAAAGGAAAAAGCTGGAGAAATGTACACCTCCGACCGAGTGCCCAAGAGTCGATCAGAAGACCGCGACCGTACATCTCGCTCACGAAACGGATTGTACAAAATTCTACAAATGCCTTCAAGGCTCCGCAATTCTGATGTCGTGTCCGGTTGACCAGGATGGTAACAAGTTGTATTTCAATCCTTGTGAACAGGTTTGTGATTGGCGGTACAATGTGGATTGTCACGCTTGGAACGATGTGTCGACTCAGGGAAGTCTATCATCTACAATGGATGTCGCTTATCCCACGGAATGTCCGAAAGTTGATCCAGCAAACGACAGTATAGTGCTACCTTACCCTGGCGACTGTACGAAATTTTACGCGTGTAGTCGCGGCAGGAAAATCCCCATGGATTGCGCCGAATATAACGAATTCCACGACAAACTTTATTTCAATCCGGAAATCCATAGATGCGATTGGCCAGAAAATGTAGATTGTCCTCAACGTGAATTACTTTTGAAAGCAAAGATTTCTGAATCACAAGCTAGTCTTCCAACCAAGTGTCCAAAGCACGATTCGGTCAATAAGACTGTACTATTGCCTCATGAAACCGACTGCACCAAGTTTTACATGTGCTCGCACGGGCAGAAAGTATTGAAGCAATGTCCAGAAATCGCCGAGGGTGAACGTCTTTACTTTAATTATGAAAAGCAAATTTGCGACTGGCCATGGAACGTCGATTGTCAGCTGCCTGAACCTGTAATCAGAGCTGCACCGATCAGAAAGGAAATATTACCAGTCCCGACCGAATGTCCAGCGGTGGATCCAGTGGACAGAACTGTACTGATTGCGGACGAATCGGACTGTACTAAATTCTACATGTGCTTGCGAGGATACAAGTATCCGAAGCAATGCCCCAAGATGGACAACAGTGACGACAGATTACACTTCAACAAGTATATACAAACTTGTGATTGGCCATGGACCGCTGGGTGTGATCCAGACGTAACCACTCCAATCCCTGAGCCTACTCCTCCTCCTACCACGACTACTTCAAGGCCTACCCGTCCTTCCACAACTACTTCAAGACCTACCCGTCCTTCCACAACTACCCCAATACCTACCCGTCCTTCCACGACTACCCAGACTCCTACCCGTGGTCCTTCGACTACCCCTTACCCCATCACCACTCCGAAACCGAATCCTAATCCAGATCCTGACGTCAAAGGTTGCATAGGGAAATGTCCCGAATGGGATCCCCGAATCGGAATCACGACTCTACCTCACGAAGAGTGCAGAAAATGGTGCAGCTGCGAAAGTGATAACAAAGAACGAGTCTTTCTGTGTCCCGGCAAAATGGAGTTCAGTCCAACTCTTAAAATATGTGCCGCTCCCGAAATCGCTGGATGTCACGGAAGAAGATTCTCACCACAAGAATCTAACGATCACGATGAAGCACTCATGAACGTTTTGGGTTACAACAAACGTTTCATGTTTTAAATGACAACGCCTCAGCACGTTTTTTTATCTGACATGAGCTCGTATTTCCTTCGACAACCGTATACGTGGGAACTTATTAGCACCCCCGATGGATAGTCCAGAAAGATGTGTGAAGATGCTAACAGCATGGTTTAACCTTTGACTCAAGGGTTAGCGACCAAAATGGCAATCGTCACACGGCAATCCCTAAGTCACTACATCATTCTTTCATTTCTCCCGTTATCGTACTTATTGAACAATCGTAACAGAAACGCGTCACTCATTCCGAAAATTATCGAATCGAGGCAATCGATTATTCTCAAAGGCTCTCGTACATTTATAATTCCATCGATCCCACGTACTGTAGATGATCAAATAAATATCGTTTCCATTCATCCATATTGTCACTCGTTACTATGTTCTACTGATATATATGTATTTTACGAATAAAGAATTTGGAGAAATTGGATAAACGTAGAATGTTTTAATGCCCATCAAATCGAGCTGCTTTTTCGAGCTCCTGAAATAACCTCAACTGTTTGTATAATGAGGTAATATTGATGCTGGAGAGACGAAAGTTCACAAAATCGTCAAGATTTCTCATTGAATAAAAAATATCGAGTAATGGAAAGTTATCGGGTTTCAAAATGTTACGACGATGAATCCTCATCCACTATCGATGCTGTGTCATCACCACCTTGAGGTTTTTGGAGTGGTATGAATTTTGATAAATATTGATAATGAAAAGGCTAAAACAAGAGCTGGCTTGTGAAGTATATTTTTCACGTAATACCGGAACAATTCACGAGCCCGGATTAGCTGAAGTTTGAAGTCCATTTGATATCCATGGTCACACTTGGAGAATTTTTACGCCAATTTAACACGAAAATTCATGAGAAACATCACGTGCATAAAGTGCATGATAGAACCAAGCGGGCAAACATTTTTAACAACACGTTCAAGTTTTCTACATGTTCGCTAAAATCACTGTTTATCATATTCCATTGGATTCTTGAATTCACCACTCGGTGGCGTTAAAACATACTAGAGCGTGGAAAAATATATTTGTAAATTTTTGTTACATTTCTTTCGGTATTGATCGTTCGTATTTTGAGAAAATTCTTTGCTTTAACTTTTGTTTATTCTTATGACGATAATTTTGAAGATTTACTTCGAAAGACATGCAGGACTCAGACACTACCAAAACCTTTACAATGCTATGGAGGTTTTTTTAACAACTTCAGAGATACCACGAGTTTGGCAACGTATTGTGTCCAACATTTGCTTTTAACGATTACGTTGGCGACATGTTTTCCAGTTATTTTTCACACAGTCCAATTGAAAATGGCTTTATGATTGAAAGTTGTACGTGGTGTTTGTAATAAATTGGGAATTGAAAATAAAAGATTTCTGAACGGATAACACGCTTCACCTGGTAATAATTCGGCTGATGGATATAAATCTGATACAAAAGTAGACATTATCTTTGAATTTCAAGGCCTGAGCTGCGTTTGAGAGGAATGATGACAGCTGAGTGCAAGAATTTGTATCAAATTCGAATGACTGCATGAACGTCGTCACGCCAAATTTCGATGAACAGGATAACGAGAAGGGATAATGTAAAGTGTACAAATTGACTCAGAATCTTTTTAGATTATCCACGAAATTGTAGATAAGCTCGCAAGAGCAACTGTATAAAAGGATCGAGCCAAGAATGAATTCGTATATTCGTTGCAGAAAAAGTTCATCAAGCTTATACGTATTTTGATCTGTCAGCGCGAGAGCTGCAATGGCACGTACTCGATGTAAGTATAGATTTCTTTAAAAACGAGTTATGGAAAGATCGTCAATTTTGTAGAATTTTGTGTACAAACTCAAAGTGTTTTTTTTATTATTTCATATCTAAACAGTGGTGAATGGAATGCTGTACAGTGCTTTAGTAGTTGGGTTGGCTCTGCTCGTAGCAGCCGAAGAAGGACGTAATTGGGCAGAAAATGAAGATCGTGGCGAAATTGCATTACTTTGGAAAGCAAAGATATCTGGACCACGAGCTAGACTTCCAACCGAGTGTCCAAAGTATGATTCGATCAATGAGACTGTACTATTGCCTCATGAGAGTGACTGCACCAAATTTTACATGTGCTCGCACGGAAAGAAAGTGTTGAAGCAATGTCCGGAAATGGATGAAGAAGGTAATCGTCTATTTTTCAACTTTGAAGAGCAAATTTGCGACTGGCCGTGGAACGTGGATTGTAAGCTGCCTGAACCGATCATGAGACCAGGACCGATCAAGCAAATATTGCCTGTCCCAACTGAGTGTCCCGCAGTAGATTCACCGGATTACACTGTGCACCTTGCTCATCCATGGGATTGTACTAAATTCTACAAGTGCTTACGAGGACAAAAGTATCTGATGGAATGCCCCATGATGCCAGGCACTGATGCCAGACTGCACTTCAACAAAGTCGAACAAGTTTGCGATTGGCCATGGACTGCAGGCTGCGATTCTGGAGAACCGACTCCACCTCCACCAACCACTGAACATCCACGAACGACTCGACCTGCGCCAACCACCCGAACTACTGAGATCACTCGACCACCTCCAACCACGCAACGTCCTCCAACTACCCAAAATCATCAAACGACAACAGTCGATCCTGAAATCAGAGGATGTCTGCATACGTGTCCAAACGACGATCCCCCCAACTTTATCACGGCCCTACCACATGCGGATTGTAGAAAATGGTGCAGATGTGAAAATCACACCGTCAAAGTTACTTTGTGTCCAGGGAAGCTGCACTTCAGTCCAACTCTCAAGGTATGCACGCTCCCTGAACTTGCAGGGTGTAAAGGAAGAAAATACATCTACCGATCACGAGGAGCCAATGACGACGATGAAGCTCTCGAGAACATTTTAGGGTACAAGAAACGTGCTCAGTGGTAAACCAACCTACGGAATTATTCCTTAATTGGATGAACGAGATCACTGGTGAATGTGTTCATCGCCGGTGGTGCAAATATAAAAAGATTATTGTTTTACTGTAATTTATTGTATTGTAACTACAATTGTTTTTCGTTAAATAAATCACATCCTGAAACTCAAGGAGCTCTACTTTGTCTTTTGTGTTATCTGTCTGACACCCTCACCTTCAGTAAATAAAGCTTTAGCACGATTGAATTTTCGTCTCCTGAGCTCGTAGGGTGTAAACTATTGAAACATCGAAAAAGCTAGTAGTCAGCTACTAGTCAAAAAAGCAATGTCCAACGTCACAGAAAACGAACAAACCACAGATTTGTTTTACCTCTTGACAGACCTAAAAAACATATATATTCAGTTGAAGGACCAAGACTCATTAACATTCACTACTTCCATTGTCACTTGAAAAGCACTCTTCGATGTGCATATTCGTGTGACTAATCGACTGAATAGACCCTTTTAGGCGTAAGCCATGAGCTACATTCTCTTAGTCAAATCCTGTGCTTTGTTACCTCGTCTCCTGAAAGTTTGTATACGCATATCATACTGTTTATTAAGCCTGTCATTTTAATAATAACACGAAAGTATCAATGGTATCCAGGCAATAATTACGCAGACTGTTTTGTTCGCTGTATTTTTTATTTTTCCGAACGAGTGAATTTGTCGACATAATTCTACTGTAAAAAATTATTTCATAAGAACAAAAAAATGCATGAGTTTCTTTGACGGAAGGTTCATCATTTCGTTTGGGTAAATGATAGCTTAAAAATCATTTTTGAAAATCGATTCGTGTATTTATTGTTAGGCGAGTGCGAAACTTTTATCAGTGTGCGAGCAAGCATAGAAAAAAGTCGTCGTGTATCAAAGACGCAACAGGTTGATCGTCTAACTCTCCGGCTACCAAAAGGCTCTGCTTTTCCTCAACGATGCTCGGGAAAGAATGAACATTCGCTTTTTTTCTTTGAACACGATTATTCCCGCAAAATTTTTCTTCTCAGTCTTGTTGTTTGAAAATTGTTTCTGCAATGACTCGATAAGTACAGCGTCCTGGAGGATGTTCCAGTTTCACGTATTTAAAATTTTTTTAAATCCTTAATTAGATTTTAGTTTAAAAATAATAAAGATAATTAGATTAAACAGATTTTCAATCTCTTCTTTTTTATATTCAATGAACATAGTCTTACACATCATAATTTCTAATCACAATTAGTTTCGTTGGACCGAGAAACGTCAAAAAGTGTCTGCGATAAAAAATCCTAAATTTTTCCAATGTTTTTGATAAACGGAATATTAATATCTCCAATATGCGTTAGCTGTCCAAGTTGTGAATTACCGCAACTCTAGATAATTATAAATCGTAACAATTTTTTGCAATGCTGCTCCAAAATGTGTGGAATTTTTATTATGCATGACTTACCGATAAATTTGCAAATTATTCCGTAATAACAATAGAAGGTACGATGAAAAAAGTGAAAACCAGAGAGCTGGAATCGTTGTCGCACTGATCGTCTCACAACTCGATTCAAGATTCGGACTGTGAATAAATAGTATTGTTTGCGAAAGCAGCCCCTAACTTTGAAGGCTTCCCTCGAGCGGATGTTCTAGCGCAGCTGAGCAAAGCAACGAACCAGCCAATGGAAGCTTTCCAACAATCCAAGCGAAGTGAACTACCTAATTATTCGCAGGAAAGCTTTTCCTTTTCATGTTATGACACTGTACATATGCTTATCACTAACTCCATCAAATATTCTCTCATGAGCTCTCAATTAGTCTCTGTTTCGAGTTTCTCATGGTAACATCGTTACCGACCAAATATCGATTTTTTTCAGCAAAATTACTTTTTTAGTGTAGTGATTTTTTCAGTGAATTAATTACGCTCCAATTATTGTTGGACGAACTTTTCAGCTTGTGATTTCATTTTTTACTCGTGATTGTAATTTTTTTTATTTTTTCAATACTTGACTCGATTATTCGTTATGACAGATTGTAGAATGAACCTGACGGAATATTAAAAAGATAAAAATATAACGGGCACGTCAGTGAAGATTTTCTTCTTCGAAGTAGTTTCCAAAATTTTCGTAATTGTTTCGACGATAATTGACAGTCCTGAAGGCCATGCTTCAGGGTTGGGGAGGCTCATAATCGCGGCGAAGGTACAATAACCTTAAAAAATATGCCTCGAATCATATATGTAATCCGAGTAACGTTATAGGTTGTTGCAAAGGCGGAAATAACAGTCGTTTTCAGGTGAATTGGCAAATGTGGTTTGTCTGAAAGTGGATCCTGGTTCATCAACACACTCGGAACGAGTTTTATCCGCCGAAATGTGGTAACACGCGAAGGCATTACGAGCGAGGAAAAAAAAAGATCCGGGGGGTTGGTCGAAAGATGATCAAATTGAAATTATCGACCAAGACAAAAAGACTCGCGGTTCGAGAGGCGGAGAGAGAGGGAGAGTGAGGAAGGAAGAGAGGGATAGAAACCGAGAGAGCAAGGAGGAAAGGATATGAGAATGGGACAAATCATTTTTCTCCCTCTCTCGCAAAGATGTTAACCTGTACGAGAACAGAGTGGTCGAACGACTCTGTTCCTTTATCTCGGCATGTATACAAGCGCTTTCAAAACAATCAATCGAGCAAAAAATCGACATAAATATTTTCTTGTTATCAGAGATTTTTCCATTTTTTTCTGCGGCCTGGATTCCCTTTAGAATTTATTTTATTCTCGCTCGTAGAGTAAACGACGAATTACGATTATGTCACGAAGTTCGAGAGAACTTCACCTTTTTACTTGTGTTCGTGGCGATTTTTAATTTATTTAATTTTTAATTTAATTTTTTATGTAATTTTCAACTCAATTTATAGTTTGATCTTGAATTTAATTTTTAATTCAACCTTTAATTCAATATTTAATTTAATTTTTAATTTAATTTTTAATTCAATTTTTAAATTTTAATTGCGAATTCAATTTTTAAATTTAATTTTAATTTAATTTTTAATACAATTTTGAATTCAATTTTGAATTCAATTTTGAATTTAATTTTCAATTTAATTTTTAATTTAATTTTCAATTCAATTTTTTAATTCAATTTTCAATTTAATTTCTTAAGCAGACTATACATGCTGGGTTCAAATTCCAAATGAAAAACTTGCTTACCAACTGTGTTTACAAGATATTTTGAATGACGCTGTATGTACACAAGAGAGAAGGGGGCAAAGAAGAGAAAAGGAGAAAAAGGACGAAGAGGAAGGGGCTCGAATGAGCAGAGGCAAGCACACAGGGCTCTAAAGAGAGAACGGTCATTGCCACCACTCCCGAGAGAGACTCGAGCATCGATTCCACTCATACATACTCGTAGCTGCATTCATAGCTCTCGTCAGGTGAGCTTGTAATGTAACATGTAAATGCTCTGTCTAAATGGTTCATGAATCGTGGATATGATTTACAAGTTGCACATTTTTCAATTGACCGACGTTTCTTCATCCTTTTCGCTAACGTTATCCAATTGTTTCGAGTGTCAATGAAATCGAGACTCGCAAGAGATCAATTACACCTGCTGGATTCTCTGTTCGCAGTTGCATATTTCCGCAATTTCTTTTCCCTGCAGGGGTTCCAATTATTTGAATCATTACATATATTCCCATCGCAACATCCTCCGGTCGTCGTGCAAGTAAATATTCACAGTACATTGCATCAGTAGATCGTTTCCCCAGACAAATTGGCCAACGTTTTTCGGTGACCTTCCCGAATACCATAAATCGAAAAAGATAAATATCAGAAAAACGGAATCAGCTACAGAGTCGTAAATAGTCGCAATCGAAAGATAAAAAGAAATGGAAAATACGTGAACGTAAAAAATTTTCCAAAACGCTGTAATTATCGAGTTATTACAGAAACAATTTTCGAAAATTTTCAAAAACATTTGGAAACGCGGTTCCTTGTCTTCGAGTCGCTGCCGCGTGTCTCGAAATGAATCGAAACCGATAATTTCCTTGCGCAATTGCCAAAAGATCATCTTCCAATGGAATTGGCAAAAATTTGAAAACTACCATGTCCAGTTCGTTAACGACAAATTTATGACGTTAAACTGCAAAGTGTGGGGAGGAATTGGCAGCGATTACCAATGACAGCGAATTGGGACTGATGCGGGAGCAGGGTCGAGTAACTCGGCGCCCTGACGCCTTCGCAACCACATCGTAAATATATTCCCCTCCACATACCTGTACCCCGTAACAAAAAAGTCATACCCAACGACTGCTCGTAAGAAAGGCATGACTCGCATCCGCCGGAGGACGGATTTACGCCTTTTTGGTCCCGAATCGCTTATAACTCTGAATAGCGGCGAGTCAAACTGCAGATGTATATTTATGTATACATAGCTGCAGTTTGGCTGCTCATACCTTCACCTCCGTGGCATGGCCAATAGAGGGCAGCGTCGCCGCACTCACCTTTCTTCTCTTTCTTCGCGAGTGCGATCTCTCTCGCTCAGCGAACCTCCCGTAAGAGACGACGCGGGGACCACGAAGAAGAAGCCGAAGAGGAAACCGGTGGTGGTTCACGGCGAGAGAGAGAGAGAGAATAACGTGGCAAGTCCCAACCGATCGCGGGCCCCGAGTACCAAGAGAGAAAGAGGCAGGGAGGGAGCACGAGACTGTGTGCGTGTCTGTGTGCCAGAAAGAGAGAGAAGAAGCGACTAGCACGATATACGAATCGTGCACGCTGTGAACTAGAAACGAGCCGAAAGGTGCTGACGACGGTCGCCTCGCGAGACGACAGCACCGGCTACGGAAACCCATTGGACCCACTAAATCCTCCTAACTATTTTCCTACCACTTCGGACATTCGCTACATGATTTTTACATCTCTGTATTGTCAAACACGTCCAAATATATCGCGACCAAGGGTCCGAACTCTCGGCTTCTAAGTTCAGTCCTTATCGCGTCGATTTAACTCGCGTTTGCTAATTCGATCCAAGACAATCCGCCAAACAGAAATAACCACGCGATATAAACGATTTATTCTCATAATACAGTTGCCAAGTGTGTCAGTGTCATGACTCAGTGCTGATTAAACGATTGAACTAATTTTTTCATCGATCCAATTGTCGGGTATAAATAACATAAAGACCGAATTGGATTTGTTGTCCAGACGGAAATACACGTGGATAAAAAAAGCCTACGGAGTAGAACGGTGATTGGTGAAAAGTATTTATCAATTTTACGCTCTTGCGTGATGCTACGTAATCGTTACATTTCGTAATTACTCAACAAACCAATTACCCAAATTTCACGGCGTTATCGCCGAGAATATTCTCCTCCTTCAAGGTAAGAATTTTCACATTGGAATCTGCTATTTATTCCCGCGTGTTAAAGATCCTGATACATTTATCCGTTCTCCCCTTTTCCTCGTTTTCTCAATATTGATTTATTTGGCCTCAAACTTTTATGGCATCGCAAAATCAGTGGATTTTGCATTTCCTTCAAATTTTGTCAAAATTCTTGACAGCGAACAATTTTTCTATGAGACGGAACATTTTTTGACGTTTAGAAATTTGAGAAATTTAATTTCGAATGTTTTTTTATTTTTCTCATCCAATCGCTTGAAAATTGGAGTCGCGTTTCTTTCGTTTTTTCCTTGCAACTTTTTAACGAAACGTGATTTCAATTTTCACGCGTTTGGATGAAAAAAATAAAAAATTGGAAATTAAATTCTATTCGTCAAATTTTTATGGTATCGTAAAATTAGTGGATTTTGCATTTCCTTCTAATTTTGTCAAAATTCTTGACAGCGAACAGTTTTTCTATGAGACGGAACATTTTTTGACGTTTAGAAATTTGAGAAATTTAGTTTCGAACATTTTTTTATTTTTCTCGTCCAAACGCTTGAAAATTGGAGTCGCGTTTCTTTCGTTTTTTCCTTGCAACTTTTCAACGAAACGTCATTTCAATTTTCACGCGTTTGGATGGAAAAAATAAAAAATTGGAAATTAAATTCTGTTCGTCAGAAAATGTATTGTTTTATAGAAAATAAGTTGTTCGTTTTAAGGTCAAGAAAATTGACACAAAATTTTGAAGAAATTTTGAGAAATTCGTAAATCGACCGATTTTGCTAGAGGCTCGTCGTCAAAGCTCTTCTTCTCGAGTCCCTCGCTGTATGAACCGTTCCTGGTGTTTGCATCGATTCCAAACAAACGACAAATCGCGTTGCCCACATCATGCAGGTTCATGGGCTTTTTTCCACCGATCGATACTCGATGCCATTCGAAAATTTGCCTTTTGCTCGACCTGCGATTCGTGGGCTCCACATTGTCTGCCAATCGGAAAAAAACTTGCTTTCGGGGTTCGTGCGTGCTATCGACGTTTGTGGAAAATTATTGCAACTTTTCTTCGCTTTCCTCGTGTCCAGGTTCATCAGTTTTTTTTTCTTCCTTGAGTTCTTCGTTGGCCAGGATCGTTGGGAGGTTAAAAATGGTGCTGGAAACTTGACGAGAATCTCCAGCTCGTCCGACGTATGAAACTTTTGCTTTTTGAAAAGCCCTATTGAACGGGCTATTAGTTCTGTCTCAAGGTCGCATGAACGAGGTTGAAAGCATCGCGCAGTCATCTTATTGTGGCTCATTTCTTCTGCTTGCTCTTGCAACCTTTTTCTCGTTCTTCCTTCGTATTCTCAGCCTTGGTCGAGGATGCGGCTTAGCGAACGTGCAACCCTGAGGAATGCCCTGAGACTTACGACCGGTTATTCTCTGCACTCTCATCATTTTTATACGCGCGTTTAATGTGTTTTTCCATTAACCTCATCCCTTGTTAACTCTCGACAATGGATGTTGGCTCGGGGGAGTGAAAATTCTTTGGAGTCAGGAAAAATCATTGAAATTATTGAATTTCAGCGATTTTTCGTTGGAATTGCAAATCGCGAGAATTTCAATTTCAAAACATCGCGTTTAATGTGTTTTGCCATCAAGCTCATCCCTTGTTAACTCTCGACAATGGATGTTGGCTCGGGGGAGTGGAAATTCTTCGGAGTCAGGAAAAAACATTGGATTATTGAATTTTAACGATTTTTCGTTGGAATTGACAACCGCAAGAATTTCAATTTCAAAAGGAAGCAATTTTTTGGTCTAAAAACCAAAAAAAAACTGTAAAGGATCATTTTTTTTCGAGGTCCTGAAATAAAATGGAGTTGCGATCGTCCAGTCTACTTGAAAATATTTCTCCAGCCGATACAGTTAGCTCCGTGGAGTCATTAACGTTTTTTCTTGCTCCACGCGATGTCGTAATGTATTCAAATCCCGTTTTGAGGCTTATCATTTCATCAGTAAAATCATTGTCACGTGCTAAACTGCGTATATGAGGATAAGACGTTTTGGAAGCATGAGCTCGTTGCTCCTCGTATAGGTATACGTCTAACACGAGGAAAAGCCACGTACACGAGACATAGAAGCGTGGAGTATAAGAGAGAAACGAGAGAATCGCGAGAGAAGTTGAAGGAGCCGAGCCGGTATGTCGTCCACGGATAGCGGTACCTCTTGGCGCTCTTGGTGTGTGCTCCGACGCGGGCTCTCGTGTTTTCTGTCGTTGTGATATACAAATGAATTTTTAATTTCTTATTTACTCGGGATCTTCCCTTTGCCATTGTCATTAAAATTACGGGTTCAAAGACCCCGGAACGCACTCATTTTTTCTTCGGATCATCCGGAAGAGGAAAAACATTTTTTTTTATTGAAATTCTCGCCTCGACGAATTACGTTCATTTTTTTTTCTCCTGGCGAAAAAAATCTCTCCGTTCTTTGAGATTTTTTATAAAATTAACCGCAAGATTTATTTACCAAGACAAATTTTTACAATTTCCACTCGCTGAACAAAACTCTCGTACAAAACTGCGCCAAGCACCAAATCGCTCGTCTACGCTTTCGTGTCTGACGCGTGACTCGCTTACAATCTGGTTAAAACGAAAGTGGCCGCGCTTCTCTTTACCTCTCGTAGAGTTACACTCGCATTTTACCGTTATCCGTTATACGCACATAAAAGACAATGTACGCAATGCTTTTACAAATGGAGAAAAAAAAAACGAGACATTTATTTCTTTGGGAAACTTAAATGCACGTTCCATTTTAACGCGTTCACGAGTTTTCGGAATTCATTTTTCACGATCGTCGTTATTAAGCCTCCCATTAAATAACACTTTGTCAAGAATCACTAGAAACTTAAACATCTCAAAGGTTCATCGCGACCATTGAACTTGTCAAATTTATTTAAATATTTTTCTGTTTTTTCTCCATTTACGAATTTTTGGGTCTTTGCATTTTATTTTTCGTCCTCAATTTTTTTTCTCATTGCTTATCGTTCCCACTGCGCGTTGAGTTCCAAATCCGTTTATCACTCAGATTTTTTCTTCACAAATTTCTGAAATTAAAAAAAAAAATAAAAAACAAAAACGAAAGAGAAAAAATTATTTTGTAGATATTGACACGATTGTGAGTTCGAAATAGTTTCGATTTATTTTCGATTAAAAGCGACGAAATATCGCAACTTTTTTGGACACGAAATCGAGGCTAATTTCGAGAGCTACGATTTCGTTTTTATTCAATTCCTTTGGAAATATGATCCACGACGATTCGGTTATCATATCTGGGCTTGGAATGGTGTTTTTTCTTAATCTTGATTGTAATCGTGTCTCTTGATAAGGATTTTTGGCACTGTGGCTAAGGCCACTGGCCACTGGAACGTCCAACTCTATCGTTTTGATATCAAACCTCGTGATACTTTTTTCGTCGGATCACAGACTCACCAGTCACTGAGGAACATGTGCACGAATGCAAGAAAATGAAAAAAATGAAAGCTATTGATTGCGATGATGCTGAAGTTTGCATATCGTTGGAATGCAACGAAATTCTATTTTTTCGTAAACAGAACTCTTAATTATTGATTCAATATTTGGTCTGGACAAGGAAACGAGACTCGCCCTTTCCCCCTAAAAAATCGAGACAAAAAATTGGCACAATTTTCAAAATTCAGGAAATAATTAATATGCGACACTTTCTCATTATTGGAGCTAAAATAAATAACAACGCCGTAGAATGTACACGTACTTACGTATAGACTGCGAGTAGACAGAAGAGACCGGAAGTCAGTCTCTGTTACCTTTGGCAGGCAGTTTGTTCTTCTTCTTTGTTCTGGAGTCTCAAGTGCGACGTATTGAGGAAAAGAAAGAAGAAAAAAACACTTATTTGTGTAGAATGTTTCGAATTGACTTTATTTACGTAAAGAACAGTTTCGGGAAGCTTCGCATTTTGCAAAATGGCGGATTTCCGATCACTGATTTCTGGTCGCGACTCATTTTGGCTGTGAGGAAAACTTTGCATCGTAAATGTGGCTGTGTATCAAATTTTTCAGGGATTAATGATTCTCATAATATTTCAAAATCCTCAACGCTATAAAATCGGTCCGGGTCAAATTGACCCAGTGTGGCCACGAAGGGTCAAACTGCGTATATAAAACTTTTCAAGGATTAATAATTATGATAATATTTCAAGACCCTCGACGCTATAAAATCAGTCCGGGTCAAATTGACCCAGTGTGGCGACGAAGGGTAATACTCGATCCGTGTGAATAATAATATCGCAGAGTGAATCTTGCCCTAAAGAGATTGGAAGGAAAATATGACTGCGAGTCGTTGACCTGGTGCTCAGGAGTTGGCGAAATAGCGAATCGGAGTTGAATGCCCGATAAAAGGTGAAGAAGCGAGTCATTCGTTTTTTTACATATGAAGTATCATCCGAGTGGTAATTATGTACAGTAGAAGGACGAGACATACGATGGTGTTTGATGATTTACTCCGTCGTGGGAAGTTTCCCAAGAGGTTGGCTCTCCGTCAGCCGCGCGGCGTGTTTCTCGATTGCCACGGTCATGAGACCCGCAGAGAAAAGTTTTGAAAAACATTCTCGTGCGAACTCTATAGAACGTGATATTTCGTTGAGAATATTTATCTTTTTATGTGCAAACACTCGCGCTCGCTTCTCGCCACTGCTACGCGTTCAGCTACTTTTTGTTGCATCGCGCGAAGAAAGGGCAACCGATCGTGTGCTGCGTAACATCCGCGATATCGTTTTCATCCAACTCTCCATTTTAACTTTGTTTCTTTTTTCTTTGCAGATGAGCCATTTGCCAGTCATTTGGATCGTCGTGCTGTTGCATTTAGCCTCGACGTTCGCCAGCCCGATATATGCCCCGCAATTCCTTCCTGGTGGTGAGTTTTCTTGCGGAATTGGATTATTTTATTTTTTCGCCGAAAAAATGACGAGCCAATTTTTTCTCGAGACAAAAATTTTTAAATTTTCGTCGTATACTGAGTCAGCTGGAAAAAATGAGAATCGTCATTCCGTATTAAAGGAATTCCCGCAAAGTTTCGCTAATTCCGGCCCCGAGGGGAAATCTCGAGCGAACCTTTCTCCGCGGACACATCTGACCGCGTTTAGTCATCACGAATCTTTGGCAATAAGCAATAAGAGTTAGCGGTGAATTTTTCATTCATTTTTATTTTCATCGACCCTGCTCTCCTCCCGCTGCGCATATTTTTCTCTCGCTCTCTGTATCTCGTGGTCATTGCGCTCTCGTAACGAACGAAGTCGGTGCTGTATAGAGCGCGCGATAAAAATTGATGAGACCGTTATGCGAGAAGAATTCTCTCGGTATCGTCACGAGAACGAGCAGCCGCTCGTGATTCATAGTTATCTCTCGAAGGTAAACCCCAATCACGAATTTTCTTGCTACGTAACAGTAAAACTTCGGGTAAAAAAAAAACAGAAACAAAAGTAAACGAATGCCATGAATTCTATGATGTCGAAGTTTGCATCGTTGAAATGCAACGAAATCCTGTTTCTTCTTCAGCAGATCTCGTTATTATTATTCAATATTTGGTCCGGACAATAAAACGATCGTGCGACCTAAAAACTCAATCAAGACGAAAAATTGCCAAAATGTTTAAAATTCAATAAATAATTAATAGAAAAAACATTTTTCGCTCAACGTTGCAAACTTCAGAGTCTTATGAATTCTTGGCGACAGAAATTACTATCGAGTATAGTAACTTTGTTACGACACACGAGGCTGCGATGGTTTTCCATAGAAATTTCCTATGCATCAAAAAATTCTTTGTGACTCGAGAAAATTTCGTAAATTTTTTTCTCAAATCGATCGACAAGCCAGAATGACAAGGAAAACAAAATTTTGTTAAAAAAGATGGAAATTTTGTTCGATACGTTCGACTAAACGTTTTTTTTTTTTTCAATAATCCCAAAAATTGTGTCATCGCAGCAAGAAATATTCTGGAAAATCTCTTCGGAAGCAAATTTTAGTCGCTCCACTCGTAAATTTCGCCAACTATTCCGTTAGTAACCGAATATACTGTCAAAATAACAAAAATTTCGATATTATCAAAAAATATTCAAAAAAATATCGACGATTTTTAATAAAATTTCATTCCCAGTGGAGGCTCGATGGAAAGTAATAAACGAAAGTTTTCCCCAATCACAGAATAATATTCAAATTTATTCCACCACTTTCCATTAAGTGGACAAACGAGCCAATGTAAATTTCCTCATTATTCGAAAAAGTCAAGAAAATAGGGGAACCAAAGCCACGAGTCGACAGAAACGATATCTATGACTTTTACTTTTGGTGCAGACGAAGAATTTTATTAAGAGACTGGCTCCTTCGTGTATTTTGTTGCAAAGATAAAAAATGCACGTGTTACGAATGGTTCAAGTGACGAAAGGTGCGTGCGGAGTCGACGACATTGAATTTTCCTTGAGCCGTTAGGTAGCAGTGCGTGTTCTTGACCGAACAAAACGCGTGGGTGAACTGGTCAGTGTTTTATTGCTTCGTTGAGCACAAATAGACGATGGTCTCAAAAAGTGGGTTACACGCTCGGTCGGAGCCGTTCGCGTAGTCCTTCGTCATTTTCCGGGCCACTTTTTCTCCGCGACAAGTCCAATTAATCGCTGTGCTTTTTATATATCCGCGTGCACTTGGACATAGACCGCAATGGGGATTCTCCATCAAGGTCGATGACTGGCTTTCTTTCATGCAGTTTGATAATTCCTATAATCATCGTATATCGCGGCATTACGAGCTGCTCCTTCCAGCTCATCGGAACAGCTCCGCCGCGAGAATGTGGATCATTTCCTATAATTTTCGAACCCGCAGAAACAAGCTCCGATACGACCAATTATCAACTCGCGTCTTTCAAAATATTATTAAAAATCATTTTTCCGTGTCGTTGAACCAGAAAATTACAGGCTGCAAATTTTCGCTGACTGTCATCAAATTTCAATTATTCTGACAAAACAAATACGCGATATTTACCGTTTTTGTTTTTTTCAATTTATATTTTATTTGCTAAAACCATTTTTGAAGCTATTTTGAAAAACATCCAAATAACGGAGCACCGTTTCTTTTTTTTTACTGACTGAATATTTGTTTTTATTTGTTTTTTCAATTTTTTTATTTTTTCAAATATTTTTTCCATTTTTTAATTTTTCAAAACCATTCTTGGAGCTATTTTGAAAAACATCCAAATAACGGAGCAGCGTTTCTTTTTCTACTGACTGAATATTTGTTTTTACTTATTTTTTGGAACATTTTTTCTATTTTTTAATTTTTCAAAACCATTTTTGAAGCTATTTTGAAAAACAACCAAACAACGGAGCAGCGTTTCTTTTTTTACTAACTGAATATTTGTTTTTATTTATTTAGAAATTTTCTTTTTCAATTTTTTAATTTTTTAATTTTTAGAACGATTTTTCAAGCTATTTCGAAAAAAATCAAAGCAGCGTTTTTTTTGCTAACTAAATATAACGATTTGCAACGGGCTCGTGAGCTAAATTCGATGATTCGTTGGGAGATGTGCACGCGGAGATAACTCGGTCGAGTGGAATCGTTGCCATAACGGATATATTGGAAAAAAGTTGCTCGATCGTTTCGGTACTTTGTGAGGTTCGTTTTCTTTGATTTAAAAATGGTCGATGTTTTGCTGAACACGGCGAACTAAATGTTCTTTTATAATTTCGAAATTTTCGTTATTTTGGCAGTAATTTTCGTTTCTAATGAAACTTTCACCAAAATTTACGATTGGAACGACTAAAATTTGCTTCCGAAGAGATTTTTTAAAATAGTTATTGCTGCGATGACACAATTCTTGAGATTATTCAAAAAAAAAAAACGGAGAGTCTTGACGGGATTTTCTAAAAAAGGTTGACCAACGACGTTAATGAAAGTGTTTAATGGATAAAGCACTAATCTTGGCGGGACTTTTTTAAGGGTTCGACCAATTGTCTGGACGGGACTTTTTAAGGGGTCGACCGGGGGTCTGGACGAAAGTTTTTTGACCTTAGAACGGTAGCCTTATTTTATTTAACGTATTCCGGTAACGTGGGGTCATAAATGACCTCAATTTTCAAAAGTTCATTCCTCTGGTAAAATTTAACCAAAAGGGTCCAACTTGGGCTCG
>JBAJMU010000008.1:8631722-8677719 GCA_037952995.1 Hyposoter didymator
CGAGTGATACTCAATGAAATATTTCCACGTAGGTGTCCTCAGCGCCTCGTGCGAAGCGAGACACATAGTGCATTAGCAAAAAGTGGCTGTGAGCAGCACTCTGGGGGGTCTCGCAGGAACAGGGAATGGAAGTTAGTGGAATGGGTTAGAAGCGATTGAATGGGCTCGTGAAAATTCTCAGGAGTATACGCAGAAACGTTGCGAAAAATCCACCAGAAAAAAATGGACAAAAAATCATTTTTTTTTTCATCAGAAACGAAAAAATAAATCGAGTATAGAAAACGAAACAAACTAAATTAATTGATTGATAATAATTTCAGCCTTCTATTAAAAATACATTCAACGTTAAAAAACGATCAGAAAATGTTGAAAAACAAAAAAAAGAAATTTATTGAAAAAATGTGGAAAAAAATGAACTAAATTTATTGAAAAAACGTTGAAAAATAGAAAAAAATGAAATTGACTGAAAGAAACGTGGAAAAAAGTTAACTAAATTGTTAACGAGGCCAATAAAAAAATTATTCAACGTTGAAAAACAAACGAAAAATGTTGCAAAAATAAAATAAAGCAAAAAGATTGAAAAAACATTGAAAAAAATTAACTAAATTGTTAACGAGGCCAATAAAAAAATTATTCAACGTTGAAAAACAAACGAAAAATGTTGAAAAAATAAAATAAAGCAAAATGATTGAAAAAACATTGAAAAAAATTAACTAAATTGTTAACGAGGCCAATAAAAAAATTATTCAACGTTGAAATACAAACGAAAAATGTTGAAAAAATAAAATAAATCACATTGATTGAAAAAAAATTAATAAAACGGTTGATACTCTTTTCAGCGTACCACCAAGTGATCTTTTGCTTCGAATCGGCGAACATGATCTCGCCAATGAGAACGAGCCATACGGATTCCAAGAACGAAGAGTTCAAATAGTGGCTAGTCATCCGCAGTTCGATCCTCGGACGTTCGAGTACGATCTCGCATTATTGAGATTCTACGAGCCTGTCTTACCGTTCCAGCCGAATCTCCTGCCGATCTGTTTGCCAGATGACGATGAGAATTACGTTGGACACACCGCATACGTGACTGGCTGGGGAAGGCTTTACGAAGGTAACGAACCAGCCACAATAAAAAATCATTTTCATTCGCCAATCGTGTGCATCGCGAAAAAAATTCACGTGAAATTTACGATTCTATTTTGTTTATAAAAAAAAATTTCAATATTGAGCAACTTTCATTTTTTAGATGGACCTTTACCATCGGTGCTCCAAGAAGTTTCGGTCCCTGTGGTTAACAACACCGTGTGCGAGGGAATGTACAGGAACGCTGGTTTCTCTGAACACATACCTCACATATTCATATGTGCAGGATGGAGGAAAGGTGGCTTCGATTCTTGCGAGGTAATTGCAGCATTTAAACCTCCCCGAAACACATGAAACATTTTTTTTCAAAATTGACAATTTTTTAATCGAAAATTTTGTTTTTTTTTTTTACTTTTGATTCCTAAATAAAACAAATGCCAGGACGATAACAATTATGAATCTTCAAAATAGAATCATTGGTGCATTTGAAACCTCCGCGAATCGGATGAAACATTTTTTTCTCAAAATTAACAACTTTTTTATCAAAAATCTTGTATTTAAAACTTTTAATTTATAAATAAAACAAATGCCAGGACGATAACAATTGTAAATATTAAAAATACAATCACTGGAGCATTTGAAACCTCCCCGAATCACATGAAACATTTTTTTCCAAAATTGTCAACTTTTTTTTCGTAAATCTTGATTTTTAAAACTTTTTATTCATAAATAAAACAAATGCCAGGACGATAACAATTATGAATCTTTAAAATAGAATCTTTGGAGCATTTGAAACCTCCGCGAATCGGATGAGTCTTTTTTCTTCAAAATTGAAAACTTTTTTTTTCGAAATTCTTGTTTTTTAAAACGTTTATAGAAAGAAAAAAAATGCCAGGACAATAAAAATTATGAATCCTTAAAATACAATCAATGGAGAGTATTCCAGAATTTCTGGAGATTTTTTTTTCTTCAAATACGTGAGATATAACTGGCAGGACGATAAGGACTCACTTGATCCAGGACCTCCTAAAAAGTCGAATGATCCTCAAAGGATTAATGTCCTGTGAAGAATATTCAAATTTTTTCATAGCTCTCTGGACGGAAACTCATCAAGATATTCAATTGTTTAACGTCGTTTGGATTTTTCCATGGCACTCGACGGAATGGAGAATAAAGTTCAATCGATCATTTATCCTTTTTTTTCCAGGGCGACAGTGGCGGACCAATGGTGATCCAAAGGCCTCGGGACAAGAGATGGATTCTCGCTGGTGTCATAAGTTGGGGCATCGGGTGTGCCGAGCCTAACCAACCGGGTGTTTACACGAGAATTTCCGAATTTCGTGAATGGATTAATCAGATACTTCAGTTTTAACAAAAATTCCCAGTGAATAGTAACTCGAATCTCAGTGAAAAGAAAAACGTTTTTCAAAATGGTGAGTCAAGCGAACGAACGAGACTGAATCGACAAAAGAGAAACCAATTGATCGAATCTCCGCTGGTCCAAACTCTCGCGAGATTTTCGTGCCTCGTGAAAAAATGTCGTGCTCTCTCAACCGCGTTAAATAAATTCGGAAAAAAAAAATTCATCGCTTCGCAATATTTCTGTTGAGAAAAAAGCAAAAAAAAAAAACAAAAAAATTGTAGAAAAAATGTAACGACGAAGATTGTGCAAATTCGTCGACTCGTGTCGATTTTCCTCGAAGGACAAGAGAATTTAAAGAAATTCGGATTTTCTTATCCCGAGGAAGGAAAAAGCAAATCGTTTTATAGGGAAAGTGAATTTTTGGTGAATCATCAGCATCAGAAATTTCGTACCTTTTACACTCATTGAAAGGAACACACATTTATCAATATTTTGGGTACGTTGATTGTGCAAACATGATTACCAACGTTATTTAAAATATCTCATTTATTTATTTTATCGCCGAATAGCCTGATCACATGAATATATGTTTTCTAGTATTTTAAGAATTATTTTATTAATTTACTGCTAAGATATGGGGGAGAACCTCCGATACGTAAAAATATATTTATAATTTATTTTCGTAGTGTCTCAATTTTTGTATCGAAGACTTTTCACGAAACTGTAAATATCTGTGCAACACGTGTATAGCCAATAAATCTTATTAATATTCTTTGAATTATTCGTACATTGTCTTCGTTATAGATTTCTTAAGATTCGTTGGAAGCATTTTTTTCCAACTGGGTCGAATCGAAAGATAAAAAAAGAAAAAATCATTCAGTTCGAAATTTTTACCTCAATCAGTTTTTTTTTCATTTAAATTTCATTTTTTCATTTTTCTTTTACATTGGAGTAGATAACGACAGGATTTTGACGACTTTTTTCTTCCAATATTTGGCGTCGAGCCACTGGGACGTCTGTTGACGTTAAGGGCTCTCAATCAGCACCAAATTTTTTTTTTTTCTATAAATATCGAATTTTCTTTGAAATACTGAATTTTTTGACGTTTCTCCATTCTGGGATTGGAAATTTCGGTATTGTGTCATTTTTGCGAGAAAAAAAATGAAATAAATGCGAAAAATTCGAATTCGAGTGTTTTGTTATTTTTGGGGAGACAAATCTCTGGCTGGGAAAAATTGGCTGGAAAGTATCGAGTACAAAGAAATGCCTGAAAGCCTTAAATTCATTAAATCGTTGTGCCTCGCGCCAATTACTTAATTAACGAGTCATTTATAAACTCGTTGGAACGTCGAATTATTTATCGATCGATGAGTTGATTAGCTCTTTGATACAAAGAGAAATCCTTTTCTCTTTGATTTCGTTGCTCATTTTTCACCCAAAATAACGAAGTTGATTATCATTAAGCAACCGATGAATCGTGGCCGACTGGACCCGATAAGTGGCTTTTGTGAAAGCTGCTCTCGGTCTCCATCGACCATCAGACTTTTGTTTCTCAAACCCATTGTTTTAGAGAGATCGAGAATTATTAAAATACGAGAGTTTAATAATTTGAAGGAAAAATAGGAGAAAGCCATTATAGCTCGAGGTTACAAAATCTTTGGACAATCATCAGCAGGAGAACGTCCACGACGTATCAACCGGAAGTAATTATTGTATAAACTTTTGCGAGTAAAAAAAAAAACGTTGAAATAAAAAATTGGAACGTCTGATTTTTCAGAAAAATTAAATAAATTTTATAAATTACAATTATATTAAATAATAATGATTAATTATTATAATTTCATAAAAAATGTATAATATTTTTTATAATTTTATAAAAAATTATCTTCGCTCGAATTAAATTTTAAAGAACGTCAAATTTTTTTTCATTAGTACGACGATTCCAAATCTGCTTTTGTAAAAGCAAACGTGCATTTTTGATCGTTCAAGCTGCGAAGGATTTTATTTGTGAAATTTGAAAAAATGATTTCTTGCTGTTTCGAATTTTTTTTCGCTTTTGCTTCGGAATTTAAAGTTCACACTGTTCCAGTCAATTTACTGTCGTACCGTGCGAAAGTTTAGTTTGTTCGAGTCTTAATATGTAACGCGAGAGTTTGGTCGAGGTCGAAGGGCCTGCTCGGCCCTTTGAATCCCGCCCGATGCTTGATCATCATCCTCCGTGCAGCAACTTGTATCGTGGGCGTGGGTGTGTGCTGCATAAACTTTCCCGGAGCTCGGTAGCCCGGGATTCCGGTAAATTGGATTTCATGCAATTGCAAAGCTCGAGCTTACGACGCGTCGTACACATTTTAATGACTCGATCAAATCGGATCTCGCGCGCACATTTGTGTGAAGTAAAAACAGTAATTGCGTGAAACACGTAATCGCGCGATATCCTGCGGTCGATTTTTCATCGTTAAATAAAACAGGAACCACTAAAAATTTGGTTTCTCACAAAGGGAGATTTGAGCCTCGTCCATCTTTTTTTTCGTTTTTTTTTCGGGAATCGTGCATTTTGGAGGAAAAAATAAAAAAGCAGGACGTCTCATTGAAAAATCGTGCCACTTTGCAGAGAAATAAATAAATAGCTTGTAAATTATACGAAAAATTTTCAAGCAGAGAGAACGCGACGCGACAGGAATTCGGAAAGTCGGAGGGAGCGACGCGGGCGAGTCTTTGAGAAGCTCGGAATTTCAAATGATTTTCTATTGACGTAGGAGCAGAGAAACGCGAAACGAAAGAGAAGCAGAGAATGGAGGACGCGCAGAGAGGCAAATTGGAGGTGTAGCGAACTTTAGCATTCAGCATGTAGATGCACGACGTCGAGTGTCTAGTGCGTGGGCCGAGGAACGTTTATTTCCCTCCGAGACCGTTATGTACATTTTAACAAACGTGATGTTGCGCGCGGTGTGGACCTTCGCTGCATCCTCCGCCCTCAGGATCCCTGGGTTCGTCTGTCGCCGCAGCCCTTGGAGAGGAAAAGCTGTGAAAATAATTCCATTCATAAAATTGGCTCGGGAACGTGTTACACGCAGAAATTCTCGTTCATTCGTTAATTACAACGCGAAGTATAATGAAGCTTTACGATGATAAGGGTCAGGGCTTTGGGGGATTCCGGGACGCAAAGGGAGCGGCCTGGACAGCGCGACAATTGAATTATTTCGCTGCAATCATGGGCGTCGCTCTCGTAAATATTCCTCGAGGAATAAATCGCCAAAAATACGTAAGAAAACGATGAAATTTATTGATCCGAGCAAAAAGTTGATTCGCCGTTCCATCTCGAAGCAATTAAGAAAAATTCCTCGAGACGGAGAATAAAAAAATCTCGTTACGCGTTCATTCCATGGAAAGCTTTGCTCGAAATTATTCACGAACCGACTTCGTAGCCACGATAAAAAAAAAACGCCATAAAAAGTGTATTTTTTGCAAAAAATTCGAATTGAATCGTAAAAAGCCTGAGGCAGTCGATTTCCAGCGAAGAATCGAAACGAGATTTTCATCACGGTGCATATTTATTTTATGCACCCCCCGCCGGATAGTCGCTGGGGCGAGGATCGCGTTTGAATTTCGTGATTATTTCTATTCCTCTCGATATCCCCCGTGGGTCGAAAAAGACACTCGGAATTTATTTGTTTCTTCAAGTTTTTTCTCATTCGATCGATCGATACTTGGAGAAAAAGTCGCGAGAGAAAAATATCGAAAAAAAATACAACGCGGACTATTTCGGGCTAGGAAAAGTTTTTCATTGCTTTTGCCTGCGCGACGACTCTCTCGTGGTTACGAGACTCGAATATGGAATTGGCAAAGAGAAAATAGAATCGACGACAAATGGAATTCACGATGGACATTATTTCGCGAAGCGTTTACACAGCCAAATGTTTATTTGTTTATTTATATGTATATGCTGTATACAGACATACATAATGCATAGAAAATCCACGCGGGACTATGGAACGTCGTGTACCGCGAATTCGTAATGCACGACTGGAAACGAAAGGACATATGTTCTGACCCGATTCCACGCTAGTCACGGCCAGGGTCACACGCTGGCCTTCGACCGTTTCACAAAATGCTTTACCGTATTGCTTCGCTTAAATCTTTCTTATAAACGTTCGCCCGGAAAAAAACAACAAGTATACCAACGCGTCTCTTCGTCATCCCACACTGCTGCGTCCAATGCTGAACCCTTGCCTTAATCTTTCTCGTATCTGGGTCCTTTTCTTCTCGTCCTCTTTACCAGCGATCGACGAGCCTCGTGAGAACATAAATTTTCGCATTTTTCAGGATCGCGTCATCGCGTATTTATCAATGACAATTATCGTCCAATTAATCTCACCGGAAATGAGTTCATCATGGAATCGCGATTTCGATTCGCTCAACGCTTTTTTTTCCGAATTTTTTTTTTTTTTTGATTTCGTGGTTTTTTCGTATTTGCCAATATTTTACAAATAATACGAAGCAAAAGGAAATTTGGAGCCAACGATTCAGCCACGTGGGGAAAAATGCGAGACTCGGAGGACAAATTATTATGTGGGATCTGATTATCGAGGTCGATTAAGACGTTCGATAAATAATAGTAACCCCGATTCCGTTAATTCGTTTTGTAAAATACGTAGCACAATCCCTTGGTTTCCTGGATACGTTTATCTTCGTGCATATCCACTTAAATAGTCAGACGTGTGCACGCCGTAACGATAACCTTTATCACCCTGTTACAAGCTCCATATCTTCTTACGAGACTTTCGCGAAACTAACCTTTTACGGTTAAATATTAAGCAAAGTTGAGAGGACTGCTATATGAGCTTGTCGAGAGTGGAAATTGTCGCGCCATATTAGCATTGCGCCAGGAGGTGTCTCGCCGTCGCCAAGACTCGATCCCACTTCCATGGGTTGACACACACCAAAGTGGCACACGGGTTTCGAGACCTACTTTGTCCATGGTCACGTTCGCGGTCATAGGTTGCAATTCACCTGTCATTCCTTCCTATACAATGTTCGATCTTGGTTACAACGGGATATTTGGGGTAATGAGGGTCACCGAGAAACGAAAGTCATTCCGTCAGCGTTGATTTTCAGGATGTTGAGCGATGAAGTTTTCACTGTCAGAGATGGTGTTTGGGTTTGCATTTCGGAACTACGATATCGAATGAATCATTTATTTTCCATGGAAAACTATTTTTTTTCAATATTTTCTGTAATTTTGTAAAATAATCAAAACTCTTTGAAAATTTGGCCTTCCTGGTAATCTTTGTGCTCGGATTAGTTACGTGCGGATGCTCATCATTTGCAATTCACCAGTGATTCGTTCCTAGAGTGTTCGATCTTGTTAATAAGAGAATATGGGGTAATGAGGGTCACCGAAAAAATCCAGGAAATTGTTCATGGTTCGCGTTCAGCGATGATAAGAAATTTGCACTGTCAGGGATGGTGTTTGGGTTTGCATTTTGGAACCGCGGTAATGAATGAACAATTTATTTTTCATCGCGAACTATTTTTTTGCGATTTTTTCTATAAATTCGTAAAATAATCGAAACTCAATTTTTGTGATTTTCGTGCTTGGGTTAGCTGCATGCGGATGTGCTCATCGTTTCTTCACACTATGCAGAAATAATTTCACGTTCTCTGTCAGTGAACACATTAGGACGGACCCGCCCTCCTTTCACTGGCTCCTCAACATTCTTCCTTAAAGAGGTCAAGTCGTTCGAAATATGGAATATTTGAACTCTGTAAAAAAGTGATATTCGAGGAGCGTTTAAGTGTGCAAAGTTGTTTCGTACAGTCTAAATAATCATGGGGACTCGGGTCCAGCGAGGCAACAAGTGTTCCAATTGCGGTTTCTCATCGATCCCATCGATGTAGCATATTGGCAAATATCTTTTTGTTTTTCTTGCTTGATTCCCTTTTTTAAACATTCCATAATTTCCAATAAAGCCATAAAATGCTCGAGCTCCATTAAGTCCGCTTCCCAGCAGGGGCTCATTAAGTCTAGAACGCAAAAAAAAGGGAAAAACGTGGATCGAAGTGAACGCGATCGAATTATGTTTTTTAGTTTTTGCAAGAAAAATAATAATCAATCGAGAATATCGGAATCCAAGTTTCTCATCTTCGTACTCGAACATCAAAAAATTAGAATTTCGGTCAAAAATTTTTCGCATCAAATCGCGACAAATTTTCGTACGCGGATCGGGGGCAAAATTTTTTTTTTTTTTGGTGCGCAGTCGATTCTTGGGGCACTAGGAAAGACGACAAGATGCACTCGAACCTCCATCGAAGCCACAGCCATTCGTATCCTTGCAAATTGTGAGTTTTCTCTTAACTGACCCTCATTACCCCCGCATTTTTAATAAATACGTGTAAACGCAAATATAGACGTACAATAATCACGATTCTGTTGCTCGCTTCATGACTCCTAGTAAATCGTGCAATTTTCACCCATTTAGTGTTATCGCGATGTTTCCTATTGACACATACATATAATATTTTGTTCGTACGTAATATGCACCTTTGCGTTAACTTCGTCACGAGGATATGCTCGAAGATGAGGGTCCATTTGAGAGAACATAGCAATCACCACAGTGTGATGCATTGCCCATGATTTCGCTTAGAGATTGTGCGGGGAAGTGTGATCAGTAAAAGAGCTTCCATGGGAAGTCGCGGTGGTGCACTGGGCCATGGCCACAGGGACAAGCCCGGGCAACTATCGAGCTCCACAGCAATATCCATGAATGTATATCGCGTTACCTAGAAACAAATGAGTTTAGTCGGTACGGGAATGAAAGCAGAATCCTGCCACTGAATATGAAGCAATTACAACAACATGTTACGCATCTGAGAAGAAATTTATTGACCGATGAATAATTAAAATTCAATGCTCAATGAATTTATTGGGTTATAAAAAAAATCGCGAATAATGCTGTAATTTTTTTTCAACGCTTCTGCATTTCCATTGAGAATTAACATTAAATTATTCGCGAGCAGTAATTTTTATTTCGTCTCAAATTAAATATTCGATTAAATTAAAAAAAAATTAATTAATCGAAAAATTGGTAAAAAAAAACTTAAAATTTTTTGAAAATATGTTCGATGTGCCGCGAGATTCTTTCCTTCATGGACACCTTTCCTTTCGGGCAGGGGAGCATCGTAACGGAATAGTCATAGCAATCAGTCGTAGTACCGAGAACCCCCGTCCGAGGGCCTTCCGTCTCGTCATTCTCGTCGCCCCTGAGTGTCCCCAACGAGCATATAACCTCGAGACCAGCAAGGGATCGTTACTCTGGTTTCCCTTCAACACACGCATAAATCTTTCGCCTTTTACTAAAGATTTCCGTGGAGGGGAACAACTGATGAGTCTATATACCAATTTTTTGTGTGCCCGGCGAAAGCTGGGTCGTAAACGAGACCAAAATTAATTTTCTAGCTGCCAGCAAAGGAGAGACTCAATTTCGACTGTTCGTCAACAGTAATTAAGCAGTTTCATTACTCTACTTAGAATTCTGATCATTAATCGAGTCCCATATCGAAATTTATGTGGGAATTAGTGACCTTGACCGTCGTTAGGAAATAATTTCTCTAATTACCAATTTTCACTAAGTAACCATACGAATGACAATTTTAATGACTAAACGGATCATTTTATTCAAAATTAACCGAAGGTCCAGCATTTTTTATAAATAAATCAAAAAGCAAACAAGTTTTTTATTAACAATTACAAATATTAACAATTTAAAATATTAAAAATTAAAAATATGAAAAATTTGAAACATTAAAAATTACAAATATTAACAATTACAAATATTAAAAATTAAAAATATAAAAAATTACAAATATTAATAATTAAAAATATTAAAAATTAAAAATATTAACAATTACTCTACAAGATGGGGATTAATTTTCATGAAGCATGGTCGAGTCTCGTGCTGGGTGAACGTTTGTGCACGAGGTTTCATAACGAAACACAAAAGATAAGGATCAGGGAAGAATAATCCAAAAATACGTGGCCATTTGAGTAATTTCTTAGTTTCTTGATGGCCCACAATGAATAGACGACGTTGGTACTTTGGTAAGAATAAGAAACATTGGCCTTGAAAAGGACGTTTCGTAGGATCGATCGAAATTTTTTTTTTAACTTTCGAATATCTTTTCGTCTTCTGCAATTGCTGCGATAGGATTGTTTGCGTTGTAATAAATCGTGATCGTTGTTGACGTTATCATCATCAAGGGCATTGTTATTTTCTGCCGCTCGTTGTTTGAGTCATTATGGCGAGCGAGTCTATCTTATAATTCACGTTCCACTAAACCGGAATTCTCGATTATAACGGAAAAAAAAATGCATTCCGAGTTGTGTGTACCTGCGAGAGGCTTGTGATCTGGGCTAATTGATTTCCGGGTAACGAATCTCTCTTGAATTTATAAATCGTTGATATAAAAGGAATTAATCGTTGCTTATAATTTTTTATTATTATTATTAACACTCACTGCTGTTGTCAAATGATTATTTGACGAGGATCGATCGACGGTTATTCAGAATCTAATTAAACGTTCGTTATTGCTGAGGAAAAAAATTTCTCGGTGTCGAAATTTCGAGGCGATTGAAAAATACGATGGAGATAAAAAAAAACTGCGTTTCCGTTTACGAAATAACGCGCAACGCAAAGTTTTAATACCGTTAAAAAATGCATGCGAAAATATTTATAAAAATGATGATTCTGTGAGCAGGTCGACGAGGGGAGATTAAAGAGCAGCATCCGACCAACAAGATGAAGAAGCGAACGTTAAAGATCTGACCCACTTTTCAGTGGGTTGGATGATGCGCAGCGACCTCTTAGGGTCGGATGGTCCTTGCCAACGAACCGCGTCGCCCTTCGTCCGAACCTTTTTTCTCCCACGGTAATAAGAAAAGAATTTCTTCGATCGTATAGACACGAAACCTGAAAATTAACAACCAACTAATTTTCTACGAGCTCCATCATCGTCTCATCGATTCAATGAAATTTCAACCTTTCAACCTTTTTTATTTCGTTTTTATCAATTTACAATGCAATTCTTTCGATACAAGCGATCTCTCAGCTTCGAGAACTCTGACACACGATTATAAAAATATTCGTATGACCTTTTTCTCTCTCAACGGAATATACTCGAGACTAACGTGTGTGCTCTTTGTAAAACGGTTTTCACTTCCGCTACGTATTCCAACCACTCTAGTCTGGCTTCTTTACTTTTTACACACGGAGAGAAAATAATATGAAAAGTTAGTGTGACATCATGGGTCCCTGGTACCCCATCGCCTCTCCGAAGCATTTTTCCAGACACTTGGTAATTTTTCATTCATTTTGCACTGAAAATAGCGGAATCGGAAATTTTCCTCAAATTCTTTTTTTTGCCCAATTTCGGATTAAAATTGACTGAGGATCACGACGATTAGGAAGCTCGTTATTAAAAAATTGACATTTCGGTAAGAACAATTTTTTAAACAAACTCAAAAAATATTTATCAATAAATTTTTTTTGTCGAGTTTTTTTTTCTCGTTTTTTTGAATTTTTGTTCAATTAAAATTGCACCCAGGACCCGGGGCTCGAAAGGACGAGAAGGGAAACGAACGCGAGCCAATAATGTCAGAAATTTGGGTCATTTTTTGTTCCGAACGATTTTAATATCGTTTGCAGTTTTTTCGGAATAATCCTTCAGGCTTTTGTGTCTGAATTCCTTACACGAAGTTTCTTATTTTTTGAGACTTGCTTTTTATGTTTTTTTAATAAACTCCGACATAACGTATCGCAGGCGGGATTGAGTGTGTGAAATATTGAGTCGACACATGTGCATAAGCGACTTGTGCATGGAGCAGTGTGAGGGGAGACTCGGAGCGGGAGGAGACCGTTATCGATTACGCATTCCTACGCTACCACCTGTGAGCTCGGTTCCATATTATACCATATGACTTCGTATATACGAATATGAATATGTCTGATGCGTACAAATTCCCAATTTATACGCGGTTAACAAACAAAAATGACTAAGTCACGATTTTTAATTGTCATCGAAAAACCAAAAGATCCGAAAGAATTTTACACGAAAAATGGAGGAAAATAAAAGCGTGAGAATGAACACAACGTTCGTATTGAAATTCGCTCGTTGCCACAAATTTCGGCCTGAAGAGGATTAAGATTTAATTCTTTCGTTAATGAAATTCGGGTGCGATTCGTCAATATTTCGAGGTATTTGCAATTTTTTTACGTTTTTTAAATTAAATTTTTGTTAAAAAGTTAATTAAAATTAAAATTTCGTTGAAATCTTGTTCAAAATTGAATAAAAATTAAAATTTTGTTAAAATCTTGTTTAAAATTGAATAAAATTGAAAATTTTCTTAAAAGCTTGTTAAAAATTGAATGAAAATTAAAATTTCGTTAAAATCTTGTTGAAAATTGAATGAAAATTAAAATTTTGTTGAAATCTTGTTCAAAATTGAATAAAAATTAAAATTTTGTTAAAATCTTGTTAAAAATTGAATAAAAATTAAAATTTTGTTATAATCTTGTTAAAAATTGAATAAAAATTAAAATTTCGTTAAAATCTTGTTAAAAATTGAATAAAAATTAAAATCTTGTTAAAAATGAAATAAAAATTAAAATTTTGTTCAAATCTTGTTAAAAATTAAATAAAAATTAAAATTTCGTTAAAATCTTGTTAAAAATTCAATAAAAATTAAAATTTTGTCAAAATTTGATGTTTTTCTGTAGGAAATTTTTGTTGCATAATCATTTATTTATATTTGTCAATTATTTGTTGGATGGGGAAAAAAATTGTTTTTAATATTCGACAAGAAATAAAAATGATGCAAATTGTTGATCGCGACTCCGTGCGATTTAGACTGGCGTTGGGATGAAAAATATTAAGAGGAACGTATGAAATGATGAAAATTCAATAACGACGAAAGAATTTTCCTATTGTGTTCTAATTTGTATCTCTGTGGCTCGATCTCGGAATCGTTCCGGTGTTGAATTTGTGAGGTCGGAGAAATTCATTTGAATACGGTAAACATTGCGAGGAATAATATCTCTTCGAGAACTGTGTTATGTACATGAACCGGAATAACAATTATGTAGCATTTGAAGAACTATGCATTTATTTCACGCGTACAGCGGCAGCTCGCTCAGTTTTTCTTTATTACATTTATTATGATTATTGTCTCTCGGCCGCAATAATGTTGCGGAAAGCTCTGTAATGGGGATCCGGCAAAGATACACATAAAACTCTTTTCAGTGCGGAGAAAAAAAATACGTTGACGAGTGTGTGAGTTTGTTTTACTGGAATTTCCACTACGAGTTCCAATTCCGATTACGGTAGTGACGCGATGGCGTTTATGTGCACACGTTTGGCTGCAGGGAGGGTTATTCCTGTTGATTCCCACGCGGCCTAAAATCGCGTTTACGCGAATTGAAATTTTTTACGATTATTTTTACGACCTCGCAAATTTTGCCGAGATTATTTTTTTGAGTGAAAATTTTTGCTGCGTTTTTTGGGTTACGGAAAGGGATAAAGTTGGGAGAATCTTTCGGGATGGAAAATTGTCGGGGACTCGGGAATTTTGTCATTTTTTTAATTATTACGAGTCAGCGTCGCGATTTTGATAGAAAATTATGGAAAACAAACGATTTGACGAACTTGTAGAGATAAATGAGGAAATACGCGGAAGAATGAGAAAGAGTCTGATGGCGTGTTGCCGGCATCGCGGCCCAGCAAGCAGCGAAGGCCTCATGTCCGAGTAGGACAGTGTGTCGCCGTCTTGCACGTTGGGCCCGTTCCTCCACGTGACCTGGCCACTGACCCACTTTGGTTTCTCCGCACTCTTCTTCTCCCTGTTAACTGCTTCCTTTGCTCCTCCTTTCGTGCGGCTCTCCCTCCTCTCTGCGCTGTGTCTTTCGTTGGTTTACTGGAACATTACTGCGCGGCCTGCTCGCTCTCTCTTGTACTTTTTCTCTTTCCATCGCGATCGCCTTGTCTAGCTCTCTCGCGGGGGCTCGACAGAGAGTGCGATTTTCCACTTGGCCCTATTTTTGAATCTCTCGTGACTGATTCATCGAGAAACGATTTTTTGCTCACACGTCGCGTTGCCTGGCTCGTAATTTCTCCCAATTTTTTCATTTTCTATTAATAAATTCATTATTTTATTTATTTAATCGGTCGGCAGAGACTTTGAGTCTTTGAGTTCGGTCCGTCAAGCTTTTCAGCAGCTGCCAGAACTGGATTCTTCGGTGATGCATCAAGAAAAGTTTAGTTACTCCTCATCGAGCTATTGCTTTGCTTACCGAAGCTGTTGCCACTCTTCCCGGAGTCTCGGACTCGAAAGATGATGATACAGCACAGATAGACGCGTGTGATGAGTGCCGAGACGAATGGAGGCTTCATTCTCGTGGATTTCGAGTCTCTCACTCCGCCTTTAGCCTCGCGAGGCGATTAAAAAAATATAAACATTTGAAATATATTTCTATGGGGCACAAAAGTTCCTCCACCATATACTGACGAACATGTCCTCGTCGTCAACACCATGACCACCTCCACCTTCTCTCTACCGGCTGCTGGTCTCTTCTGCCACCTCCTATCGGCTAAAGAGCCTGCTTGGCTCTCTCTCCCCGCAGCACCTTGGTCGCGGTTCCTCTACCTGCTGCTGCTTTATTCCTTCTTTCTCTTTTCCTCTTTCTCTCGTATTCAACGAGCGCGCGGCTTATGACTCTCGGCCGTGCAATTCCGCCACATGCTCTCGTGCCTTTTCTCCTCGCGACCCCTCTCTCTCTCTCACTCTCTCTCTCTTTCTTTCTATCTCTCTCCGGACGTAGTAAGCCGCGAAGACGCGCGAGTAACCACGCTCAGACAGGTACCATCCACTTAACTAGCCGGATGGATGAATAGTTGATAGAGTGATCCCCGGTACCGGTGTCTTCGTCAAAAACTCTTTAAAAAAGCAGATTTTCTTGCGCGTTTTTCGTCCATCATACCGATCGATCGACCAGGAAGATCGAATTCAAATTTCAAAGGTTTTTCAAGTTTTGACAGAAACACGTGGATGTTCGTCGCGATTTTCGACTCGATCGGCCGGTTCGATCGTTCGTCACTCGCTTGAATAACCCGAATCGTAGTTTCTCGTAAAACGTTGCGATCTACGAGCATCTGATGAACGTAAATGAAAGTTTCGTCGGTTCAAAAGAAATATTGAGTGAAAAGTGACAAATTTTTAAACAAATAAGTGTCTCCGTCCATTTTCAACGTTATGCAGAATTTTTGAACTTCTTACTGTGTCGCTCTTTCCAACTTCCGTCCTAACTACCACGGATATCTTCGCCGAAGACATTGAGGAATACTAATTACTAACGGTGAGATATTCTTGCAATAGTAATCAAAATTTATTTCGTCCATTAAATCAACTGCTACGAAAATAACGAGGACGCGTTGTCAACTTGGCAAGGACAGTTATTCAAAAGTGGGACGAATCGAAAGAGACACTGAGCGAGAGAGCAAATGAATTGAAAGACAAATATGAAACCGGAAGTTTGCACGGAGTAACTCAAATTTCGAGACTTTTTTTTTCAGCCTTCGACGACATTTTTTCCTGTCGTCAATTTTTTTATTTTTAATGAAATTTTTTCCTTTCGTACATTTGCCTCAAACTTTTTCGTGTTGAAATGTTTGTTTGCCAACAAAATTGACGGGAATTATTTTATTACTATCGAAATTACTGACGCACTCGTTATTTCCAATCTCCAGCGATTCTCTACCGAATGACGTTCGGAATTTGAGGAGAAATGGCAGAAAATTTGTGCAGACGAAGTGAAAAGTGACCCAGATTTGTTTTTAGATAAAAAATGTCAGTGAAGGTTTTTCGTCGCACTGCCGAACCGTGACCAAGTCCCATCGCGATTCAACGAGAGCAACTCCGCGTTGTTTGTTTACGAGTGTATTTGCAGTTGTTACTTTTATTAGTATCGACACAGCAAGACTTTTTTCTCAACATTCGTTCGATTTCTCATTCGATTTCTATCGACGATCCAATAATATCGGAAACGAGCTTCGTTCGTTCACTCAACTGGCAAAAAAATCCATATAAATCGTTCGTATCGATAAACAATCGTTCCCTACAACTTTCTCCCTTTGGATAATTATTTAAAATACTCAAAAAACGTTAATTGGTCGTAATCGGTTTGGAGGAGAATTTTAAATCATTCTCGAAAGGGAGAAAGTTGCAGCGAAGCATTGTTTATCGGTACGAACGATTTTTATAGATTTATTTGCCAGTTGAGTGAACAAACGAGGCTTGTTCCCGATATTGTTGGATCGTCGATAGAAATCGAATGAGAAATCGAACGAATGTTGAGAAAAAAGGTGATTCCTTCGCGAGACAATGATTTCCAACGCACGCTTCGTCAAATCTGCTTTCGTTGTTTTTTCTACAGATCGTGAAAAAAAAACGAATCATTCTACATTTTTCGCCCATACTTTTTGCCCGCGAGAAAGGATCGAGCCATTTTTTCAACCGCCGTGACTTTTTTTGCATCGCCCGCGACTAGCGAGACGACGTCCTGATTAAAAAGTACCTGGCGCCCTCCTTTTCATTCCAGATTCACTCACTTGTCCTTGTTTCCGCTCGTCGAGTCGCACGTGTGCATTCATTCACCCATTCATTCATCCTCGCGCCCAGGTTCATCGTTCCGTCGACACCAAATTTTTAGCAAATTTTTCAAAAATTTCTAAATCATCCAAATTTTTTCGTCAATTTCATCTTCTCCTCCGAGAGAGCGTTCGATTAGTTATCGTCGACGTGCCTGTGAATTTCAGGCTTTTCTGCAAAAATAAAAATAAAATAATTTCGTTAAAATTTTAACTTTCCATTTTCCTTCCCGAATTTTTTTACTCAAAATTGTAACTTTGGCGCAGTTTCCTGCTCGTATGAATGGCTCGTGTGTACTCCAGCGTGACTTTACACTCACACGCGTAAATAATTACGAGGGTATAGTTTTTTTTCATATATAAATAAAAATAAATGATTGAGATTGGAAAATTCAAACGTGCCGAGATTTTTCTATGAATGAAACGATCCCCGCTTATCGTAAATAGCTGCACGCATCGCCACGAGACAATACTTCCTCGTTGCATTTCCTTCGTATAAAAAACTTGTATATGCGGATGAACGTTGGATTATGACGTTCGTGCTAAATAAAAATAGAAAAGGTTGGCGCGTTAGACTTGATTGAAAAGTTAATAGTTGGCTACACGGACAGTCAGTTATTCCGCATCGATGGGATGCTCTCACGTGCGTGTCGTTAATTGTTGCAGGAAACGCGATACGGATTCGTTGCTCTTGATTATCTTTATCGTCGTTTAGACGCGATTGCATAGCTCAGGGGCGCACGGAGTCTCATAAACAACGAGCGACAAAATCACGATCGATTGTAAAATCTAAAGAAATGAAAAATTCATTTTTTCAAAAATGAGAAATTCGTTTTTTTTTTTTAAATGGAAAATGACTCAGTGACGTAAAAATCTTGTGGATGGAATGAAATTATAATTTCGTTTCCTTGATTACGAAATTTTGGCATTTTGTCACATTTCTTATTCGTTGTATTTTGTATGATTGATTTTTACTTCGTTCACGTGGACGTCTCGGTGTTCATACGTATGAAGAATCACTCGTCTCCTGTTGGCATACTTTTTATACCGGTAGCCCCGCAGCAACTCGAGTGCCTCGGGGTGTTCTCACGAGAAATCGAGAGAAGATCTAAAACCGGGGAAATTTGGTTGAACGTTATCCTCATAAGGTTATGGTCTCTCGTCCTTATGGACGCGTGTGTAAAATAAACTTCGATCTCTCGTTCCAAAAAAAATTTCGCAATTTTCTTCATTTCCGAAATTTTAATTTTTTCGCACAAAAATCAAGTAAATTCGTTATTTCGCAAAACTATTGATAAATTCCGATCGATTATTATACGAACGAGTCTGAATTGTAAAAAAAAATTATCTCGAGGAAAGTTTTTCTCAATTTCGAAAAAAAAAAAAAATTCCGATCGCAATCCCCAAAGCTCGTTACTCAAGATTTTCCGTAATTGAGGTTTGACCCTGTGGGCACGTGGGTGCTCGTAGAAAAGGCAGAAGTTTAGAGAGGAAAATATTGAGAAGTGTGACTTTTGGCTCAATATTCGAAAGGTAATCGCGCGGTGGATATTTAGCACGAGTTTGGCGAGCGAGTCAGCAAGAGCGTAGAGGTAAACTCTGATATTTAACTCGCTCTCGTATTTATATAGGAATACGTACATAAGGATAGCGATATAGCTGCGTATACGAAGCGACAAGTTACCGCGTGTCTCGTGATAACGGTGGTCCAGCAGCCTCGAGAGTGTGACTTGACGCGATAGGTACGCGCAGCTTCTTCTGTTGGAACAAGTTGAACTTGCGAGAGTTGGACGATGACAAATAAGAGTTTGAAAAAGTTTGAGGAAGCTCATTAGCATTTTCCAGCAAAATGGATAGTCGTGCGATGAAACATTTCCTCGCACAGTTTTGCTGTCTTTTCGTTAATTAACAGAAAATTGAATAATTGCTCACGGGATCAACAGATCGTGGAAAAAAATGATGATTTTTTGAGTCTTTTGCTCAATTAAAGTAAAAAAAAAGAAAATCAACAGGCGAACGAGGACGAGGAAATTTCACGTACAGACTCATGACTCGTTATTGTGAAAGAAACGATTATTTTTGGGTTTGTCGAGACGTGGCATCGATCGCGTTAATTTCACGTCGTTTAACACCTCGTGCACGAGCTTCTTTCCGTTAAGGAACGTGTAGGGAAACGGTCTTGTGTAAAAACGGGACTTATGTAGGTGATGAACAAACATACGGACCAGAGAGAGAGAGAGAGAGAGAGAGAGAGAGAGAAATGGACAGAGTGCGATTAATGAGGATGACGATCTCTCGCGATGATTGAAAGGGGGACGACAGGAAGCATCAGAAGCCTCAGCATCGACGTAAATATATATATATGCTTCACCTAGTTTTATCGAAGTACAGTGGCGAGTGTCCGAGAATAGCAATCGTCGCCAAGAGACCGGATAATTGCAAGGCGCGTAAAGAAATAAATAAAAATACAAAAAGTCGAAAAGAGGAAAGAGAGAAACGAGGAAGATTAAGAGACAACGCGCGAGAGGGATGCAACCAGAAAATTGCGGGCGTTGATGCGAACTCTCGTGTGCGCGACGAAAAAAGGAAATACCTTGTTGCGGAGCGAGAAGTAACGCGAGCCAAGTCGCGCGGGTGCCCGGAGCAATCGGGTCACCCAGATCCGATCTAAACGCGCGGAATTAAATTCACGATGATTCCTCGACCACATCAACGAGCTTTCTCCACTTGCCTCTTATCCAGCACACGACGTATCAATGATCAATGAATTATAAGTCATTATCATCATCCTCTTTGTGCTGTACCCACATTACCCGCGATACGTCCCTGTGTACAAATCTACAGACTCTGAAGAAATAATCTTCTCGTCTCTCACATTTCATCGGAATATCTGTTGATGTGTTCGCTTCAACGCGTTCTTTCAGCATAAACACGCCGAATGGGGTCAAGGTGGACGGAATGGGATTATAATTCGTCTTGATCTTTCTTCCCTGTTTTTTTTAAATTTTTTTATTTTCATTTTTTTAAGAGAAATTGAGCTGGACGCTGTTTTTCGAATTTCTCGAATCTACTGGCGTATTAATTACGATCAATAGCTCTAACGTTGACGTAATCGAATTCTAAATCGAAAAGTTTCGCACTTTTTGTCTTTTTTTTATTTATTTTTTCAAGAGAAATTGAGCTGGACGCTGTTTCCCGAATCTCTTGAATCTGCTCGCGTATTAGCTGGACGCTGTTTCCCGAATCTCTTGAATCTGCTCGCGTATTAATTACGATCAGGAGCTCTAACGTTATGACGTAATCGAATTCTAAATCGAAAAGTTTCGCACTTTTTGTCGTTTTTTTATTTATTTTTTCAAGAGAAATTGAGCTGGACGCTGTTGTCCGAATCTTTCGAATGTGCTCGCGTATTAATTACGATCAGGAGCTCTAACGTTGACGTAATCGAATTCTAAATCGAAAAGTTTCGCACTTTTTGTCTTTTTTTTATTTATTTTTTCAAGAGAAATTGAGCTGGACGCTGTTTCCCGAATCTCTTGAATCTGCTCGCGTATTAATTACGATCAGGAACTCTAACGTTGACGTTATCGAATTCTAAATCGAAAAGTTTCGCACTTTTTGTCGTTTTTTTATTTATTTTTTCAAGAGAAATTGAGCTGGACGCTGTTTCCCGAATCTCTTGAATCTGCTCGCGTATTAATTACGATCAGGAACTCTAACGTTGACGTTATCGAATTCTAAATCGAAAAGTTTCGCACTTTTTGTCGTTTTTTTATTTATTTTTTCAAGAGAAATTGAGCTGGACGCTGTTTCCCGAATCTCTTGAATCTGCTCGCGTATTAATTACGATCAGGAACTCTAACGTTGACGTTATCGAATTCTAAATCGAAAAGTTTCGCACTTTTTGTCGTTTTTTTATTTATTTTTTCAAGAGAAATTGAGCTGGACGCTGTTTCCCGAATCTCTTGAATCTGCTCGCGTATTAATTACGATCAGGAGCTCTAACGTTATGACGTAATCAAATTCTAAATCGACAAATTTCGCAAATTTTTTTTTTTTTTTTTTTTTTTTTTACGTATTTTGAAATATTGAGGGAAACCAGGAATCCGGAGAATGCAAGGAAAACGATANGAATTATAAGTCATTATCATCATCCTCTTTGTGCTGTACCCACATTACCCGCGATACGTCCCTGTGTACAAATCTACAGACTCTGAAGAAATAATCTTCTCGTCTCTCACATTTCATCGGAATATCTGTTGATGTGTTCGCTTCAACGCGTTCTTTCAGCATAAACACGCCGAATGGGGTCAAGGTGGACGGAATGGGATTATAATTCGTCTTGATCTTTCTTCCCTGTTTTTTTTAAATTTTTTTATTTTCATTTTTTTAAGAGAAATTGAGCTGGACGCTGTTTTTCGAATTTCTCGAATCTACTGGCGTATTAATTACGATCAATAGCTCTAATGTTGACGTAATCGAATTCTAAATCGAAAAGTTTCGCACTTTTTGTCGTTTTTATTTATTTTTTCAAGAGAAATTGAGCTGGACGCTGTTTCCCGAATCTCTTGAATCTGCTCGCGTATTAATTACGATCAGGAGCTCTAACGTTATGACGTAATCGAATTCTAAATCGAAAAGTTTCGCACTTTTTGTCGTTTTTTTATTTATTTTTTCAAGAGAAATTGAGCTGGACGCTGTTGTCCGAATCTTTCGAATGTGCTCGCGTATTAATTACGATCAGGAGCTCTAACGTTGACGTAATCGAATTCTAAATCGACAAATTTCGCAAATTTTGTTTTTTTTTACGTATTTTGAAATATTGAGGGAAACCAGGAATCCGGAGAATGCAAGGAAAACGATAACCTTTTTTTTTGAGACCACGCGAAACGAAAGGGATGATCGATTGCGTTTGAGTCTCGAAGGTCCCGAAAAAACCGGGATGAATGTTTTCTGCTCGTCATGTAAAATATGTCGACGCGTAAATGTGTAATCTGGGGAGATTTGCCAAGGTGTGTGGGCCGCTCTCGTGGCTGACGAATAAATGAGCGTTGTGGGCTTCGACCTTAAGGCCATGACCAACCTCACGGAACGTCTGTATTGCGGCTCCTCCGCGGCCGATGAACGCGGAAGAATTTTTCGAGGCTCCCGACCCGCGGAAACGGTCAAGGGACTCGCGTGATGATAGAAAGGGGAGAGATCCGAGAGAAGCTGAATTCTTGCTTCGTTCCCTTAGTACCTTCCAGTACCTTTACCTAAGACACTCCGCTGCTTGAATCCTGTTTCATGCCTGGCGAACATCTCTCACGAACATCTCCACGCCGATTTATGTGCGCAAAGAGCAGAAGCAAAAGATCCGCAGAGAGAAAACGCAAAAGGGAAAAGGACATAGATTCTCATTGATTCAAAATGAAAGGATTTTTCGTCCTTCGGGATATAAATTTGCTGTCCCGAGTGCTGGCTCAAAGGAACCTCGTATTTTCAAAGCTTTTCAACAAAACTCTTTCCATTTCTTATATTTATCAAAAAATATATGAAAATCCCCGGAGCTCGTGCGAGTGCGATTTATCAAATTTAAAAAAAAAAAATGGGTCACGTTCAGTCCCAGCGGTTTTTCTAGTCACAGGATTTTTCTCGTCATTTCGTCTTCGAGGATTTTGTTAAGAACAATTTTTTAAACAAGTACAAAAAATATTTATCAATAAACTTCGTTTGGGTTCCGTTGCTTTCAGTATATTGTAGATTTTGACAAATTGAGAGGTCAAAAAAAAAACTCATCGCAAAGTTATGGCAGTTTCCATGAAACTACATTTTTCTACATTTTTCTTTATTAATGTTAATTGCGTTCAATTACGAGCTTCCTAATCGTCGTGAAATTTTGACGCACGATCTCTTAAAAACTTGATACAAAAACATACAAAATTTTCACAATTTGCTTCCAGGCAACAAATCACGTTCCTGGACATACCTCGTTATGGTTTTGCTTTCAATAAAACGTCGTTTTTCACGACACGCTCCATTTATCGCCAACTTGAATGGCTCACGTTCTCTCCAACAATATCATAATATCTCTTGTAGTTTTTCTCGATGGTCGTCGGTGCATTTATCACGTACGTATGACAGGATTTGCTCCATGCGCATTCGTCCTCATATTTATATAGAAACACGTACATACAATATTGATTCAGTCCATCTGCGATTTGTATCAATCCTCTCTCTGCATATATCCATGCATTTCCTGTAATTGCCATCACATTTAAATGATAAATGTCCTTAAACACACATACATAAGTGTCTCGTTGAATGTTCTGCGTCAGCACGTTCGGATTACACATTATCTCGGTCTCTCAAGACCTAACGAATGAAATCTCGTCTCCTGGAAATCGAGTACAAATATAAATCGTTCACGTGGCGTAGAACCACGCGATCTCAATCGTAACGATCGCGTTTATAAAAAAAAAAAACGACTCAACAGTTTCTCGTTCATTGAAATATCAATAAATTGTTTCTCGCTCCGGAAACCGGATTCGCATTGTTTTCCATGGTATTTCCGGAGAAGTTCCTCGGTGACGTTGCGATCGTTTCATCGGAAAACTCATTATTTCTTGGCGCCATGAAAAGGCACTTTTTCGCAATAGACACCGAGAAGAAAATTTTTGTTGGAAAAAATTGATATTTTCTTTGACACGTTCGACTAAATTATTTTTTAAAAATTCCCAAATGTCATTGCAGCAAAAAAATAGACAGTCTCTCCAGAAAGCAGATTTTTGTCAATCCAATCGTCAATTTTGCTGACAGTTTCGTTGGAAACCAAATATTCTGCCAAAATGGAGAAAATTTTAAAATTGTTCGCTCAACAAAATATCGACGATTTTTTTTTTTAAAGAAAATTTCATTTTCAGTGTAAAAATTATTATTTTAATAAATTCGCCGCTGTTCATTGCTTTCCGATGCACGAGACATTTTCGACAAAATGCTCACGCGAGGGTGCTCGTAAGAGTGTGCAATTTCCTTGGATGAATGATCCACCGAAGAATTTCCGCTTTTATTTTTATTTTTTTCATTCTTTATGGATCGCGAGTTACGACTCGCGGTTCTGCGGACAGAAATATATTGACAGGATCCGAGAATACGGCAGGAAGAGTTTAAGCGTTGAGATGCAGGCAATGGGAGCTTTCTGTGAGAGGAAACTGTGCGACTACCTCACAATGGACGCTTTGTGCGCGGGTGTGACGTGCTAATGTAACGATCCTTCCGTAAACGTTATGTTGAACGGAATATTCAATATCCTGTTGGGTAGTTAATTAAGAAAATTGTTATGGGACCATAAGTTTTCCCTTTTTGCTCGTTGAATCGTGTAGTTCGTGCGATTTACCCTCGAATGCTTCGGATAAATACTTTCCTGTGTAATCGTTTGAGAGTGTTTGGAAATGATACACCGGGAAGAAAATTTCGTTGGAAAAAATCGACTGAATTATTTTTTTTTAAATCCTCAAATGTAATTGCAGCAAAAAATAGAGAGTCTCTCCAGAAAGCCCATTTTTGTCAGTCCGATCGTTAATTTTGCTGACAGTTTCGTTGGGAACCAAATATTCTGCCAAAAAGACGAAAATTTTTGCAAAAATGACTTTTTTTTTTTTGACAAAATTTCATTCTCAGTGTATCCGGTGGTCGAGGATATATCAGTCGATGAATCAAAAGTAACGATCAGTGTGTTAACGAATTTGGTCACTTTCTATCGACGTCCTCATTCGATCTAACGATCCTTGGCTAAAAAGTGAGTCAGAGATCGCGATGAGAAAAAAAAATTACAAAATCATTGAGTAGGTTCGGTGGGACGATGCGGCTCGTTTGGAAGGTGAATAATTTGACACGATTTATAATCGAATCAATACTCGGAGCCGAAAATGCTTCGATTCCCGAGAGAGGATCGAGCCTCAGGGCAAAGATTTACAACGGGAGTCCATAGGAAAGTCCAAACTTGATCGCGAGGAGTTTGGATGATAATTATAAACTCGAATCGATATGAAACGATGATCGATGCGATTTAATTATTTCGTGGAATTTCTACACTCTGGGTGAGGCTTCTCACAAATTTTTTATCGACAGGGATCAGGTGATTGATCCCAATGTCGCTCGTCATCGTCATTCTTCGTTCTATGGGCTTGATCCGGCGAGAAAATTTCTCTGCACACTTGAGATCGCGCTCTCGCTATATTTGTACGTGAGAGATCGCTCGCTCTCGAGGAAGCCCACAGAGGTGCTCGTTCACCACGCTGGCGAATGGAAAGGGGAATTGGTAACTAGGTTACCGGTGTATGTCTCCCCGAACCTGAACCACTACTCTTCAGTAATATATTTACTGTACATCGTGGATAAATATATAGAGGATTATAAATCCATACGAACGCTGCATCCATGGGACATTTGCTTCAAATTTGACCTGGCGATGACCTTGAGACTGATTAATACTTTTGATTAATCAATTTGAAGGTTCGATGCTCTCCCGAAAAATTGCGAATCCTTTCTTTCGATTTTCTTACGAAAAAATGGGGTTAATTTTTATTTTTACAACCCACAAATTAAAAACACCGGAAAATTTCATACAGACGTGCATCCATGGGACTTTTGCTTCGAATTTGACCTGGCGATGACCTTGGGACTGATTAACATTTTTAATTAATCAATTTGAAGGTTCGATGCTCTCCCGAAAAATTGCGAATCCTTTCTTTCGATTTTCTTACGAAAAAATGGGGTTAATTTTTATTTTTACAGCTCGCCAATTAAAAACGCCGGAAAATTTTTGTTTTTTTTTTAAATCGCGTGCTCCGGACGTTTGAAAATTTCCTGAAACGCGTGAAAATAAAATGAGGAAAAATGACTGAGTCGTCAGTATGAAATTGGTTTTCGTTCAACATTTCTCTGCGATGTGTCGTGTGGCACGAGGATACTTGACCAACGGCCGACGAATAACGGTACTTCGTTCGTGTGTATGTGCCTGCGATGCTGAGCCCCGAGCTCGAAGAGTGACTGTAATAAAAAATTTGAAAAATGGGAGTGAAACTGCCGGTTCCGTTGAGAGGATGATACTTCGTATAGGAAAGCTTGAAAAAGGTTTGCAAACTGTTAAAAATTCAATGCCGTCAAAGTGCAAATATTCAGACGATTTTTGAGACAAAATTAGATAAAAAATTCTACCATGTCGTGATGGCTCCGAAAGATTTGAGCAAAAACAGGCTCATTTTTTGGCTGGAATTGAATGACGAAAAATTTGTCAAAAAATGACAAAGTTTCCGCAATTTTCAATAAAATAATTATTTATATTTTTAATAATAATTAAAACTAATCAATAATAATTGAATTACAAATTAAATTAATTGAATAAATGAAAAATTTGTCGAAAATTTCAAAGTTTCCGCAATTTTCAATAAAATATTAACAATTTTTTATATTTTTAATAATAATCAAATTAATCAATTTATATAATTAATTGAAACTAATTAATGAAAATTGAATTAAAAATTAAATTAATGGAATAAATTAGAAATTTGTCAAAAATGTCAAAGCTTCCGCAATTTTCAATAGAATATTAATAATTTTTTACATTTTTTTTAGATATTGAATTCATTTTTATAATTAATTAAAACTAATTAATGAAAATTGAATTTAAAAAATTAAAATTTTCTCGTACGTTCTCTTAAATTACGAAGAATTGAGAAAAACCTCGGCGATGGTCGGTGCAGGGAAAAGCATACAAGTTTGTTGATTGGATCAGTACGGGCGAACTGTTTGAGAACGAAATTTCCAAGCGATGGAAAGGTCCCCCATGACATTATATGAACGGAGCTATATTTTGTGGTTTATATCGTATCACACGATTGAAATGATGCGAAGCGTAAAGTCGAGTTGTTCGACATGATTGCACGTTGCAAAATGTGCTCTTTTCGTTGCTTTTCGTTGGTACAGGTATAAAAAGAGGTAAAACGTACGGTATCCGGGGCTGAACATTTCGCCAAGAGGAGGACGACCTTGAAATATTTATGCAAACGAAACAACGCCTACGCTTTTGTTTTGTAGGAAGAGAAATCGATACGGAGACCGAAAGGAATGGGAAAAGATGGAAACATTTTTAATGGGGGTCGAGGGTTTTTTTTCGTACCGGAATTAATTTGAGCCTGAAATCCCTCGAGGATTTTTTTTTAATTTACTCGTATTTATTTTGAATCTTTCTTTCAGATGACTTCCGGAAAGATCGTATGCGTGCTCGCTATCGCGTGCTTCGCAGCGGTATCGCCATTTTCCGTCTCGTACACGCCCCAAAGCAGAGGTATTTATATTTACATATACAAATATATACCGATCCACATGCATAATGCAGGTCCGCATGCACGTTGTGTATTCGTCTTTGTATCGCATTTTTCCATAGAATATTTTTATTTTTTCTATTTTTTTTTTATTNTTTTTTTTTTTTTTTTTTTTTTTTTTTTTTTTTTTATTAACAATCTCGGGAAACTCCCCCTCGCACTCGATTACGATCTGATTATGTGGCTCGTCACTCAAGTAATTACCTCGCGCGATAACTATCGGACGCAGCGTATCCACTCGAAATACCGGATAAATATTTGTCGCGGTCGCTCGTCGAACGGATTTTTCGTGCGCAGTAGGTCATCGATCCCGAGATATCGTTTGAAAACGATATTCCAAGGCTGAGCAGTCGGAAATTAAATCGAATTGGAATTTGACGATTCAGAGGCAACGGGATGTGGAAAATTTTTTAATCTTCGTCAGTACGAGCCTTTTTCCTGGAAAACATCAAACTCCTGCTTGCCTAGAATTCCCACGCTCCTTTCTTATGAGAAACTACTGAAAATTAGGTTTGTTATATTATAAACGAAATTTCGAAAAAAATTGACGACCGATTTTTTTGAAAAATTGAATAAAGCTTCTTCGATGTTACATAAAAGTGTGTGCAAAGTTTCAAGAGGCTTCACCAATTAGAAATCGAAATATTTAATGCCGAAAATTGCAACTTTCAACACACGTTCTTATGAGAAATTATTGAAAATTGTGTTTCTTATATAATAAACGAAATTTCGAAAGAAATTAACGACCGATTTTTTTTTTTAAATTGTATAAAGCTTCTTGGATATTGCAAAAAAGTGTGTGCAAAGTTTCAAGAGGCTTCACCATTTAGAAATCGAAATATTTAATGCCGAAAATTGCAACTTTCAACGCACGTTCTTATGAGAAATTACTGAAAATTGTGTTTCTTATATAATAAACGAAATTTCGAAAAAAATTGACGACCGATTTTTTCGAAAAATTGAATAAAGCTTCTTCGATGTTACAAAAAAGTGTGTGCAAAGTTTCAAGAGGCTTCACCATTTAGAAATCGAAATATTTAATGCCGAAAATTTGTTTTTTATTTTAGTTTTTATTTTATTTTTATGAATAAATATCTCATGGTGAAACTACTTAAAATTGCACGAGCTATTAATCGTCATTTTCCGAATGCCGTTAAAAAAAACCACAAAATCACTCAGCTCTTCAATAAATTCATTTTTTTTGACGAAACTTGATTTCTTTGAAAATGCATAATTGGGTCAGAAAGTTACTGCGAATATGAACTTTGCAAAATTTAAGTTGAGTAGGTCATTATCATGTAATTGTGAGCTGGTCGATCCAAGTACGTCCGGCGCCTCGTAACGCACGTGCGAAACCTACATGCTTGCTCGAGCAGTCGCTATAGATATTGTTATGCTTAGTGAATATGTGCTTAAGGAATAGTAGCACAGAATAAAGTACATACGCGCCTGGGAGCGCTCACCCAAGCAGCAGCCGCGTGCGTGCGGTCTGGCCGCGCGGCGAGGTGCTTGGCAAACTGGTTACGTGTATTTACCGCGCGCAAATCGAACAGCTCTCGAGTGTGTTGCGCCTTCCTCTTCGGAGCTCGCTCCTTCTCGCTCTCTCTTTGCAACGCGAGTTCCTCTTTATAGTATCGCAATGCTCTGAAAGCTTCGCGTTAAATCTCCGACGGAGCACGAGATCGAGGCGGAAAACTCGTTGCACCGTTCGCGACGGACTTCTCCATATATGAGCGATTCTCCCTTTAGTCACACACGACAATAAAAATCGAGGCTTGCGTGATATTCGAACACGCGGCGAGGACCTTCGATCGTCGCGGTCTCGTCTATTTTCCATTTTTTTTCTTCTCCTTCGAAATATACGACACACTGCGGAAATGAAATTTTGTTAAAAATCGTCGATTTTGATAATTTCGAAATTTTCGTTATTTTCCCAGTAAATTTCGTTTCCAATGAAATTGTCAGCGAAATTTACGATTCGAATGATTAAAATTTGCTTCCGAAGAGACTTTCCACGAGATTTATCGACCCAATTTTTAGAATTGAAAAAAAAAACGTTCAGTCGTACGTATCGAACAAAATATCGATTTTTTTCAACAAAATTTGTTTATTCAGTGCAAAGTGCTACTTTTTCTTGTGCAAATGATCGAGCAATAAAAGGCAATAATTACAGAAACGATTAAGTCGGTTATTTCGAGCGCTGATCAATCATCAAGTGTTGATACGATTATTTCCGCAAGCCACTTGATCGACTTGCACAAAGAAAAATTTCTCGTGCGATTAACTTCTGGGGAGAACGAGAAAATAGAGAAAAGTAAGTCACGACTGCGCGGTCTTTCTCGCATCTTTCAATTTATACGTTCGATTCCACGCTCGTGTCCGTTTTATTATTGCGGGTTTTGTTGGCGAGTTTAATGCTTTTGTTTTCTTTGAAATTCATATTGGGAGCATGCCTCGTGGAAAGAGATTCGTACGCGAAATTGATGGCCGGATTACCGCGCGCGGATCGAAGAGAATCTGGGTCTCCTTTGACCCGAATACGCGAATCGAATACAAACTTTTGTCGCTTTCATTTCTCTCGTGACGTGGTGCGTTCTTCTTGGAACAATTTTTTCCCACTGGCCCCACGCACTCGCGAATACAAAAGAGAAAATAAAACAGTTATATGCTTGTGGGAGATGAATTGTTCGCTGGCGATAAGACGTTTTGTTTGTCGTTGCTCTGCGCCGCGTATTTTCTTCACGGAATCTCGTGTTTGCAGTAAAAATCATTTTTCAACATTTTCTTTTTTTTTATGTTTTTCCAATCGCAGGAAGAAAACTGTTCGGTGGTTATAGGATCGTGCCGAAGGTGTGTCAGCCGACGAATCCTTCGAAAATAAAGTCGAGCGAGCAGCCCATATGCATGTTCAATTACGAGTGCACCCAGCGAAACGGGATGGTCGTTGGCGCGTGTATGGATGGATTTTTGTTTGGCGCGTGTTGTCAATTACCGGCGAAGAATGCGCAGAGTTCTGGGAGCCAGAGCAACAAATCGCCGAGCGTTGATGACGGTGTAGATTTTCATGAAATTGACCACGTCCCCGACGTGCCGATTCTGTTGAATCCGGACGGTACACCGATCGGGATAAGCCTCTCGGACATCACCGGATCGACCAAATTCAACGTGCACACTTCGTCCAACGAATTCTCGAACTCAGCAGGTGCTTACACGAAAATAACGACGTTGAATCCGAATACAGGGACGCCCTCGAATCCGGGGAAACCTCAGAACGAAAATGTCGATTGGACGAAGCTCGAATCCGATTTCCCAGCACTTTTGGGCCAGCAGGAAATTCTCGACGACCTGAGACTCCCTGGTCTCATCACCCACACCAACAACGATATTCAAAACCATCAAGAACACAGCCCCGTCAATCCAGTAACGACTTTGCTCAGCCCTGACCAGATTTTACAAATCGCTGACCCAGTGGATCAACTTCCGGCTCTGTTTGCTCAGGGATTCGGACAGAGCAATCATACCGGAGCTGACACGGTGTTGCTCAATGCCAATGGCAGTCTGTTGGCCGAGAACAACAACCCGGACGATCTCTTCAAGCCCCAACAAGCGAAGAATCAAACGAACGCGGATGAGCTGTTCTATCCGCCATCGTCTTCAGGGGATTCCCATCAGACGAGTCCGTCGCCGATCTCTACAGTCAGATACTCGCAGAGCAACGAAGCGGCGAGTCCTCAGACGACCGAGACGGTCCAGCAGTACGCCAATGTCAATAGAATAACGGGCACAACTTCTGCCTTCGCGTACACGAACCACCACTCGTCATACTCGCATTCACCGATCAAAAGCTCCAGCTCGTATTGGCAAACCAGTGAAAAGAACGAGGAAGACAAAGCCAGCGCGACGACGCCCATGTCAACGACACAATTCGGTGGCGACGAGGACGACGATCTTGTCAGAGTGCCGACCATCACGTATGACGTCCAATCCGGAAACAAGAAGCACGACGAGCTCAACAGCGAAGAGATTGCCATCAACCACATTATTTCGATATTGAATGCAACGAAGCCAACGGGGCCTTCGCAGCAGGTTACTCAAGAAACAGGAGGATCTTCGGTGCCGACCTGGTCGAGTTTTGAGGAATTTTCAAAACCAAGCCCAACCAAAGCCTCCGAAACGAAAACGACGACGGAAATGTTTCCATATACTTTTTACAATCCAGGAAGACCCTCGAGCTACTATCACTACGAAACCCAAGCAACTCAATCGTCGAGCTCCTCTCATTCGCCTTCATCGTCCTCCACGACGTCAGGGTCTCCCAGACCCTACAGTTCTCAAAAACCTGCGCCAACGGCAAGTTATGCAAGTTCCAGCAGCTACAGCTACACCACGCGCTCAACGATCAATCCCCCAGCACCCACCGTCATCGTTCTCGGTCCATTGGGAACCGAATACACGACAATAACGACACAAAAACCTGCCACCAGGAAACCCACTCCAGGCTCTATAAGACCCAGTCTCGTGACGAAATCTCCGAGCGTCGGGACGACCATCACTCACAACATCAGCACCGTCATCTCAACCAACAGCGGCGCAGCATCCAGCAACAATCACGTTGTCTCGACGAGCTATATCAGTGTCAATCTCAAAGACAACACAAGCCCGAAACCCATTCGACCGGTTTTGATCCACGAAGCTGTTGAATCAGAAACAGAAGCGATCGTGACATCAGCCGCAACGAAACGACCTCCCACAATCTGGACGACGCTGTCTTCCTGGTCTGGAAAACCAAGTTTCCATCTCAAGCCGTCCCAATCCGACTTTGTCTTTCCCTCGAGCACGCAAAAGCCGATAGACTCGGTTTTCTTCAAAGAAACCACGGTGGCAACGAGCACAGCAGCTCCATCAAAGAAAACGACGACTGTGACGCAACCGACAACGATCTGTGACGAGGAGACAGCAGCTCCGGACGATCTCATTAATTTCCCACCAGTTAGAAACCCAAACTTGACGCAGCAGGAAAAACCAACTTTGGTGGAAAGTTTCAACAACACCGAATACCCCGATATCGATTATTTGAATGGCAACGACATTCCAACCCCGAGCTTCATCGAGGACGACGTTCTCACCAACAAAGTCGACGTCTTCGTCCACAAAATCGTCGAATCCTTGGGAGAAAACTTCCAGGATCTCAAGGACGTTGTCTATGGCAAAAAAAATGTCACATCGCCTCCTCCGCAGACCAACACCCCCACGAAAAAGCCACCGACCAAAAAACCTGCAACAAAACCTCCCAAATCTCCCGTCACCACTGCCAGACCAGCAACGAAAAAACCGACCAGACCCAACGCAGCAAATACGCAAAAACCTGTCGACAAACCAATTTCGAAACCAACCAAAATCGCCACCACCAAACCAAGACCCTCCAGTGTCCCGACAACCAAAAAACCAGCCTCCACTGTCACCAAGAGACCGAAACCTGTGAAGAAACCCACGAGCCCCACGACCACGACAACGACCACAGCAGCTCCTCAAGCCGTCGTTGCTGACACGGAAGCTCCTGCCCAAGAGTCGACCAACGACGTCTCGACCGAAGTCCAGGACACTCCACCGGATTACCGGAAAGGTAATTTATTGGAAAAAGCACCGAAAACGTATTTTCGGAAATTTTTGTTTCTACGAAAAAAAACATCGAGAAACATTGAAACTCACGATAATATTAATCTCGACAGAATGCGGTGTACGGCCGCTGTACAAAAGCGGAAGAATCGTCGGTGGCAAAGGCGCGACCTTTGGCGAATGGCCATGGCAGGTTCTTGTCAGAGAAGCCACGTGGCTTGGACTCTTTACAAAGAACAAATGCGGCGGAGTCCTTCTGACCAACAATTACGTTATAACTGCGGCTCATTGTCAACCAGGGTGAGTATGGCTGATTATTTCTCAACGCAGAGTCGAAATAATGAGAGTCCTTGACGTGCAACGAGCATATAGATTTTCTTTCAACGTCGGGGCAGCAGAGATTAGCCACGTCAGTAAAATCCCTTGGAGCTCGTAAGGACGAAAACAATTTCTTCGTTCCTTTTGTTCAGTCGAATCGATCCGCCCAATTATTTCAACGTTGGTTCCTGGCGAACAATAAAGATTCTCACTCAATATTTTAAATTTACTGAATTCTGTGTTTTTTTTTTTTTTTTAGTTTTCTGGCGACGCTCGTCGCGGTATTCGGAGAGTTTGACATATCGGGCGAGCTCGAATCGAAACGCAGTGTCACGAGAAACGTACGAAGAGTCATTGTCAATCGAGGCTACAATCCTGCCACCTTTGAGAACGATCTCGCTCTCCTGGAACTCGAAAAACCTGTGCAATTCGATGCTCATATCGTTCCGATATGCATGCCCAATGACGATACTGATTTTACAGGACGTTTGGCCACAGTCACTGGATGGGGACGCGTCAAATACAGTGAGCATCGCAGTTCTATCCTTTTTCATTATTTCGCAGTGTTTTTCAATAGTTTTCATTCTTTTGCATTATTTTTCATTTTTTTGCATGATTTTTAATTTTTTTGCACGATTTTTTATTTTTTTGCACGATTTTTTATTTTTTTGCATGATTTTTTATTTTTTCGCATGATTTTTCCTTATTTTTCAATTTTCATGATTTTTCGCAACGTTACTTCGTGGAAATTTCGAAATCATTGATTCCCCAGGCGATTCTTAACCTCCTGCTCGTATTTTTTGCAGACGGTGGAACCCCCTCGGTCCTTCAGGAAGTCCAGGTTCCGATCATAAAGAATTCTGTCTGCCAAGACATGTTCCGTACCGCTGGTCATTCGAAACTGATATTGGACAGTTTCCTCTGCGCCGGTTATGCCAGTGGCCAGAAAGATTCGTGCGAGGTAATTATTTTTCGCGTTTATTGTTCCGAAGCGAATTAGCGCAGAAAGAATTGGAGGAAAAAAAAAGTGANATTAGCGCAGAAAGAATTGAAGGAAAAAAAAAGTGAAAAATCACTCCGACGGTTTCACTGACAGGAAATATCCGAAAAAGCAACCAAGAAAATCGAGTGTCATGAGCAAAATTTATCGATCTTTTGGGGATCGAAACGTACTAAATAAAAAAAATGCGTTTTTTTTTTAATTTTGAAAAAATGAGAATTACGAAAAAACGAAAAAACGTTTTTCGGGCAAAGAAATAAATTTTTGGACGAATCGATGGTAATCTCGTGAATTTTGTATTTTCAGGGTGACAGCGGTGGCCCATTGATGATGGAGGGTCCGGACGGCAGATGGATACTGGTCGGTACCGTGTCTCACGGTATAAAATGTGCAGCGCCTTATCTTCCAGGAGTTTACATGAAAACCACGTTTTTCAAGCCTTGGTTGCACAGCGTGACTGGAGTATAGAGAACGTCGGGAGCGAGGATAAAAAAAAACGAACAAACAAGTTGCGACAAGGCAGAGAAAGCGAATGGTGCGACGAGAAAAAAGCGAAAATCGGTTTCCGGAAGTTCGGTCGCTTCTCAATGGCGATTGAAAAATCGGGGCCTTCCTGTAAATAAATGTACAAAGTTAAGTGAAAAACAGAACGAACAAAAAAACGAGGAATTACTCAAAATAAATAACGATCGACTGGAGCATCGTGTTTCATGTAAATAATAATTTCGCGATACGACAGACACTATTCAAAATATTTAAATTATTAATAACAATAATTCATAATAATAAAAATAAAAATACAGTCACGTCCAAAACGAAAGAAACTTTAAACGACTGCTCTGAAAAATTCCACCGATTCTAATTGCAGAAAATCTTTCAAAATCTGTGAACATTTGCTGCAAAGGATTTTTTCGTCTTTTTTCGAAATCGGTTTCATTTTTCGGGAGCAGGAAATTTTCGAGAAAGTGAAAAAAGGTGATGATTCTTTTTTTTTTTTGAAAAATCGAATCGACGACGAACGCAAATAATCGTGCAGAACGTTTGATTTTTCAACGCTACTTTTATTTTCTTTCTCATTATTTCATTTATTTTGGACTCCGCTGTACTTGTGTATTACATATTCATAAATAAATTCTATGGTGTCCCATGGGGAAACATGAAAATTCGAAAAATTACACTTTTCTTTGTGAAAATCTGTTGTTTTTTTTTTTTTCCAGTCACAGCTGCTGACACGTAATGATAAAGTTTCCTCCAAGTTTTCCAAGATTTTTTCGTATTTTTAAAATTCGTTCCAAACGAAATTTAATCGTTTGCACGATTTTCTTCGTTGTTTTTTTTGAGTTTACATGTTTCTCCCGGACACGCCACACATTTTTATGTGACACGTGCACATATTTGCTCGTGGACATGAAAATCGAACGTTTCCATTAAGGTGTCTATTTTTTATTATTTATCTTGTTGCTTCGAGAAGGTGTTATTTATTAAACTTATTTTTATACGATAAAAACAATGTCAGCGTTATTATTCCTCACTATACCAATCGCCCAATCACATTTTCTTCCCGAAGAGCTATGAATTCTATGCACAGAAAAAAATATAAAAAATGACTATGGCGTCATAGTTCCCTGTTACTTTTTATCGTTCGTTTGAGAAATTTTCAAAAAATTTGAATTTTTCGTCTGAAATTGGTCGAAAAATGTGAAAATTTTGAATTTTTTTTTTTAACTTTCTGGGATTTTTATTGGAATACGAAAAGTTGATACAATTTTGCTCGCAATTTTGCTGAAATTCATCGAAGGACGACGAGGAACCAGGGAACTACGTCGACATCGTAATTTTGAACATTATTTTTTTCATTCGAATGAATTTAATGAGAGAATTACTTTTCGCTCGTAGTCAAGATTTATTTGACTAGAGACGATTGCCTCGAAGGATAAAACCGCGTTTGGAAGTCGCAATCGTAAGGCAAAGAGCCAAAAGTTGGTTGTTTGTGTTGTTGACTTTCTGGATCGACTCGGGTCGAAGTTATTACGAATTTCGAAGCGACTTGCGACGATGTTTCGTTATTTGTTTATTTGTTTTTTTGTTTTATTTTTTTTTTTTGCTTATTAATGAGATTTCATTAGAAAAGGCGTTCGGGATCGTCTCGGAAACTTGTTTTTCCACAGCGAAAAGAAAAAACTCGGTCCCTATAAAAATGATTATAATGGAATCAAGTTGATGGTCGGTTTTTGCGAATTTTGCGAAAGTTGAGCAAGCGTCGGCCCTCGAGGTGATTGCGAGGAAGATCTAATAATCTGATAATCTTTTAATATCCCACCGAGATGTTTGTATCGCGTGATTAACAAAATAGCATCAACGAAACGTTCGAGATAATCGCGCACAGAGAGAAAGCGAGTTTTAGCTTTTGATGAATAAATGGCGATGCCCGCGCGGATGACTAGCGCGATGGGTTTGTCGAAGAAACGTTCGTCCGTCAGCTTTAAGCCGCAACTTTTGTCCCGGGATCCTATACCTGCGAAGCGAGCATTTGCTCGCGAGACCAACCTCGAAAAGGTATAGAGAGGAGGAAACGAGCGCCAACGGAAGCAGGGGATAGTATAGTCGTGTGGATCAATACGAAAGTGCGCTGGAGAAGCCGGAGAGATAGAGAGAGAGCGCGAGACCATGTGATCCTGGACACAATTGCATACAAACGCATTTTATGAAAGCGTGAAAAATGAGGCGCTGGCGAAAAAAGCTCATGCAGCGAGAGGAAACGTTAAAATACGAAAAGAAAGTTGGAGCCACACGTAAAAATGCATTACAAATGTTCCCTCTGAGGAAGATCCATCAAAAACTGCATTTCCATTGAAAAATAACTTTCCTCTCGTAAAGTTCGACGAATAAGGGTTGAATGAATAAAAATAAGAGTCAAATATAAATTTTTATCCACGAGCATGTATACCTACTATTTTTTACTATGCTAATATGATTTTTTCAATCGTTTATATTTACTACTAATTTTGCAACTAATATTTACTAATATTTCGATTTACTATTTAAATTACTCGAATAATTAAGAGTCAAATAGAAATTTTTATGCACGAGCATGTATACCTACTATTTTTTACTTTGCTAATATTAATTTTCAAATCGTTTATATTTACTACTAATTGTGCAACTAATATTTACTAATATTTGTTAGTATTTACAATTGACTATAAAAATTACTGGAATAATCGAGAGTCAAACAGAACTTTCTATGCACGAGTATAATTTTCCAACTAATATTTACCAATATTTACAATTTACTAAAAAAATTACTCGAATAATTAAGAATCATACAGAACTTTCTATGCACGAGCATAATTTTGCAACTGATATTTACCAATATTTACAATTTACTAAAAAAATTACTCGAATTATTGAGAATCAAACAGAAATTTTTACGCACGAGATGTATAGCTACTATTTTTTACTTTGCTAATATGAATTTTTAAGTCGTTCATAATTACTACTAATTTTGCAACTAATTTTTACAATTTACTAAAAAAAATTGCTCGAACAATTGAGAGTCAAACAGAACTTTCTATGCACGAGCATAATTTTTGCAACTAATATTTACAATTTACTAAAAAAAATTACTCGAATAATTGAGAATTAAACAAAACTTTGTATGCACGAGAATGTGCACCTGTATATATGTAAACTCTCTGCTCATACACGTGAACTATAGTGTTGAATTACTCGAGTACTACGTAGTGAAAAAATGTTTAAAAAATTGCATCGTCGTATAAATTATTAAAGAATATATTTACCAAATTTTGTTGAATTCTTATATAGTTTTTGAATGAAAAAACGTTTTTAACATGGCAACATTGTATCGTCGTGTTCCAAGCGCCTTAACGTCACCGTCAATGATTACCGATCTCCGGAGCCGTGCGTGGGACGTACGAGCAAGGAGGTGGGTAATGAAACATCCGGGTTAAGAGAAGGGGTGAAGAGATGGATCAGGGAGAGAGAGAGAGAGAAGATCGAGTCAAAGAGTCGCGAGGGAGGAAATAAAATAATGTCGAAGAGGCCAAGCGCGGCGATGACGATGTTGCGCCTCGAAACGCATGCGCCTTTTCTCTCTCGCGCCTGATCAGTCCAACTTTTGGATCTGGGAGAGGGTCGCTTCAACCCCTTCCCATATCTCGCAGCCCTACTCGTGGCACAGTATAGATTGCCGGGGTGAGTTCCTCTTTGGCTCAGTCTAATCCTGCACAAGCTTCCATCCACTCCTCGCCAACACACATTCCTCCGGTCATTTCCTCCGTCGTACGGTTCGCAATCGCAAGTTTTCCTTCCATACACATTCGACCTTTCTTTCAGCGAGTTCGAATCATCGCGTTGGGAGAACAAAGTCAAAAGGGACTTGAGGTGTGAGAGGAAGAGACTGATCTGGACGCGTACGTAATTAGTAAGAGACTCGTTCGATATTTCCCATTCATTACGATCGACTTCACTTTTCATTTTGACAATAAAAAAAAAAAAAATTCCTCGATCGCCAAAAAATTTGATGCCCAAACAAACTGAAAACAAAATTTTGTTGAAAAAGATCGATATTTTGTTCGAAACGTTCGACTTAACGTTTTTTTTAAATAATCCTAAAAATTGTGTCATCGCTGCAAAGAAATATTCGAAAAAGTCTCTTCGGAAGCAAAATTTTGTCGTTCCAATCGTAAATTTCGCTGACAATTCTATTAAGAACCTAATATTCTGCCAGAATAATGAAAATTTTGAAATTATCACAAAATATTTAGTTTACCGTGTTCATCGCAAAATATCGACGATTTTTAACAAAATTTTATTTCTAGTCCGAAAATTTTCTTGAATATCAATGAAATTCAAACGTTCGTGGAAAATCTTTGATTCATTTTTTGTTCAGATCTTGGGCAACGAAAAGGTTAAAAAAAAATGCAAGTCTCTCGAAACGCTTTGGAATTATTTAAGGGACAAGGTGGTGAAAAATCTTTGATTCACACTGAGAATGAAATTTTGTTAAAAATGGTCGATATTTTGTTGAATACAGTAACCTAAATATTTTGTTTATAATTTCAAAAGTTTCATTATATTTTGACAGTGTATTTGGTTTCTAACGAAATTGTCAGGGAAATTTACGAGTGGAACGACTAAAATTTACTTCCGAAGAGACGTTTTTAAATTTTTTTTTGCTGCAATGACACAATTTTTGAGATTTATGAAAAAAAAACGTTTAGCCGAACGCATCGAACAAAATATTCTTCTTTTTTAACAAAATTTTATTTTCAGTGCATTTTTTGTTCAGATCTTGGGCAACAAAAGGTTGAAAAAAAATGAAAGTCTCTCGAAACGCTTTGCAATTATTTAAGGGACAATTTTTATATTTATTAAAAATTGAATAATTCAAAATCAAATTTCAAATTTAATTATTTAATTGTTTATATTTTTTTATATAATTATTAATAATACTGCGCGGTCCATGGTCTCGACATTTGTGTCAGAAAAAACACGTTTTTGTGTGTTACGAGAACGTGTGTTGAGATCGCCCTTTGAGGGAATTTTTGGAGGATTTTAAGACTTTTTTCCTCATGCTTTTCAGAGTGTTCTGAAATCTTGAAGAATCTTTCGCAGCATCGTGTCTGAGAATAAAGTTGAGAAAGAATCGGTTATCTTGACTAGTACGAGGATGAAATTTCACGCGAGTGCATTGATGACGCTGGTGATAGCGGCTGGTATGCAGCACAGCTTTGTCGATGCCTGGGGAGGATTGTTCAATCGTTTTACCCCGGAAATGCTCTCGAATCTTGGGTATGGAGGTCACGGAGGCGGCAGTTACGTCAACCGGCAGTCGTACCTCCAGGTACGAACGCACATTTCATTATTTTCCTTGACCCTCATTTGCAGCGAGTGAATTTTTCATCCAAAACTTATTTTTCGAAATGATTTTTTCTTCGAAATAAAAAAAAAAAGGAAAAATCGTTTTTAAAAAATTCCGTATTGGCGGAGGATTTTTTTCCGCACGCTAAAAGATCGGGATCGCTCATTCATTACCCGGGCTCCCGTATTCGCTCATTTAAAAGTTTTTCAAAACGATTTTTTCTTCGGAAGAAAAAAAAATGAAAAATCGTTTTTAAAAAATTCCGAATTGGCGGAGGATTTTTTTTGCGCGCGAGAAAGATCGGGATCGTTCATTCATTACTCGGGCTCCCGTATTCGCTCATTTAAAAGTTTTTCAAAACGATTTTTCCTTCGGAAGAAGAAAAAAAGGAAAAATCGGTTTTAAAAAATTCCGAATTGGTGGGCAATTTTTTTTCGCACGCCAAAAGATCGGGATCGCTCATTTATTACCCGGGCTCCCGTATTCGCTCATTTAAAAGTTTTTCAAAATGATTTTTTCTTCGAAAAAAAAAAAAGGAAAAATCGTTTTTAAAAAATTCCGAATTGGCGGAGGATTTTTTTCCGCACGCTAAAAGATCGGGATCGCTCATTCATTACCCGGGCTCCCGTATTCGCTCATTTAAAAGTTTTTCAAAACGATTTTTCCTTTGGAAAAAGAAAAAAAAGAAAAATCGGTTTTAAAAAATTCCGAATTGGTGGGGAATTTTTTTTCGCACGCGAGAAGATCGGGATCGCTCATTCATGACCCGAGCTCCCGTGTCTACGTAATGAACAACGTCATTCACTCAATTATCCCGGTAGAAGGCGCACGCTTTGTACACCTGTGTATAGCTCGCAGGAAGAAAGGATCGATATCGCCTTTCACACTTTGTCGCTATGACTATGTGCTCCGGGAGGTTAAACTGCGCGGTGTTGTGCGAACCCCTTGTTTTTTTTTTTTCGTTTATTTCGAATGAGCGGCAAAGAATAATAAAATTTCACGGGAGCGTGAGGGAAAAAGAGATCGAGAGACGGAAAAGTTTGTACGAACGAAGAACACACATTGGCAGGCGAGAGGGTTTTGTTACTGCAGGAAGAAAAAAAAACACGCGCAACGAGGGCAATTCAATGTTTTCCCAGGGGATTGCATTCTAATGAATAATTTTGCATTACAATGCAAGTTTCCATCTCCCATTTTTCTTTTTGTTCGATATGCAAATGATTCGCGCGTTATCTTCGTCGAAATGAAACATTTCCAAGCGACCGTCCATTTTTATCGCTCCGAAATGAAAAACCATTAAAAAAAAAATTAAAAATCATGCAAAAAAATGAAAAATCGTGCAAAAAAAAATAAAAAATCATGTAAAAAAATGAAAAATCATTGAAAAAAATAAAAAATCATGAAAAAAATGAAAAATCATGGAAAAAAATGAAAAATTAATGAAAAAAAAATAAAAAATCATGGAAAAAAATGAAAAATCATGAAAAAAAAAGAAATAATGCAAAAAAAAATGAAAAACAAGAAAAAATAATGGAAATGAATGAAAACCGCAAAACGAAAATCTTGATAAAAAAAACTATGAAAATTCATAACTTTTCTATAAAATGTTTGATTGATTTTGTGACAGCGACCATTGACGGGTAATTACGCAAATTCGTACGGCGACACGGTCGAGTCTGGGTTGTCGGACGATCCTTGTTATTTGAAGAAATGTTCAGCGAATGAACATTGCTGTCCCGGTTCCGTGTGCGTTGACGTGGACGGAGGTTAGTAAAGCGAATGGATTGTTTGCATCACTCTGTTCGATTAAATCGATAATGAAATGTTTTTGTTGCTGGACTTAATCGATTTCCTGGTGCATAGAAACCGGCTTGTGCTTATTCGCGTTCGGACTGAAGCAGGGAGAGCTTTGCAGACGAGATAACGATTGCGAGACTGGACTCATGTGCTCCGACGTCGCCGGTGGAGAAACAAGGTCTTGCCAGCCCCCGGTCACGTCCAACAAACAATACAGTCAGTACATAGAACTCTATTATTTTTATCAATCATTATGCCTGCGACTTTTTTTTTTAGTCGGAAGTTTTTTATGGTGTTTATGGTGTTTTTATGGTGGTGGGGTTTTTATGGTAATTATTTATAACAATTTTTGTCGCTGGGGTTCAACTTCACCCCGCACGGTGGCAATTACGTAATTGTAAAGAGGTGTGGCAAGTGATTGTTCATAACAAATAGCATCCGATCAAGTTTTCTCGGAGATTTAATGAAATTTTCGTGCTGTTATCCGGCGCTGTTCGCAGGCGAAGAGTGCAACATGTCCGGCGAGTGTGACATTAGCCGCGGTCTGTGCTGTCAACTGCAGCGACGTCACAGGCAATCGACGCGAAAGGTTTGCTCGTACTTCAAAGACCCGTTAGTGTGTATCGGTCCAGTCGCGACCGATCAGATCAAGTCGGTGGTGCAGTACACATCCGGCGAGAAGCGAATCACGGGTCAGGGCAATCGCATTTTATTCAAACGAGGGCTCTACGTCTAGACGAGGAAAAAACCAAAGCAGCTGCAGAAATATTTCAAAAATCCTGTTACCTTTCCCCTCGGTCCCGAGTCCTCGTCCTTGGAGCAAAAGGAGTTGTCCACGAGTAAAGAAAAAAAATCAAACTCAACTTAACTGTCGTGAACCTAACGTAGCTCGTAAGTCAACGCGTAGATGGTCCTTTGAATTTTTTTTTTTTTTTTCCAAATTCTCATTCGATTTTTATCCCAAAACGACGTTTTGGCATTGAATTTTTTTTTCCATTGAAATTTCGTCTTCCGGGAACTCGAACAGAGACCGGAAGCGACTAAACAAATCTCAAAAGTTTAGAAACAAAAAAAAAAAAAATTTAGGAAATTTTTGAATTTTTCGTTTCTCGGTCGAGCTTCCAATTTCCTCGATGAATCATTGTGACTGAATAATACAACACATATCAGAGAGTAGCCAAGTTTACTCTTCAATTAATTAACTAATTAAATAATTAAATAATATTAAATTTATCCCTACGATTATTAACATTTTTCTCGTTATTATCATTTCCTAATTATTGAAAACATTGTTTTTTATTATTGTTGAAAAAATCGTCTAAAACCATGAGATTAAATCGACAAATTGAGCGATAAATATGTTCAAACTGGCTCGAAAGTACTTTAGACATTAGACAGAGTAAAAATGAATTTGTCGTTTTTTCCTCGACGTTTAATCGCGTGGGGAAAAAACCCAAATATTAAGAATTATTTTAAAAAATTCAAAAAAATCCAACGGAAAGAAAAAATGATGAAAAATATTTCAAACTTTTTGGAAAATTTCGCAGATTCTCTTGAAATTTGCAACCGAAGGATTTTACTACCTGACGTCATCACGAGTTTATCAAAAAAAAAGAAAAANAAAAAAAAAAAAAAAAAAAAAAAACGTCAGTGACGTCAAGAAAATTTTTTTTTTTTTGTTTTTTATTATTTTTGCTATTTTTAGTGTATTCTATAAACATATCACACGCGAATGCCTAAAAGCATTGGAGGGAGAGCTTGAAACTATATGAATGTTGGTGCGAAATATTTTATCGAAATTATATTTTTATCTTCCATTCAATATCTATACACTCATGAACTCTATATATATATATATATTTGCATAGTATTCATATACTTTGCAGACAAGTACGTACATGGGAGAGAAGATTTATTGAAAAATTTTCACTCCAGATTGTCGAGGCCTCATGGGGTCTCGTTTTTTTTCACGAATTTTCCTCCAGCTCAGTCAATTTTGTCTGCACACACGGCCCAGAATCCCAAGATGATGATTTTCGTTGAAAAAAAGTGTTGAAATTATTTTTTTCACCAATTTTTGATTTTTTTTTCAATTTTGAGAGTTTTTGGAATTTTGGCAAAAAGTAGAAATTTGAGGGAGATATTTACAAAATTACAGACAACAAACTTTTTGCCAAAATGTGGAAATTCACGCTCTGAGATCGAAAAAGTTCGTACGAATTGTCACGAGCGAGAAATTTTCATGATTTTTGGGGACCCCGAGCTGCTCGATCATGCTGGAGACTTTTTCTTCATTAAATTCTCCCTTTCTCCATGTATTTGCGGGACTGCGACTACACATATTTATGTATACACGCGGAGAGAATTAAAACTGAAAAATAATCGTAATCGAGGAGCTTGAATCGTGTCGATTATTCTGGGCGAAATAAAATTTCTTGCATATGCACAAAAACTTGGATTTTTTGCCCCGAAAATTTGCACAATTTGCTCGTTTTTATTTTTATTTATTTTTTTTTCACCGGATGAAAGTACAAAATTTGTATTTTTATTTTTTCTACAAATTTTCGTTTTTTTCGGTAAAAAAAAAAAAAAATGCAGGAATTTTTGCCAATTTTTGTTGGGCTCAAAAATTTCGGAACTCGTGAAAATAAAATCGAAAAGTTGAGCTCAAGTTTGAGGTCGAAAAATTTCACTTTGTTGTTCCTGAAATTTTTAACGCAGTGGAATTTTTTTTTTCCTCTCGTGTCTATTTCGTTACCGAGATTTTTCAGTTTTCATTTTCTCCGTGCACATATTATATATATACATATATATATATTATAGAATTTAATAATACACAAATAATTACAAACGACGAATTGAGCATAATCATCACGTCAGCGATCGCACTATAAAGATTTTCCTCAAATTTACTGCAAGTGTCAAAAATCCTTGGAAAATATCAACAGCCACGAGCACGTAAAATTTTTCCCATTTTTTTTCATTAAATTTGTTGATTTTCGTGAAAAAAAGAAAAAAAAACGAATTTCTGTCATTTTCATTCTCGAATTTTGATTTTTTATGATTTTTCGTAATAAATGCGATTATCCGTTGTACGAAAAACACTTAAAATCGTGCAGATGAGAATTTTTTCCATTTTTTTCACTAAATTTGTTTTATTTTTGTGAAAAAAAGAAAAAAAAATTGAATTTCTATCATTTTTATTCTCGAAGTTTCGTTTTTCGTAATTAATGGGAATATTGTTTGATTATCGTGTCATGTGACAAGCACTTGAAATTGTGCACGTGAGAACAATTTTTATTGCGCGACCGCTGAAGAATTTTTATTATTTTTATTTTTTTTAAATTATTTTTATTTTTATTTTTATTTATTATTACAAATTACGTATTATATGGACGACCCTAATATCTAAAGGGTTTTTCGAAACTGCACGAAACACCGAGCCGAAGATAAACTCATTACGTGAAGTTGACCTTTGAGGTTATGGATGTTCGAGGCATTTTATTACGAGCCGACCTGTCTACGATGTCGATGATGAGTTTTTCAATTTTTTAGATCGCGTCATTCGGTGGAATGGAACAAAGTTTTTTAAATTTTGAATATTCGGGTCGGAGAATTTTTTTTTTCCGATTTTTTGTTGTTTTGGTTTCAGTTGAAAAAACGGATTGTTAATGTTTCGATTAGTCGCGAAGAAGAGGTCGGTTTCGAATGGAAAACCTCTTGCACACTGTGTGTTTTTTCCGCCCTTTGGCCTATGTATCACGAGCGTTTACGATTTGACCTTCGCACGACCTTGAACGGCTATCGGTCTCCATCGTTCTGAAAGCACCTTTACACCTGCTGCATAGGTCAAGGTTAAACCCTTCATCCCCCCCCCC
>JBAJMU010000008.1:8684640-8696648 GCA_037952995.1 Hyposoter didymator
CTGTCGGGATTTATCTGAAGAATTTGAAAAAATGATCGTTCGCCAACGACGTTTGGCTCTGAAAAAACGAATTTCGAAAAAAAGGGAAATGAGCACGAAGAATTAAAAAATGAACGATTTTTTTGGCAGATCGTCGAAGAGGCAGAACGTTCGTTACACGACGCGATCTGTGCAGTGCGCAATCTCGTGACCGATGAGAGGATCGTGTACGGCGGAGGAGCAGCCGAAATATCGTGCGCTCTGGCCTGCGCCCAACATGCTTATTCGATAAGTTCGTTGGAACAATACGCTTTCCAAGCGTTTGCGGACGCTCTCGAAGCGATCCCGATCGCATTGGCGGAGAACGCTGGCCTCTCGCCGGTCAAGACCCTGTCGGAGGTAAAAGCTTTGCAATTGTCAGAGAACAATCCAGCGTTGGGCATCGATTGCATGTACCGAGGAACTTGGGACATGAAGGCACAGCACGTGATCGAGTCTTTGAAGAGCAAGACTCAGCAAATACTTTTGGCGACGCAATTGGTCAAAATGATATTGAAGATCGACGACATTCGATCTCCGGCCGATCCCGGTGATTTCGCCTAACAAACAAAACCGAGATAACTTCCTTTTTCCCCGTATATTCAAAATACGAATCGTTCATTAATTAACACAATATTTCCAAACAAAAAAAAAAACTAAAAATCGTCGAAAAAAAAAAAAATACTTTTAACCTCCCAGTTGCGCTTCATTGTCGAGAGTCACCCAATTATTTTTACTACACAACGAAAAACGGTGAAATAGTGTTTGTATCGTCGAGTTTCAAAATTTCGACTTTACTCTTTTCTAATTAATTCGCGAGTTCATTTTTATTACGCCAAAAAAAAAAACACACACACGCATTTATATTTTCATCACGCATCGTAAAAAAACGTCGCTCATGATGTTTCGTTCGTAAGGCATTAAAACAAAAACTTGGATCGTAATAACCACCAACGAGTTTTATTTCTTTTTTTATCCTCAATTATCCTCCAGCGTCCTCAATTGTCGCAGAAATGCCAAGTCCCCATGGAGCTGCAGGAAATTACGGTAATTAACGGGAAAACGAATTTTTATTGTTTTTTTTTTTTTTTCAACGATACTTTATTACATTTCTTTAGGAACAAATAAACGGATTAATAACCACGTGGATTTCCTAGGCGAGAATGCATCGCAGGAATATTCTTTATTTTTTTTTTGTCGAGATTTTATCTTCACCAATCGTCGAGGCTAAGATTTTCCTCTTCGGATTCTTGCTTTTGTTTATTTCTTTTGAAGCTTCGATCACAGATCGATTTTTATCGTTCTGGCTGATTTAAGTAATGGAATTTTTCATCCATACCCTTTCGGATTTTTCCATGTTTCGAGTTGTTATTATTTCCACACGTTTTTGTTCCATACTTTTTACTCGATGAACCTACTTTTTCACGTGGGTTCCGAACCACACATTGGAAAGAAAATTTGGTTGAAAAAGATGGATATTTTGTTCGATACGTTCGACTAAACGTTTTTTCGAATAATCCCAAAAATAATGTCAATGCAGCAAACAAAATTTTTAGAAAATCTCTTTGGAAGCAAATTTTTGTCGTTCCAATCGTAAATTTCGCTGACAATTTCGTTAGAAACCAAATTTACTACCAAAATAACGAAAATTTTGAAATTATAAAAAAATATTCAGTTTATCGTATTCAACAAAATATCGAGCATTTTTAACAAAATTTTATTCTCAGTGCAGAGTACTGTTTATTGAAAAACACTTGGAAAAATTCCATTGGTGTCGGCGGGAAACGAAGCCAGGCTCACTGGGTGTAAGCTGGGGACGTTACCACTCTGCCACTGCCTCCGTTTGTTCTGGTTAATTTAATATTCGCAAATAAATTCAATAATATAACGATTCATTCATTCTCATGGCACAATCTCAGCTTTTGTGATTATTCACAAATCGGAAAAACTTACACAACGTAACAACTATATAGATTTATTTATATATTTAACTTCGAGTCCTCAAAATCATTTTTATCTCGTTCGCGCTTTGCTTTTTTCTTTTCGTATAACAAAATATACTATCCCGTCGTAGTAACATCACAATTCTCTCGCCCATTCATATTTTTCTTCTTCGTTTACCATCGCTCGACAATCTTTCGTCTCTATCGAACCGACTTTCCCGGTGGAAATAATTTTTTTTTAATATTGAGACGTTCCTTGGTTACTGGCCGAACGAAGCTCGGGGAGAAATCAGTTTTTCCTCGTCCACTCGTAGGACAAGGTGGGAGGATCGATTAGTTTAGTCTGGAGAGTCCAGTCGGAGGAAAAACTAGTTTTCTCCGAGATAAACTCGTTTGGCCAGTAACGAACACATAAATTTTGGGGAATCGTTGAAAAATCCGTTTCGCTTGAAAATTGAGATTAAAAAAATGAGATTTTTGTTTTTCACTAAATTTCGAATGGAAATTTGGAGCCCATTTTGTTATTCGGCTGTTGACTGAATTGGAAACTCAAGAAAACTTTGAAAATATGTTTTTTTTTTTGTCAAATTGAACGATTTCTTTTCGGGACTGTTTGTGTGAATATTTCGAGGAAACGGAAATCTGGCTCGATCGGAAAATGATCGGGAAACTGAAGAAAAAATCACCACGTTATTTTCCAAAATTATTGAATGCAGACATTTTTTTTTTGTCACAAACTTTTTTCCATTTTATCGAAAACGTCGCAACTTTTTTTTCCTATATTCGCTATGAAAATAAATATTGACACTTGCTGCCCTAGGCCGAATTGACGAACCAGTAAGTCTCCGAATTTCTTCTCATTCAGTGCATTGCGAAATTGTTTAAAAAAAAAAAATGGTCCACGTCCCACTTTCCACAATGATTCAAATTCATCGCTCCGGAATCAAATTTTCGATAAATAGCCAAAGAAAACAAAAATATTGGCAAATTGACAGAACTTTTTTTTATTCTGCCCGTTCAATTCGCAAAATTCCGCAGACTGTTTTTTTTTTTCAATAATTATAAACAAATTCTGTTTCGCGGAATATGAGACAATAATTGTGAACGAAGTTTGAATCGATGGAAAGAAATAACGACCGAGGCGCGTAAATATTAAAATATTAATTATCGAGGTAACTGCGCGGTAATACGCCAATCGAGAAGGTCCTTAATTTTCAGGATTCCATGCCAAGTTTATTGCGCAAAATTCTCGTACCAGAGGTCAATTATTTTGGCAGAATTTTGTTTTTTTTTTTTTTTTTGGGAAATCGTTGTGAAAATTCGTTTTGATCGTTCTCGGCGAATCGCTCGTTTAAATAGTTTTTCCTTGTTGACGAGACTCGCTGTCAGACAAATTGACAATCGCTACGATTATTCAGTGCGATAAATTGGCCGTGGATGGATTTTGAGGAATTAGCGATCGTTCGACTTGACGCCTGGACCGTCGTTACCCCGCCAGGAGTTTTCTCTATCAGGCTCTACGTAAACGTTTCGTTCAGCTGGTTGTTTTTTTTATACATTTTGTTTTGCTCGGATAACTACAGCCCTGCTTTTCAAATAAATTCATTTTTCTTCCTTTCGGAGATTTTAAAAATAACATGCATTAGTATGTGTCATTTCTACATCACTCGATGTTCAACATTTGTATAATATTTATATATTTATATATGCGAACGACTATTTATAATAACGAACGTATTTACTTGAAATATTTTCTATTTTAAACGTTGCGAACCGGAAGTGGATTGGAAAGACTGCAATTTTCTCTTCCCAAATGGCTCGAGCGTTAATTAAGTTCTGCGTAATTATGCAATCTGGATAAATATAAATAACTCGCGTTAAAAAAAATATACAAAACGTGTGTGTATGTGTAATACATATCGAGGAGAATCAAGAAGCAGAGTTTCTCGTTTGGAATAACTTGTTCGTTCGAATATTCTCGAGGGACTCTTTTCGATTCGTTCCTCTCTTAATATCGCGTCTCATTGCTCGAAACATCTGCTCGCACTTTTTCTTCTCTAAGCGAATTCTAGGTCGTTGCAAATAATCGAAAATTAAACCCTCAATCGCTCTAATCTGCTTTACCTTCTTTTAGGCTCGGAGATAATACTTTTTTTTCCTTTCTCTGCTTATACCTTCTTCAGCATTGGCAGATGCAACACTTCCGGTACTTCGATGTCTTCCAAACGGATGTTCGATGGGTTGAATGGAAATCTTACTGGGTAGGAATACTTCAGGTCCATCAGTAGCTGCAACACACACACACAAAATTCAAGGCCAACTTTCGAGTCTTTGTGAGCACGAAATTCTTTCAAAATCAACGATTTTTTTTTTCATCGTGGAAATTCAAATTTTTGGGAAGTTTGCAACGTTGGGAATTATTTTTTTTATTGATTTTCGGGTTTTCGTTACGATTTTGTTTTTGAGCAGCAAAAAAGAAAATCGGTTTTTGGTTCCAATCGAATATTTTGTAAAAATTGAAATTCTAGTTCAAATTTTTTATTTTCAAATTACTTCAGGTCCATCAGTAGCTGGAAATTAACACACAAAATTCGAGGCCAACTCTCGAGTCTTTGTGAGCACGAAATTCTTTCAAAATCAACGATTTTTTTTTTTCATCGTGGATATTCAAATTTTTGGGAAGTTTGCAACGTTGGGAATTATTTTTTTCATTGATTTTCGGGTTTTCGTTACGATTTTGTTTTTGAGCAGCAAAAAAAATTGCTTTCGAAATAAAAAATGTAATAAAAATAAAAATTTTAGTTCAAATTTGTCAATTTTCGAATTTTAGTGGCAGAATTTCGTGTAATTCCTCAGTCTCCAGGATTGATACGAAATTTATGAGGAAAATAGGATTTTCATAGTAACCGATGAATAAAAATAGCATCTCACCTGTTCATTGTTTTCGCGTCGTAGTTCCAGTTTCTCCTGGACCTTGCGAATGAAGGAGACAGGAACCCGAGACTCGAATTCGTCAGCAGGAGTGTAAAGATTGAGAATTTTGACGATTTGATTGGCGGTCAATTTGTTGCACATTTCGCAAACGGAAACAACGTCTTCGTCGTTTTTTCGTGCTTGGAGTAATTGGGCAGCTTGGACGATGGGCTGAAGGGCTTCGACGCTCAGGCCGAGACGTTCGTCCCTGGCCCATTGTTCCAAATGGCTGAGGTTGTATCTTATTTGCATGCCTTTCGTCCAGTGGCAAAGTTCGTTTCTGAGGAGCAAATTGTTGAGTGCACTGGCGCACATGAAGTAGAACAATTGTTTGAACAATTGCGTAACTATTTCAGGGTCGACCCCATGATATTGAAGAGTTTTGTGCACCGAAGTGAGCTCGTCCACGAGTTTTTCAAGTTTTTGTTGCGTCGACTTTTTCTCTTCGCCGACCGACGAAGATCTCGCTCGTCCTGGCTCTTTCGAGTTCAGTCCAGATATGGCTTCGTGCTCGAGAAGCGCCGGCACCGTTAACGCCTGAATTCTTTCCTTCAAGTGAGTCACGATGTTGTTGAATATCCACAGAGCAACGTTGCTCAACACCACTCGATATTCGCTCAAATCAAAATTCCTCAAACATTGCTCGTTTTGCCTCGGTGTGTTTTCTATCTGGAAGGGCTTGTCCCCCGAATATTGCTTCATGTTGTGCAACAATCTCAACGTATTGCTCAGCCACAGCACAGCCGAATCAAAATCTTCACGTTTTTTAATAACTTTCTTGACAGCGTTCAAATAACCCGTCAACAACGAACGCACTTTGTCGTCGTCGTTGATACAATCCGTGTGACGAATGCACATGAAGAGTATGTACGCTGGCAGGCCAGGCAACAACGTCACGGCTATTCGTGGCTTCAAGTCTGACACAAAAATTTGTCAAGTTCGTGAAATCGTTTTTTTTTTTTCTCATAACAAAAATTTTCACATTTCTGTGCACCAAAGATTTATGTTCGAAATGGAAATGAGGGACGAAGCGTGCTTACCAATAACGAGATGTCTGATTACGACCGAAATGTCTTCTTTCTTGAACTCAAACATTCCCTCGTAATCGCGTTCCTTTTTGCGTATCGCTGGCATATGATTTCCACCCTCGGAGTGAGTGGTCGTTGAAACTATGCCAGAATCGTTGGCGGATTCCGTACTGTCTGGTACTGGAAAAAACATTATTGCAAAAAATTGTTATCGATCATTCGATCCAATTGATTGGTGAATTTTTAAAAATTCATAGTGTCGAAATGTTTTCGATGTTTGGGGAATGTGGTGGAGTAAGTTGAGTGCTCGATTTTTATGAGCGAGCGGATGAACGATGTGAGCATTTTTTTCTCTCGGTTTCGAGAATAAAAAAATTACAAATTTTTTAGAATTTTCATTTTTTCGTACGTGAATGAATTTTCTGGTGAATCGATTTTGACTCGATTTCGCGTTTACAAACTCACCAACACCCTTGTGCATCATATGCATCATGTAAGGCCGATCACGAGATTCCCGAATATCGTCGAGATCGACTTTTGTAAGCGTGAGAAAATGATAAACTCATTAAAACGGATTTATCCCTCAGGAATGAATAATTTTGAGAAACTAAATTTTCAGCGATTTTTCGTGAATACTCACAGCCAGCTTCCTTCAGCCGTTTCGCCAAAATCCTGCATTGCTTCTTCAACTTTCTACATTCCTCAGCAACCTTGTCGTATTTTTCTTGCAACTCCTGGCAACGAAAATATAATCGAAAACTTTAACAAAGGAAAATGCTAATTTTTTTCTTCGCTAATGAAAATTCAATTTTCTTTTTTTTTCTTATTTTTAGCCAAAAATTTTGAACGTGAAAATGAAATTGTAAGCTCACCAAGTTTTCCGAGGTCAATCTCGTGATTTCGTGTTGCATGTAAGCCTCGTTTTGCGTTTGCGGAGCTTTGCTCAAATTGACGGAGAGTAATTTTTGTTGTTTGAGAATTTCCTCTTGAAGTCTGTCGATTTCTGCACGCCATTCGTCCCTCTGAGCTCGCCAGCCTTTTTCCTTGCTCTGGAGTTCGTCCTCGAGTTGTCTTGACAGTACAAAAAAATGATGATTATTTATGAGAATCCACGGAGAAGCGATTGACAAGTTTCCCTTTCGCTACGGACGAAAATTCATTTTTCCAATTATCGTTTTTATTTATTCACAGAGATTCTCATGAAAAAATGTTCACGACGAAATTAGAAGGGCAATTAGCTTCTCAACTCACTCGACTCTCGAGGCCCTTCGTTTCGCTCTAAGTCTACTGTTTATGGCATGCACAAATGATAAAAATAACATGCGTATTAGAAAATGAAAATTAACAAATTTTCAGGCGAGAAATAATTTAAAAAATTATAAAAAATTCTCTCTTTTCGAATTCCACAGATTTCTTCCTCTTAAAAATTCACATTTTCTCACCTGTTTATTTTCTTCTGAGCTTCGAAAGCGAGCACCAATTCGCCATCCTCGTTGACGATGTCGACGTCACGCCCATAATTCGAACCCAGACTTTTCATCCTTCTCGTGTGATCAGCCAAGACGCTGTGCAGTTGTATGCATTCTTCTCTCCTGCGTTCGAGCTCCTCTTGGAGGGCATCGAATTGTCCTTTTCGTCGGTAAAAAAAAAAAAAAAATCAAAAATTTCATTTTTTTTTTCTTTTGCACACGAACGTTGGGAGAAAAATGAGAAAAGGAGGAAGTGAAAATGTGTCTTACCCATGAGTTGATGTTGAGCAGTCGTGGAATCACCTTCGGCGACAGTTTTCCTGAGCGAGCCAAGATCTTTCTTCAGCTGAGCGTTCTCCATCTCGAGTTCTTGCAGCTGAAAGAGAAAAAATAGAAATTTCGTTGAAACGGAGGGAAAAAACGGGAATTTCGAATTGCAAAGGTTGGGAAAAAGTGATTATTTCTCACTCGGAAACTGTCTTGAGTTCTGGACGATTCCTCGGGGCTGTCTCGCTCCAGGTCCTCGACCATTCTCACCAGGCGTCCATTAGCTTTTTCTACGTCCTTGAGCTTCTGCTGCAGCTTGAGAACCAGACCAACGTCGACAGGCGGTGACTGTGAGGGTCCATTCGTTTCCGGTGGCGATTTTCCTGCCGATTGAGCTTCGCCGTCCGGTGGACTGTCCGATCTTTGTTGGTTCCAATCGATCGTTTCGACCCTCGAGTAAGGAGTCGACGACGAGGCTGTCGATCGAACGGATCCGTATCCAAAATCCTGATATTTTTAAAATCCGGAAAATTCATTATTCGATCGAGTTTTTTGTGATTTTTATTTGTGCAAAAATAAAAAAAACGTTTCGTCGAAAAATGAGGAAATTCTTACGATGTTGTGATCGTCAGGGGGAAGCTCCGTGGAAACGATTTGTCCACTTCCGCTGGAAGCATTGCTCAGCGACCTCGAGTGCCCAGGAACGTGGAGGGCCATTTTCCTCTGGAGAATCTCGACTTGTTCCTCGAGCTCGTGATAGTCCTTGAGCAGTCGTTGGTAAGCACCACGATCTTGATCCTGATCGAGTATCAAAAGATCTTTTTCTTTTTCCAAACGAGTTTGGAAGTTTTCCTCCGCGCCGCGTTGATCGACGCTCAATTTTTCACTCGCCACCGACAATTCTTTACGCAGACGTTCGTTCTCTTCGCGCAGTTTTTCGTTCTCTTTGCCTTTTAGATCCTCGTGCTTTTCTTGCTCGTGCAACAAATCCATTTTCTCGTCTCTCTCCCGCTTCAGCGTTTCGTTTATTTCCCGCAATTCTTTCTCCCTCTCGATTATCACGCCATTCAATTTTTTATTTTCTGTTTCTACGCTTTTCAAAAGTTCCAATTTCGATTTCAAATCCACTACTTCGCTCTGCACAGTTTTCAAATATTGATTCTCCTTCATCTGCAAAGTCATTCAATTCATTCCATTATTTTCCACGTTCATTATTTTTTTATTTTTATTTTTTATTTTGAAATTTCAATCGAACCGTGGCGTGGAATTTAAATTTTGAAAAATTTCTACCAAAAAGTGAAAAGTTCCAATGACTGATTCTTTGGAATCGTTGATAAAAATGTGAATCGTGAAAAATTGATAAATACTAACGATTTCATTGATTCTGTGCTGCATGGAAATGATTTTTTTTTCTCCAAACCCATTCATTTTTTTAATTTTAATTGAACCGTAGCGTGGAATTTAAATTTTGAAAAATTTCTACCAAAAGTCGAAAAGTTTGAATTCATTTGAATCGTTGATAAAAATGTGAATCGTGAAAAATTGATAAATTTTAACGATTTCATTGATTCTGTGTTGCGTGGACATGATTTTTTTCTCCAAACCCATTCATTTTTTAAATTTCAATTGAATCGTGGCGTGGAATTTAAATTTTGGAAAATTTCTACCAAAAAGTGAAAAGTTCGAATGGCCAATTCATTTGAATCGTTGATAAAAATGTGGATCGTGAAAAATTGATAAATTTTAACGATTTCATTGATTCTGTGTTGCATGGAAATGATTTTTTTCTCCAAACCCATTCATTTTTTAAATTTCAATTGAATCGTGGAGTGGAATTTAAATTTTGGAAAATTTCTACCACAAAGTGAAAAGTTCGAATGGCCAATTCATTTGAATCGTTGATAAAAATGTGGATCGTGAAATATTGATAAATACTAACGATTTCATTGATTCTGTGTTGCATGGAAATGATTTTTTTTTCCAAACCCATTCATTTCTTAAATTTCAATTGAATCGTGGCGTGGAATTTAAATTTTGGAAAATTTCTACCAAAAAGTGAAAAGTTGGAATGACTGATTCTTTGGAATCGTTGATAAAAATTTGGATCGTGAAAAATTGATAAATACTAACGATTTCGTTGATTCTGTGTTGCATGGAAATGTGTTTTTTTTCCAAACCCATTCATTTTTTAAATTTCATTTGAATCGTAGCGTGGAATTTAAATTTTGGAAAATTTCTACCAAAAAGTGAAAAGTTCGAATGGCCAATTCATTTGAATCGTTGATAAAAATGTGGATCGTGAAATATTGATAAATACTAACGATTTCATTGATTCTGTGTTGCATGGAAATGATTTTTTTCTCCAAACCCATTCATTTTTTAAATTTCATTTGAATCGTGGCATGGAATTTAAATTTTGGAAAATTTCTACCAAAAAGTGAAAAGTTGGAATGACTGATTCTTTGGAATCGTTGATAAAAATGTGGATCGTGAAAAATTGATAAATACTAACAATTTCATTGATTCTGTGTTGCATGGAAATGATTTTTTTCTCCAAGCCCTTGTTGAGAGTCTTGACGTGTTCGACGCTGCGAGCTTCAGCCTTGAGACGTCGGAATATTCGTCTAGCCAAAAATTTCCTAACGCAGCATTGGACGATAATGATATCGTTGATTTTTTTCTGACAAGCTCTTCGCACGAGGTAGCCACGTGCGTATCGTTGGATGGTCATAACAGCTCGATTGTCTTTCATGGTTTGATATCTCTTTCGAGCCATGTATCCACGGCCGAAAGTTTGTAGACCGAGGATCGTTCGTTTGATGCGTTTGAATCGAGTCTGTTCGAGCCAACCTTTGACGCGTGATTGGATTTTTATCGCGGCTCGTTCTCGACGGATTCCCTGGGCCTTTCTCCGCGCCAAGCAGCCTCTCGCGTGCCTCTGGAGGCCGAGCACCGATCGACGAATCTTTCGATATCTCGTCCGACAAATCAAGCCGCGAACCATTTTTTGAATGATGACACAAGCATCGCGTTGTCTGTCGCCTCTCAATTTCTCGAGATAAGCAACTTGTCCAGCTCTGAAAAGAACCTTAGTTTTTCCGAATTTGAATTTATCCTCGTCCTTGATGTACGTCGCGAGGATTCGCCGACAAGTTTCGCGCAAATCGTCGCGACGAATCTCCTTGAATTTGCACAGACAACGGAAGCGTTGGAAAAAGTCTCCGTAGGTTCGTTGACTCGGGAATCCCGCTGCCGAAATTCGTATCGTCTCCAGTACACCGCACGCTCGCAACTGCTGCACTGCTCTCGTTGGATTATACTCGAACGACTCTTTCGTGTCGTTCGGCTTTATGCAACGCACATAATGCGGCGTCGTTGCATTCAATGTTGACATCAGCATATTCAGGGAATCGCGAAATTGAGAACCAACCTGCAGAATTTTTTAAATAAATACGATTTTCATTTTCTCCGACACACTGGGTCATTCTGACCCGAAATAAATATGAGACCTGGGTCTAGATGACCCAGAATGTCTATAAGGGGTTCGTTATGAATGAAAACTTGTCCGGATGTAATTATTATTGACTATTTTCGTCCGATGCTGCATTTTTAACCTTTGAGTACACACTGGGTCATTCTGACCCGAAATAAATATGAGACCTGGGTCTGGATGACCCAGAGTGTCTATAAGGGGTTCGTTATGAATAAAAACTTGTCGCGATACATTTATTATTTTTGTCTATTTCTTTGAGATTCGACCTTCGATTCGAAAAATTCAGAGATTGGAGAAAAATCAGATTCGGCCTCACCGTTTTTTTGTTCTGTTTCGGCGTATTGATTGTTGGTTTCTGAGCCGAAATCTTGACCTTTGCGTTCGGCACAGCCAGCTTCGGATCCTCGTCACAGAATAATTTCTTCAGCAGTTTATTCTAAAAAAAAAAAAAAAATCGCCAGTCCTCGTTTTTTTTTTTGGGAAAAGTGTAAAATGATTTTCTTGGCGGTTTTCGAAAGAATTCACTCACGTTTCCACTCCGAAGTACCTCGATCTGTTCCTCGACGACGGTGTCACGATTTTTTTCGAGAAATCCCGTCGTCCGATACTCGACGAGGTCAGCAAAGTGATGAATCAAAAAAGCCGAAGTGCCGAATCTCGGTTTCTCGAAATGCTTCGATTTGCTGCATTTCGCGTAGAGTTTTTCGGCCCAAGAACCATCCGATCCTTTGGGCATCTGGAACAAAGAGTTTTCAAATCTTTTTGCTTTCGAATTTGCGAATTCGGGGGAATTGGGAAAATTGTTTTTTTTTTTTTT
>JBAJMU010000008.1:8696654-8782989 GCA_037952995.1 Hyposoter didymator
TTTTTTTTTTTGCGAAAAATTACCCGACACTCCTCGTCCAAAAGGTCGAGGATTCCCAACTTGGTCTCGATCAGGTCGATGCACGGTTGATTGTCGTAAAAATCTATGAATGTCCATTCGATCTCCTCCTTCAGATACTCTTCCTGCTCGAGCTTGAAAACGTGCTGATTAAATTGCTGCTGGAGTTTTTCGTTGGCGTAATTAATACAAAATTGCTCGAACGAATTAATCTCGAAGGTTTCGAAACCGTAGATATCGAGGACGCCGATGAAACATTGCGATTTGCTCTGTGACTGCAAGGAGGTATTTATCCCAGCGACGATGAAGTTGAACAATTCGGCGTAAATGTGCTTCGCCAGAGCGTCACGTGCCCCCAGAGCTTGTTCGACGTTCATGGGCTTCAATATGACGTCGCGCATGGAAACTATTTTCCTGTGGCATAACCATTTCCTCATGGAATTCGTGTCGATGCCCAATAAATTTGAAAAAGCCTGAAGATGTTTGTCTGTCGCCTGTAAACAAAAAAATAAAAAATAAACAAAAAAATAGACAAATTCTCAATTAAAAACTCTGCCTTCACGTAGCTTCAGTTTTTTTTCCCCCATTTTCCAGAGAAAAATTGCAAAACTTGGTGAATCTTCGTTAAGAATGTGAGAGCGATGAAAATTTCTTACAGAAATGTGACAGCCCTCGGAATCGTTTCCAGCAGAACTCTGAACTTCGGAATTGGATATTTCGACGTTGCCCAAATGGAGTATAGCCGCCAAAATACGAAATAAATCGTCCTGCTGTCTCGCATTGAAACCGAGCCTGTTGAGCGCTGCCATTGTTTCCTCGAAGCATGCGACATCGTCGACACCTTTGATCACAGAACTGTTACCCTGGTTTAAATAATGAAAATTGTCCTTGTCCTCGAGACACAGTTCCCGAAAATAATTTTTATTCTCTTTCTCAAAGTTTTTCGCAGCCGAGCACATTTGATAGAAAACGTGATAATTTCTCTCGTCGTGGGCCTAAAGAGAAAAATAACAAAATTAACAATTTATTGTTCAACATTTTTTGGAATTTTTCGTCTCGATACTCACTTGGAAAACGACTCTCGACTTTTCTAACAAATACGTCCTCATACTGGCCCCGGTCAAGTGGTAAGTTTTGTTGAAATGAATCTCGATGAATTTTCCAAACCTCGAAGAATTGTCATTTCTCGTTGTTTTGGCGTTTCCAAACGCTTCCATCAACGGCGAAGATGCCAACACTTTCTTCTCGACCTGAGTCTCCGTCGATGAACCACCCACCGTCGCGAAATATCGCATTGCATATTTCGCCGACACTGTTTTTCCAGCTCCTGATTCTCCCGATACGATAATTGACTGATCGTGGCTCTCTCTGGATAGTTGGGAAATTTTCGGTCAACTTTTGCGGTAATCTTTCACATTTTTCTCCAATAATTCGAAATTTTTGACCGATGCAATTTTGGCTCAATTTTATTAAATTTCTATTATTATTTAAATAATAATAAATGAATAATGAATAAATAAATGATTAATAAATTTAAATAAATCAAAATTTATGAAATTTTGATAAAATCCTTTTTTTCACGAAAATCAATTTCATTTTTTCTCCAATAATTCGAAATTTTTGACCGATGCAATTTTGGCTCAATTTCGTTAAATTTTTATTATTATTTTCATAATAATAAATTAATAATGAATAAATAAACGATTAATAAATTTAAATAAATCAAAATTTATGGAATTTCGATTCATTTAAATCGAAATTTATGAAATTTTGATTAAATCGATTTTTTACGAAAATCGTTTTCATTTTTGTCCCAGAAATTTTGAAAATAAATTCATAAATTCATTTCAAATAATGAATTAATAAATAACAATAAATAAATAATGAATAAATTAAAATAAATGAAAATTCATGAAATTTTGATAAAATTCTATTTTTTACGAAAATCAATTTTATTATTTTCACAGAAATTTTAAACATAAATTCATTTTAAATAATGAATTAGTAAATAACAATAAATAAATAATGAATAAATTGAAATAAATCAAAATTTATCAAATTTTGATTTCTTTAAATGAAAATTTATGAAATTTTGATTCAAGTTTTTTGTTTTGTTTGTTTTTTTGTTTTTTTTTTACCTTTCGAGCTTCGTGTACGCTTCCTCGGCGACGGCGAAGATGTGGGGCTCGAGATCGCCCATGGCCTGACCCCTGTACGCCCATATCGTGTCGTTTCCATAGATCGGCAGTTCGTCGTAAGGGTTGAAAGCGACGAGTACGATTCCGCAATAAGTATAAATCGAGTGGCGTTGGAATCTTATTTGAAGATTGTATAAGACAGCTGGTTCGTGAAGGAACGATAACGACGTGAGATTGTTTTCGCCTAAGAGAATATCCGGATTCCTCAGTGGCGGAAGATCCGCATCGGTTTTTATTTCCAACTGTTTTTTCTGCTTCGAATCCTCCGTGTGAACTGTCAAAGTTTTTTCATCGGCTTTGTAATCTTCCAGGAGTATCGCACCTTCCCATATTTTTGTTGGATGGGGCACCCACACGCGGCCCCCCTACAAACGTAATTCCATGTTGAAATTACAAGGACAGAAAAAATCGATGGGAAATGCAGGGCCAAGAGACTCGCGAGACAGAAAAAAAAAGGAAAGGCGTGAAAATCGAACGGTAAATTTTCCCCTTAATTTTATTACGCTCGCTAGGCTCGGTAGCTCGTAATAATGGGTCGAGCAGCTCACGCCAATCATTCGTTCGCTCGGTGACATTTTGAATCTTTTCCTCGTAAAAAAGGCAACGTGCTTGGAAATCACGCGACGATATGTGCTGGACGTGGCTCTGGATAACGGTACGAATCGTGTATGTACGAAACGTTGAAGAAATATATATCACGCAAGTTGAAAGAAACATTTGTACGCGATGGTCGTGTGTTCGGCCCAGAAGTGAGTGAATGCGGGTCGTGATTATGGATGTTGATTCCCAAATCGCAAAAATGATGAGAAAATTGGAAAAATTTGGATAAAATGTCTCACGTGTCCTCGTTGACGTTTGGGGCTTCGTTCTGACATTTCGATCGTTGTTCACGAGCCCGATCGACATTCTGACAAGTTTTAATGAAAAGCAGGTGCCGCATTCATCCGGAATAATTAAAATCGTAACTGCGCGTGATTTTACATGTCGACAATAAAAATTGTAATGACTGACAATGAGAAATGGATGCTAAATCTTGACTAACCTGTCATCTTACATAAACGTATTTTGTTGTTGGCAAGAAAAAGTACGATCATGATTTCGTTACGTAGTTTCAAAGGAACGTCGCATCAGTGTCTCGTAACAAACGAGTTTTTTTTTTTTTTTAATCATTTTTCTATCGCAGTGAATTATTTTTTCATCGTCATTAGCGAAGCCTAACGAAGTGACGATATTAGGAGAATCGGATTTCGTATTTTTTGCTCCACGATACACTGGAAATGAAATTTTGTTAAAAATCGTCGATATTTTGTTGAACACGCAAAACTAAATATTTTTCAATAATTTCAAAATTTTCGTAATTTTTCATTCCCAACGGAACTGTCAACAAAATTTACGATTGGAATGACAAAAATTTGCTGCCGAAGAGACTTTCCAGAATATTTATTGCTGCAATGACAAAATTTCAGTGATTTTTCAAAAAAAAAACGTTTAGTCGATCGTAATTTTCGTAATTTTTGTAATTTTCGTAATTTTGACAATATTTTTTATTCCCAATGGAACTGTTAGCGATATTTACGATTGGAATGACAAAAATTTGCTTCCGAAGAGATTTTCTAGAATATTTATTGCTGCAATGACAAAATTTTTAGTGATTTTTCAAAAAAAACTTTTAGTCGATCGTAATTTTCGTAATTTTGATAATATTTTTTATTCCCAACGGAACTGTCAGCGGGATTTACGATGGGAATGACAAAAAATTGCTTCCGAAGAAACTTTCCAGAATATTTATTGCTGCAATGACAAAATTTCAGTGATTTTTCAAAAAAAAAACGTTTAGTCGATCGTAATTTTCGTAATTTTTGTAATTTTCGTAATTTTGACAATATTTTTTATTCCCAACGGAACTGTCAGCGGAATTTACGGTGGGAATGACAAAAATTTGCTTCCGAAGAGATTTTCTAGAATATTTATTGCTGCAATGACAACGTTTTCAGTGATTTTTCAAAAAAAACTTTTAGTCGATCGTAATTTTCGTAATTTTGACAATATTTTTTATTCCCAACGGAACTGTCAGCGGAATTTACGATGGGAATGACAAAAATTTGCTATCGAAGAGACTTTCTAGAATATTTCTTGCTGCAATGACAAAATTTTAGTAATTTTTCAAAAAAAAAAACGTTTAGTCGAACGTACCGAACAAAAAATCCATCTTTTTCAACAAAATTTTGTTTCCAGTGGGTAGAGAATTGGTTAGAATAATTTTTTTAACGCGAATGATGATTGGAAAAGCTTTGTTCGTTGTGCAATAAAAATAATCTCGTAATCTTATCTCTTCGCGTCCATTTAAAATCGCACAACATCGCTTACATCGCATGTTAATTAATTGCATGGCTATTTAACGCTAGGTCGCGATCCAGCGCGCTCAATTAAATCATCGGCTGCTCTGCTCGAACCAGCCGACCGCGAGGGTCTCTGTGGTGGGGCTGATTGGGGATGCAACTGTGAACTTTAACGATCTCTCTTTCTCCTTTTTTTTTAATTTTCCGACTGATTGGGAAAAAATCGAAAAAATCATAAAAATTCGAGGGCGAATGTTTTTTTTTTCTCGAAACAGGAAATTCCACAAAAAGCTTCAATTTTTTAATTTCTCAACTGCAGAATCGCGCTCTTCAGACTCGTCGCTGCGCGTACCCGTTCGATCTCTTTTACTTTGGTCGACAAGTGCGCGAGAAAAGTGGTCGATCGACTCGCCATGCCGATCGACCAGTATTTCTAGACTCGAGCGACTCCAACGATTAACGCTTATCATGATTCCTTTTGTTTCTGTTGCACACACTCCTCGATCCGCGATGTATTTACGGAACGAATTTTCGCACGTAACGTGCCTCTCTTGCACTTGCTCGCGATATATCTCGCCGTCGTAATGCGTCGACGTGGCAAGTTTTTCGTCAATAAATCGCGTTCGCGTTGTTATTGTTTTTCCTCAAAATTCTTATCGATATTTTCTCGCGGCGTCACGTACGACAGCAGAGCGGAATGAGCAATTTTTCATTACGCGAGTTGCCTTCGTGACGATTCCGAAATGCTTCCCAAATTGAAATTCCCTTCAAATTTTTCTTTCTCATCACTTTACATCGCGATTAAATGTCCGAGCGAGTCTCGTACGTGTAAGAGAAACAAAAAAATTACGTAAACTTTGAACGACTCATCGTCGCGTGGAACGACGACGAGAATCGCCTGCCTGAGGAGCTCGCAACCGTGCGAATTCACGTTTACACTCCGACGTACGTAAACATCAATCACAAGAATACAAAATAATAAAAGAAAAATAAATTGGCCTGTAGCGACGAAGAGAAATGGGCGGCGATCGAGCGCAACGAGAATCATCGTCGCGATCCTTTTCCTGCCCAAGTTTGCCTTCGGAATTTATTAAATCTCTTTACAATCCTCACACACACACTTGTGGAAAAGTGTTTCGTAACCGAACAGCAATCACACGCGATCATTCATCGCTCGGAATGCCCAAAAATTCTCGCGGTATTGAAATCACACAAGAAAAACAATGTAAATTCGTTCACGTTGTTTATCGCGATCTGGGAGATCGGTGAGTCGCAGTTACTTTCTTCTGCGACCAGAAAATTTCACACGATAAATGCCAAAACAATGCAACACGGAAATTTGCATTGTAAAAAATGATTTTCCTTTTTTTTTCCATTAATTTTCGTAATCATCGTGAGCTGGTAATCGTGATGCAGGCTGACGTAATTAACACGAAGGTTTTGTGATCTTCTCTGTCGGCTGGCTACGTTTGTTCCAGAGAATCGAAGGGGCACACACAATGAGGTGAGAGTACACTTTCGCTTGATACTTTAACGAGCCTCTGTGTACAGCGAGTTTGGAGCTAGATTCATAACGGAGAGAAAAGGGTGTTGAACTTTCAGATTCAATTTTTCCATCTTTTTTCTTTCCAGTCGATATCGAAAAAATCGAAATCGTCGAATGAAAGTTTTTTTTTCGCGACTCATTTTTTTAAATCTTGTCAGAATATTGATTAATATTTATGGTTTTGTATTTGCTGACTATTTGGGCAGAATGGACTAAAAATATAAACTATACGAAGAAAACGATTTTCTTGCTATACTCATTTTTTAAAATCTTGTCAGAATATTGATTAATATTCATGATTTTGTATTTTCTGACTATTTGGGCAGAATGGACTAAAAATATGAACTAATAGGAAGAAACCGATTTACGATGTTGAAGTTTTCATCGTTGGAATGCAACGAAATTCTGTTTTTTTAGCAGAGCTCAATATTTTCATTCAATATTTTGTCAGGATGATAAAATGATTTTTTTTGGGGATCCACACACAAAATTGGTACGAGAATTGTGATTGTTTTGAAAATTGTACAAACGGTGAATGGAAAAAGGATTTTTCGGTGCGAACTTCAGTGTCATCGCAGTTGGAGACTTTAATTTTCGAAGTTGAAGTTTGCAACGTTGGAATGCAACGGAATTTCGTTTTTTCTTGGGCAAATCTCAAGATTCTCATTGAATATTTGGTCAGGACAATAAAACGATGATTTTTAAACGTCCAAAGAAAAAATGAGTGCGAAAATTGTTGTGGTTTTTAAAATTGAACAAACAATCGATAGAGAAACGTATTTTTTGTCGGGTCCCCGCAAACTTCGCAGGCTCATTTGAATTTTCTTTATTTCTTGACTTTTCCTTGGGGAGTTTTTTCCGAACAACTGGAGCACGTACTTCCGAACGTCGCCGGGAGGATAATAATTCTTGTTCTCTTTTGATGGCGTCGTGGAAAATGTGTAGATATAAAATGGGAACTGGGCATTCCCGAGGAAGATTTTTCCCAAGCTTTCTAGACGATAGCCCAGCCTGAAGGTTCGCTGTGGCTACGCGAGTGATTATTGCGTTGCGCGATGTCTATACCTGCCGCACATCCTTGCGGAAGGGAAAAGAAAAGTATGACAAGCGCGGCGAGGCCTTGTTCCCACGCATTATGCGCCCTTCATGAGAATCGGGTTGGAAAATAATAAAAGCGACGACGTTTCTAAATGATTAATTAAACATTCGAACGAATAAGTAGAAATTCTTAATCAAGAAAATCGCGGAATGTGTTTCGTGTCATTGTTAAGTTTTTTAATCGAGGCTGCTCGATTCGCATACGTCGAGAAAATAAAACTCTTTTTATTGAAACGAAGCAAATAAATTGAAAAAATAATTCAACCCACGATTTTCCTTTTTTCTGAGCACCAATTTCTCTCTCAAGCATTTGATCATTGACTGCTGATTAATTTTCCCACTGCCACAGACCTCACGCATGACTGCCGCACCAAATTATTGGCCGCAGTGCTCACCAGAGCGAATTGTTACGAAAATGCATATAAGAATTTATGCGATAAACTGCACGATGCAGGGATGAAAAAGGGCGACGAGAAAAAAGTGTACGATCGTTCCGGAAACCTCACACACAACGACACAAGAAATTTCGTTTTTTTTTTACGTTTCCGTTTTCCCATAAACTTTCTTATGCAACGAAAAGAAAATTTTGTTGGAAAAGATCGGAATTTCTAAATGTCATTCCGAATGGACGACCGTACCGTTGTTTTCCAGTTGTTGAGACAATTGTTCATCGATTCCCAAGGACCGTGAGCGTTGGCAACAAATAGCGAAGGTCAAAGGTCAAAGATCGTGGAAAAGCAGTTAATGTTTGAAATCTCGTTAAAAATAATTCCTCGACGAGGCTGATTCGTAGTCACGAAGCGTTTGTACACAAAAATCTAAATTGAGGCTCCGAAGAAAAAACTTGACCCACGCGGCACGAGCATAATTTCGAAACGATTACGTGAAAGTCGTTGTTAACGATAACGGTACAGTTTTTGACGCTCGACGGGATTTCTCTCAAGCAATAATTAATTACATAGCAATCACCAGCATCCGAATCATCTCGTTCGACAAACTGCCGACAAAAAACCGATATTTTTGTGCGTGTGAATCAAACGGAAAGTTTTAAAACATTCTCGCGTTCCCTTGCTTTCTGAATGAAATCATTTTCGTCCACCTAATTAATTCCACGATATTTATGGGCCGAAGTAACGAGTTATCACTCGCGCGATATCTGCGTGAAAAACTAGCGCACCAGACAAAGTTTCCCCACGCTTCCGCGTGACACACGAGACTCGCGAGTGATAAAATTCGCTGCAACTTCCTGCCAGCAGTATTTATTTAAAAATAAACAAATTATTTTCATAAATTCGATTATTCGTGCCCGCAGCGACTTCTCATTGAATTCAAAAAATCCAAAATTCGTCCGACGTTCGTGCAACGAGCTCAACATTGCCCGAAACAAAAAAAAACCCAACACGGGAACAAAATCGTTATTGTATGTGTATATACATCATTTTCATTGCGTTGAGTCATCGTTCGGCCTTGCTGTACTGATAAGATACTGCTGTACCGAGCGTTGCTGTTTTCTATCATTCTCTCTCTCTCTCTCCCCAATTTAGAGTTGCGCACGTACTTCCATGTGATCGTTTCAGTATCGCGTACACATCGAGAGTTCCCCAAACGTTGCCATTTTTCTAAAAAATTTTTCAACATTTTTCCTCATTTTTGGGAATTTTTTGAAAATCACAAATGCCTCTGTCCATTGAGAGAATCTTTCGGGACTCTGAACAGGGTCGAATTTCCACTTTGTGCGTTTTACAGAATTACACCAAAAAATGATAAGAAAAAAAAATAATAAAAATTCTTTCTTCGCTTAAAAAGTAGAAAATTAATTTTTTCGCATTTTTTTGCACGTTCGATACCGCGAAGATTCCGAGTCACGGAATCAGGCTTCCTGCGAAGATCTTTTACGGACCGAGGGTCATGATCGATCGAGTCAAAAAAATTTCATTTTTTTGTTTTGTTTATTTTGATCATTTTTTTCGTTTGGCCAGCAGTAGCCGATGAGCACGCGCGTCTTGCACTCGGTAATGCTCATCGCGGCAGGCGAGTTAAAGGGAACGACTCGTCGAGTGTTGCGGGGAAGCCTTAGATCGTTAGTCGGTTGGCAAAGCATAGATGGACGAGAAAAAGCAACTCGAACTCTTCGGATTCGCGGTTTGCATTGACCCCGCACCGCGCCGCGCCAGCGACGACGATACATTGCTCCACACAGAGCAGCTAAGCCATTTACTCTTCGCTCTGTCTTTTCGTTTCTATTTTTCATATGCCGGAGCTAATAACTCGCAAAAACATCAGGAGAGGAGCGAAATAATCGTTGGGCAAGAACCAGAAATCCATGGGGCACGAAAATCAATTAATCGAAATATTTCCATGTTCCTCGATCCTGACTTTTTAAAAATTATAAAAATTCACACAAAAACAATGGGAGTTTTAAAAAAACATTAAAAATTGAGGACATTTTTGCTTCTGAATAGAATTCCGTGGCATTCCAACGATGCAAACTTCTCATCGTCCTGGGGCCTCAAAAAAAAAAAAAAAAAAAAATTCTNCTTTTCGTTTCTATTTTTCATATGCCGGAGCTAATAACTCGCAAAAACATCAGGAGAGGAGCGAAATAATCGTTGGGCAAGAACCAGAAATCCATGGGGCACGAAAATCAATTAATCAAAATATTTCCATGTTCCACGATCCTGACTTTTTAAAAATTATAAAAATTCACACAAAAACAATGGGAGTTTTAAAAAAACATTCAAAATTGAGGACATTTTTGTTTCTGAATAGAATTCCGTGGCATTCCAACGATGCAAACTTCTCATCGTCCTGGGGCCTCAAAAAAAAAAAAAAAAAAANAAAAAACAATTCTCGTCAATTTTTTATTTGGTCCAACGACTCGCCACGAAATCCTTGATTTATCGATCGCAGTACTCCGCAGCGGAGTCACACGAAACGAGAGGTACTCGAGTGCGTGTGCATGCGATGAGAATGTACGTGAATAAAGTTGGAATTGTAAAAAGGGAAGTGTGTGCAGTCCCAAGGCTCTTTGAGCTCGGCCTAACGGGGTCAAGTTTTCCCAACGAGGTGAAGAAATTACTATGTACGTACGCGCGTACGGTAAATCATTTTTTTGTGACGTCTGGCCCGAAATTAATGATAAACTTTGCGCAGAGCTCTCAATCATCGTTCGGAAATAATTCGATCATTTAAATTGTTTGATTTTCGAAGCCACTAAACGCGATTTTAAGTTTTCGTCGTTGAAATGCAATGAAATTCTGTTTTTTCTTGAGCAGAGTTCATGATTTTTTTTTGCAATATTTAGTCAGGACAATAAAATCATTTTTCCTCAATATCCAAACCCAAAATCGGTGCAAAAATTTTCATGGTTTTCGAAATTCAACAAATAATTGTAAAAAAAAATTTTTACACATTGCTTTTGATTTTTTTTTGCCATTTTGAAAATTCGATAAAAATTGTTTTCCTCGATATTCTTGTTCGGAAAAGTGCCAACTAATGTTCTGAATTTTTATGCGGCGACACAATTTTTGGGTTTATTTAAAAAAAAACGTTCAGTCGATCGTAATTTTTGTAATTTTCGTAATTTTGACAATGTTTTTCATTCCCAACGGAACTGTCAGCGAAATTTACCATTGGAATGACAAAAATTTGCTTTCGAACAGACTTTCTAGAATATTTCTTGCTGCAATGACAAAATTTTAGTGATTTTTCAAAAAAAAAAAACGTTTAGTCGATCGTATCGAACAAAATATCGATCGTTTTCAATAAAATTTTGTTTCCAGCGAAAGAGGACGAATTGTTGATTATATGGACGAAGGATTGCGAGCAGCGAGATGAAATATATTCAAGTGTCTATAGAGCAAGGCACACGAAAGTTCCCTAAGGCAATGGTTAGTCAGGCCTCTGGGAGCTAACTCTCGGTTCTCCTTCTTTTTCGTCGTCGTCGTCGTCGCTAAAAAGTCAAGGAAAGAGAAAGAAAGAGAAAGGGTTCGATGACTGCGAGGCCCGGAACTGTAAGAATCTCGCGCGCGCCGTTCAACAAAACGCGCGTGTGTATATACTTGGAGTTTAAAGTCCTCGCAGGTACACGAGGCGCATGAGAGTGGCTCACAGCCTCTCGCCAGCCGCCGCGATCGCATTCCCCTCGAGATCGTGCGAACCATCTTTTCTCTTTCGTTTTATGGATTCCGGGCGGTTCGGTGGCTCGCGCTACGTCGCGGAGTAACTTTCAGTGTCTTGGCAAAGATTTATTCATCCGAATCGGAATTTCGCTGTCAAAAATCGTGACAGTCAAGTTCCCAATTTTTTATCGAAGTTTTTTTTTCGTTCCGCGACAAAAATCGATGAAATTTTTCACTTTTACGAACAAATTCGTCGACCGCGATCGCCAGTGATCGTAAAATTTTGTTTTTCGTGAAAATGACTCAGAAATATCGAGTTTTCAAACTTTCCATCAAATTTTTCCGTTTTCCATGAAAATTCGCGCGGAAAATTGATTTTCATTCGCACAAGGGCAGCGGGTGGTTCTCCCAACCCTTGCGATGAACCTTTGGCCTCGTTCGCGCGCTGAGACGAGAAAGACGCGCGCGCGGCGCAAGAAATCCTGGAACGAGGTGGCAAAGCTCGTACGACCTCGGGCAACCCTCGCTCACATGACCGAGTCACGATAAATCAGAAATACACGTCTCCAGCTCTCGGGTTATAATCGTGTGAAAGGTCCACGGGCTGCAATCTTTTCCGCGCGAGAAAGGCTAAAGATTGCGGAGCCGGTTTTATCCACCGGCAACTTGCACCCGAGACTCGAACGACGTTTCAACTAATTTACTACACGTTTTCAAACACATCCTTTAAACTTTTCGCAGACTTTAATGGAAATCCAAGTTCCCAACACGTCGACGAAAATATTTGTTCAATTTTAAAAATCATACAAATTTTCGTAGCGATTTTGTGTTTGGATTCAAAAACATTATCGTTTTAATGTCCAAGCTCTTAATTCTCTGAGAATTTCTATAAAAATACGAATTCTAACGCATTTTGAAATTAAAAAAAAAAATCTGTCGACGCTCTAGCTTCCGCAAATTTTAAGATTTGTTACTAATTCTGTTTTTTATGAAGAGAGTATCATAATGGGAAGGTTGGTATTGAATTTGGAAAAAATCGGTCGAACGGTTTGATTTTTACGATTTTTTGAATTTTGCGAAAATCTGAGTTTTTTGAAAAATCGTTAAATCGTTTTAATTTTTGCAAATTTAAAGATTTGTTACTAATTTTGTTTTTTTCTCATAAATATAGAGTATCAAAATGGGAAGGTTGGTATTGAATTTGGAAAAAATCGGTCGAACGGTTTAATTTTTACGATTTTTTGAATTTTACGAAAATCTGAATTTTTTGAAAAATCGTCAAATCGTTTTAATTTTTGCAAATTTAAAGATTTGTTACTAATTTTGTTTTTTTATAAATAGAGTATGAAAATGGGAAGGTTGGTATTGAATTTGGAAAAAATCGGTCGAACGGATTGATTTTTGCGATTTTTTGAATTTTACGAAAATCTGAATTTTTTTGAAAATCGTCCGACCGCTCCAATTCCTGCAAATTTCAAGATTTGTTACTAATTCTGTTTTTTATTAAGAGAGTATGAAAATGGGAAGGTTGGTATTGAATTTGAAAAAAATCGGTCGAACGGTTTGATTTTTGCGATTTTTTGAATTTTACGAAAATCTGTATTTTTAGAAAAATCGTCAAACGGCTTTAATTTTTGCAAATTTTCACAGATATCATGTGTGACTATTTATTTTGCATTCGTTGGTTTACAAATGACGTTTTCGATATGAAAAAACTTCGTGACGAAAGAAAAAACGCATCGGATAACGTGAAGGAATAAAAAATGAAATTTGGTGTCAAGAGTTTTCGCGAAGGAGCTGCAAAGAATATTCTGAAGGTTCGACTGTACGAAACGCCACCCTCGAATAAAGAGCGCGCGTAAATCACGACGGATCTGACCCAGATCGTTCACATCGATGAAGAAGCGAGAGCCATCGGTAAACAGAGAGGCACGTACACACACAGAGACTCACACGCAGGGGTTGAGGAACGCGCGAGGGTTAGCGCGTCGAGCGAGGCTAAAAAATCACCTGGGAAAATCGATCGGTTCATAGCATCGATGCCTGTCACTCGAATTTCCACGCCGCACTCGTTCGCCAGTTGTTTGAAGAAAAAAAAAACGTCGCGCGATGTATTGCGGTAAGCATGTGGCAAAAATGCTGGTAGCGAGCGCGAGAACGAGTACAGACTCGTGTACGCGACAAAGATGTGCGTCCCATCGTTATTGATTTTACTTTAAAAAGCAATACGAAGGGGTTGAAGAAAACTGAGGCAGATATACGTTTTCGTACGTGTTTGTGTTGACAATTTGTACGAATATATATTCCGCGATGTGTATCAGTAGAAATGATGGACAATAATGGGGATGATTTCACGAATTTTTTTAACTTTCGATTTGTTTGCAGCGCGAGATTCAATGGAATTTGGATTTTAACTTGGGATTATTTAACCCAGTTCACCTTTGTGTATAGCTCCCTCGTTGTCATCGTGTTTTTTCTCGTTGGTCCAGGTGCAACAGCAGGTAAATCACACACTCAAGGCCACACCGATCTTCAGGCGACACTCTCGCGCACATAAAGACAGACACTCATGTACACAAATGTAGAATCACTCGCACACGGTGTGTTTTTCACACGCACGTATCAGAATGCCGGCAACTACGGCATTTGTGGTAAACTCTGATCGTTTCAACACCAATTTATCGTTGAACGATCATCGTTCTTTCGAGCAGACATCGCGAACGCTCGTACGAAGATATTCCAATTTCATTAACCCCCGATCCACAGCCACCCTTCGAGATTTTTATTTACTTTTCAATCGAACAAACAGTTGCGATCTATTGACATTTTATTCTTGCCGAATGGCTCGATTTTTCATTCAAATTTATTGCTCGCGGGACTCCGAGGAAATTCACGCCAAAGGGCGAGAGCGAAAGGTAAACCGACGACGCGACAACTCTTCGTCGTACTCGCGCACCAAATCCACCTCCCAGCTGGACGACACTCGACATCGACTTAGATTGTGCGCGCCACACTCCCTCGCCTCCCACCAACGCTCGAGCCTTTACAGTTTTGCCAACCAACTTCAGGCTCGCCACAATTTCTCCTTCTCATCATAACGCGATAATAATGATAAACTCCAGCCTGGAGTTTTATCGGCCATGTAGCGACATCTGGTGACTGGCAGAGGCAGTTCTCGCGATGCCGTAGCGACTCACGATAAAAACTCGTTCGAGCATCGATCGATGAAAATTCATGTTTTACGTTTTTCGAACCAAAGGACACGATTTACGGGGAAAACGTATGGGACAAAAAATGTCAATCTTTTTATGAGCTACAACTTTTGTAGGAAACGTTTTCTTCTGAGATCAATATTTATTACAATAAACGCGAAAAACACTTTGAAAATCAACTTTTTTCGAGTTTTGACCTTGAAAATGAGATTTACGGGGAAAATGTATACAACAAAAAATGTCAATCTTTTCATGAGCTACAACTTTTGTAGGAAAAATTTTCTTCTAGGATCAATATTTGTTACAATAAACGCGAAAAACATTTCGAAAATGAATTTTTTCCAGTTTTGACCTTGAAAATGAGATTTCCAGGGGTTTTGCCTACAATATTCGAAACCAACCAGTCTCGATACGTGTCTATACAAATACTCAGATCAAGCTTTTGTACGCGAGATCGACCGCTCCCGCGATATCGGATTTTTTAACATTTTTTTTTATAAATCTATAAATTTTATTTTTGTCGCGTCGTAATTTGAGTGCATAAGGTAATTTATCAGCAGTTTCGAGATAATAGCTTCCCGTTGCGTCAATGTGGTTGGAACGTCCACCCATCAGAACAACTTTACCCCCGCATTGACCTTTCAGAGCGTCTTCTCCGGGCCTGCATCTCAGGGCCTTAAAACCTGTCGCGCTATTGAGTGATTCCGCGAGCATCCAGTAAGACACGTAATGAGAACAAAGTCCTTTCGTGGACGGATCTACGTCAGCACAGCCTGGCTGATGGGACCCACCGTTGGGATAAAAATCCGCATGGCCAAGAGGATCGAGCAATCCTCGTTCATTCCCATTCGTATGAATAACTTGCACATTCCTGGCACTTTTTTTCGACAGTCGCAGTTCGCAGTCTGGCTTTGTGAAGTGTGGACGAGCTGGATCCAGTCCTGAGGGAAAAAAAAATGTAAACAAGAGCCGAAGAAATACATTTTCCTCGTTCGTTAATTATTTACCAATTTTCCTTTCGAAAAAATTGAATTTTTATCGCAAACAAAAAAAATACCAAAAATTTGGTTGACTCTGCCGGTGGAAACTTTTCTTCCAGCAACTCCCACGATGTGGGCACCCAACGAATGTCCAACCAGTGTCGTTGTCTCGAGATTTAACTCAGATTTGCATTTTAGAAAATCAATCATCCGAGCCATTTGGCCCCCAACGGTCTGCGCGACTTTAAATGACTGTCGATAAGGCGAGACCTCTCGCGAACTCCATTGCACCTCTATCACGTTCACTGACTCCGGACTGTTCAAGTACGCTGTCAAATAAATTTCGTGTCGGTCAATAATCGAGTTTACAAAGAATAAAAAACTATAAATTCGTCAAAGCTTCAAAATTTTCGTTCTGTTTTCATAATTTTCATAATTTCAGGTTTTCTGTACAGTTTAGCATTTTAAAATGTTTGTCAAACGTTTCTCAACCTTTAGACGCGTCGTTTCGTCTTAGTAATTCGAAACAACGTATCGACGAATCGTTTTCTTCTACAAAAGTTTCGTGAGCTTTTTGATAACAAAATCGTCCGGAGGATAAAAAAAAAACTCGATAAATCACTCGGTTTCATTGTGCAAAGAAAAAAAAGAGAAGAAATTCATTATCTGAGTGGCGAAAGCGTCAATAATTATGCAAACAACGAATTGAGCGTAAAAAAGCGAAACGTTGGTATCGTCTGGATGATCGAAACTTACAATAACGCAGAACGGCGGTGGTGAACGAAGCTCTACGTTCATTTTCCCATCCATGAGTAACGAAAACTGTAGAATCTGAATTTGCAAAGCTACTGTTTCGCACAGAATCGATAGAATCGATTTCCAGCAATTGAGCTTGCCAGAGATTTTTTTTCGTGTAGAGATGGAAAGAAACGTCAATGGAGCAATTTCTCGTGGAGCTTCGACGGTGTGTGTGAAATTTGTTTCTCGACAGATTGGAGCCTCTGGCAACGAATGCTGTGGAAAATTCGTTCCCATGAAAATAAATTCGATAAAACATTTTCATAGGATAATCTGAATCAAATAAATTGCACGGAGAGAAATTTATATAAAAAATTACTTTGTCACCATAGTTCCCTGGTGGAATATCGTCCCTCTGAGGAATTTTATCAAAAACATAGTAATTTTTCATCTGAAATTGGAAAATTTCAAATTTCCGCTATTTCCCATAGAATTTAAATAAAAATTACGATGTTTTTGATAAAATTTCTCAGAGGGACGATGAAAACGAAATTTTGTTGAAAAAGATGGATATTTTGTTCGATACGTTCGACCAAACGTTTTTTTTTTTTTGAGTAATCCTAAAAATTCTCTTCGGAAACAAATTTTTGTCGTGCCACTCGTAAATTTCGCTGACAATTCCGTTAGAAACCAAATATATTGCCAAAATAACGATAATTTTGAAATTATTAAAAAAACATTTAGTTTACCGTATTCAACAAAATATCGACCATTTTTAACAAGACTTCATTTCCATTACGTGAAAAATTGTCCATTTACCGATAACTCGTTCCTTTATCTCGAGTTTACACAAAACTTCAACAAAATATCGACGATTTTTAACAAAATTTCATGCCAAGTGTATGTTCACCAAAGAACTATCGTGGGATAGTAATTTTTGATATTTCTCTCCGTGTGGCAACTTTTCACGTACCGAAATAAATGCTGAGAATGTAGAAACCAATTGATGCGCGACGGTTCATTTTTTTTTGTTCAATTAAAATGATACATCCGTAAAGTTGGGCTTTTTGCAGCTACGGTACATGCACGCGTAGTTTCTTGACGTTTATATACGAAGGTAATGCGGAAAAACAATGAATACCGATGAAACGAAAAAAAAATGAAATCTATGTGTAAATATTCATTATTTTTCGTCGTTCGGCTATTGAATTAGCAGGCACGTATAACTCTTATCTCTTATCATGAAATTCGTGAGCTACAGCTGTTTCTCGTGTATCGAAACATGCGGACAACGTCTGAACGCTTAGAATTTCTTCAGACAATAGAAATCGTGAAAATCGTCATTTCTGCCCCGCCAGAAGTCACGTATGCATTGTAAACCCACGATTCCTTGTTTTTTCCATTATTCTGCTGGATAAACAACCAACGACGTGGAAGCAAGTTTATAAGTTTGTGAGTGATCCAGTGATTGAGTCAAGGGCATGGATGGAGTTGACTCTGAAGAATTCTCGAGAGTCGAAATCTCCAGAACTGTTCGATCGATCGAGAGGGATAAAAAAAAAAATTGCATAATTTTGTGACTTTTCTGCAGAGCCTCGCAGCTTTTCCTGGAGGATTGTTCGATTTTTTGAAACGCACGAATCCGCGGTGAGTTCGGAATGGACGTGTCAAGATATTTCTCAATAGCAATCGAAAAAAATGAAATTATTCGCCTTTTGAGAAGCAACGAAAATCGATCGACGCTTTTTTATTTTCCGAAAGGATTCGCTGACGAAAAACAAGACGGTCCATTGCCGGTGGATTCAGTGTCCAGTGAATTCAAAAAAAATAATAATAATAAAGAAACGAAAAGGATGAAAAAAAAGGAAATTGAATTGAGCAGATTATTCGTTTATTATAAATTTCTTTGTAAAACAGACAACAGCGATAAATTAACAATTGTTTGATTTTTTTTCTCCAATAAATACTATACATCTAGCGTTATCAAATTATGTAACGTGTACTGCTAAATGATGAATCACAGAAACACATTGTTTTTACATTTTGTTGCTTGAGAAAAAAAAATTTCGATTTTTTCTCGAATTTACATTTTTTTTTTTTTCGTGAATTAGAAATATAAACAGTTTGACAAAGATTCAGTCTTTTTTACTCTCGAATGAAAAATCTCAATTCCTTTGAAATTAGGCCGTAAAAGTCGAACGCATTATTTTCTTTCCCGAAAGCGCCGAAAGCTTCGCTTTCTTTTGTCTATTCGAACGACGTTGCTCGTTCTCACTGATCTCGGACTTTTTGGCGTCCCAGAATCGGCGCTTTCGGGTGAAACAAAAATCGATATTCACTGCGTTGATTTTTATGGAAAAAAAAAAAAAACAAAAAACTGTGTCAGTTTATTTTTCTGAACGATCGAAAATCGTCAAGATTCGATTTCTCCGGGAATGTGTTTATGATGCAAAATGAAAAATATCATTATTGACATTCGTTTCGGAATCGCAGGAATTTTTTATATTTTTTTCTCGAAAAATTTGCTTGTGAGTGAAAATTGGAAAATATTTGCCCACATTTTGGAAATTTCTGGCTCGTTCACTTCGTTTTTACGTGAAAATCCACCAGCTTTCGAAAACACCTCGCATGCTAAACACTTCTTCACTATTTATTACCAAATGTTGGAAAAATTAATCGAAAAATACTTCGAGTGCGATTCGTGCCTCTTATGATTATTTTTTTTTGTTCATTTCGTTCGAGGAGATCGAAGGACGAAAAAATTGTGAACTATTATCGAGCCAAAAACTTATCTGGCGAAAAAATAGAATCGATTTATTTGAATTCTAATAAATTCGTCGTCGTGGCATTTCGATACGTTTTCGACGCTTCAAGGATTTTTCTCAGTTCGCAAAAAATTGTGTTAAAAAATAGGAAAACCGCTTTTTCGAATTAAATTTTCCAAATCGTCAAAATTTGAGGAACTCGGAAAATCGCTTCAGATTCAGTGAAATTTTTTTCAAGAAATTCGATTCACAATTAAAACAAAATCCACCAACATTGTCAAAAATACTGAAAATCCATGAATTTAATGGTAAAAACTCCACAGCGTGGAAATGAGAATAAAAATCTGAATTTTTCCGTTCGTTGGACCTCCTGGAACGTGCGAGTATATTTGCAAGGCGAGTAATTTCGCTTCACCTTGAAATTGAAGAAAATTTCGACCCCTTTATCGTGCCCAAACGTGAGAAACGATTTTTCATCAAATTAAATATTTGATTCGATGAAACGTTGAAAAACGGCACGAGATTCGAAGTTCTCGAATGACCTACAGTCACAAAATTGACTAAGAAATTGAAAAAGATTTGTGCGATCAGAAAATTCGGAAAAATGTTTTTTTCGTGTTGAGAAAAAAGAAAAAGTGGAGAAAAAAAAATTGAGAACGAAGAGGTCGAAATTTTGGAACGTAAAATTGAGCGAAATTTTCTCATCTACCAAGAGACTAGGAAACTCATGATTACTAAACTAAATTAAACAACAACAACAAAAAATTCAATAATTAAAGAAAATAAATATTTTTGTAAATGAAAAAAAAACGTTTTTTTTTCTCACTTGCGTTGTTTAGTTTGTCGCTAAAAAGTATTAGTCTCTGAGCGAGCGTCTTTCACGAAGCCTCAGACAACGTGGACAGTTCAACGTGCTGTTTGCCACGTTTTTACATTCGATGTGAAAGCATGAACCGCATTCGTTGCATCTCGTAACTTTCGACAGTTCCCAAGGAAATATAACTTTAGAGTTTCCTTTGGTGAAACAGAGCTCGCACCTGAAGCCTCGAGCTTCGCAAAGCTGTGAAAAGAAAAAAAATGGAAAATCATTAGTCAACGCTTTTCGGCATTTTTCTCATTTGTTCGATCGCCAAAAGGAATATCGATTGTTTTTTTTTTTTTTAGACAGTCATTTCGCTTGGCAAAAAACTTTGTGCCAGGTTTTTTTAAATTTTTTGGCGTTTGTCGAACGTGAACAAATTTTGTAAGTGTGAGTAACTTTTAATTTATTTATAAACGATTTTGTAACTCTCGAGTTATGGAAAATGAGAAATCGAAAAACTTGCCACGCATTCGGCCACGTGAGCACAGCAATCTTGCACAAGTTCGTTCAACTTTGTCGCGAGGGTTCCAAGTTTTACGGCAATCAAGTCCTGCATCGAATAAATGTGGGGATCGTTGAAAATATAGTTTGGTTGTTTTTTCAGAGCTTCCTGGAGACTGAAAAATAAATGAAAATTCAATAAATAGGAAAAAACTTGGTTTGCTAAATTGAGGGAGAAAAAATGTATTTGGAAAATGGATTTTTCTTGCGCTTTTTTAAGAGCCAACTTGGACGAGGTTAATTTTCATGAAAGTACAATTTTCCTTGATATTTTGACGTCGTGATTCGTCGCTACGATTTTTTTTTGTCGATTTTTTTTCAAAAAAGTGAAATACCTGAGGGCGAATCTGCATGTCAGTAGAAAATCTTTGAGATAGTATAACTGTGTGCGTAGTGATCTCGTGCGTTCGAGCTGTTTCACACGCCTGTACAAAAGCGGATTCAAATCGTTGACCTGGAACAACGGATCCACTGACATTTGGTCCAGCAATCTGTAGGAAAAGTTTGAGACCGGATATCTGCGAAAGAAGACAAAGAATTACTATGGCATCCCTCTGGAAGATTTTGGCAAAGACGTAATACTTTTTTATTTATATTTTATTGGAAATAGAAAATTTGACATTTTTTGCCAAATTTTTTTTAATTTTTCGCTCAATTTCAGATGAAAAATTACGTTATTACGTACTCGCGATTAATCATCACTAGTTTTCGTAATCAATTAGCTAAAGTACTATTCTAAGTATCCGGCCTATGAATTCCAGACATTTTGTCGCGAGCATTATCAATTCCACGTTTCATTGACAGTAAGAATCTTGGCTTCGATCTCTAAATTCTGAAATGCATGGAGAAGTAAAAAAATATCAAAAATTACCATGGCATCATAGTTCCCTGGTATCATTTCGTTCCTCTGAAGGATTTTAGCAAAGACGTAGTAATTTTTCATTAATATTCTATTGAAAATAGCAACTTTGACATTTTTCACCAAATTTTCACATTTTTCGCTCAATTTCAGATGAACAATGACTGAGCATTTGGTAAAATCTCTCAGAGGCACGATATGGCACCAAGAAACTGTGATGTCTTCGTAACTTTTGATATTATTTTCTCTCCGTGCACAATTCGATCGAGCGCCGATTTATTTTTCATGTAATATCGAGAATTTTATTAACTCAATCTCAAGGACACTGGACCGTTGATATTTTCGTACCTGTTAAAGTCCCACTTGGACAATATTTTGCCGGGTATTAAAGCAACTTGATTGGTGTGACATCCGGTACAAAAATATCGTCCCAAATATTCGCAGTAACGAAATCTGTTGGCATAAGCGACCGCAACTTTCATCCCGCAGCCTGCACACCTGTAATTCTGTTTCGCTATCAAAGTTTTTTTTCTGGAACGAAAGAATTGTGAGATTTAGTCCGTAGGCAGTGCAAATTTTTTCTCCGGTTCCACGTTGAAACGTTAACCGCGTTATTCTTCACTGATAAATGTTTCATAACGAAAAAAAAATTCCAGAGAATTCCGTTGAATTTAAAACTCACGCAGGTGGTGGATGAGGCGTGAAAATTATTTGTGGACGCGGAGGCGCCCACTCGATGGTTCCTCTCAACGGAATAACTTGACTCACGGTCTCGTTGACTTCTCCTTCGTCCGTCAAATTGGGTGACCAATTTTTAGGCATAGGCAGTAGCTGAGGGTTTCAAAAATTTCGTTATAATGTCAACGACAAATTCGCATTTTCTCGTGCCCTCGGAAAATCTTTTTAAAACCAAAATAAATGATCAAAGTGTCAGTTTTTTTTCGTCTTGTGAAAAATCATCGAAAAAGAAACTCGTCGACGAATCGAAACAAAAGTTCCAACTTTTTTTTCCGTTGCAAACAAAAAAAATAAACATTTTATCAAATTTTGCGAGAAAACGAAGAAATTCAATGGAACGATTGCTTTTTTTTTCTAAATTCCGATAAAATACGAAATTGCGTTTTTTTTTGGTTTTGTGCTGAAAAAATTAAGTACCTGCTGCGGTGCATCCTGTTCGGACACGAGCCACTGCAATTCGCTGGCTCTTGGCAAATGCCTCTCACTAAATCGACTTATGAGGCAAAGAGCTACTCCCTCGGCCGATATCATACTGTCAGTTAGTGCGGATTCGTTGCCTCGTCTCGGCGAGGATCGAAATAAATCGGCTTCCGAATACAGAGACGCCATGGACATGGAAACTCCTGAGAAATGAAGATTTTACGAAAAATTGTCGTTTTTTCTCGACAGCTCGACCGTCTCAACTTTTTTCAATCGTCCGCCATTTTTTTTTATCGTTGGGTAAAAAATTTTACTGTCTTTTACGTTTTTTTTCCGTTTTAATGAAATTTCAAGCGACCGATTTGAATTAGCCACGAAATTAGAAAAAGAAAAATTGCGAAATTCGTTTTTTTCGCAACTAGAAAAATGGAAGAAAATTGGGATAAAAAATTCTTACCGAAGGATCGGAGTTGCGATAAATTTCGGGCATCGTCGATTTCGAGGTCATCCACACCGTCCGTCGACATTGTAGCCGATGGAGTGTCCGGTGAACTGGACAAGGGACTCACACTTTGATCCGTGGTGGTGGCTGAACGAGAATTGTTCAAAAAAACACGTGGAATTATTTTTTGTCAATGTTTTCGTTTGAAAAACTCCCAAAGAGTGTTTTTTTCTTGTTAAATTTAATCTCGACTTTGTTGGCAGAAAGGTTGCCGAACGGTCACTCGGTCATTACGTACTGTCAGTTTTTCCGTCGCTCAAAAGCTCTCGGCTCCAGTTGCTCACTTTTCTTTGCTCCATTTGCCTTTGTCGTCTTCTCATGCGAATTCGTTGCTTCAAATTGTTTATTTCCTCGTCGCTCTCGTCCACGGTCTCATCTATCGAACGCAACTGTCGGTTGCATTTTACCTGCGAAAATTCATCGTTAATTACAAAAAGAATTAAAAAATAAATAATTGTTAAAAAATTAGAAAATAAATAATTAAATATTGAATAATTATGAAAAAATGAGAAAAAAATTAATAAATAATTTGTAATTATTAAAAAATAAATAAATAAATAATCAAATTTTTAATCTTATTGAAAAAATAAATAATAAATAATTCAATATTTAATAATTATCAAAAAATTAGCAAATAAATAATTGAATATTGAATAATTATTAAAAAATTATAAAATAAATAATTAAATATTGAATAATTATTGAATAATTATTGAAAAATTAGAAAATAAATAATTAAATATTCAATAATTATTAAAAAATTTAAAAAATCTTGGGTTTCGAGCCACAAATCGTCGAGATCAAATTCAGGGCTTGGTGTTTTCTTGAAATTGACACGTACCTGCTCTATGGCAGCGATCATGGCTTCGGAAATACTGAAATGAGCGTTTTCACGATCGAGCTCGGCGTTGGCACGTGAGAACTGTGCAGAAGAGAGAAAGCTCGTGAGACTCTGGCCCTCGCGAGGTCGTGGAAAATATCCGGTAGCCATAGGCTGAATACTGGAGCCGCCATCCTCCATAAAACTTTTTTTCGGGGTTCTGAGGTCCTTTTGACCTTCGACCCCGAGGCTCCAAGAGCCGGAAAATTCAGGCGCTGAACCGGACGAGAAAAGGCTCTTTCTTCTTACTTTTTGATGAGTCTCGATTTTTATTTTGTCGCTTAAGAAATTTACATTTTCTGGTTTTTCGAACTTTCTTTCGGAATTCCCGAAATTTTTCTCCATTTTTGAATCAGAATTTCGCGATATTTCTCCGAAAGTCTCGATTTTTGACGAACAAGAATTTTCCCCGGCGTCAACGTTCTCGCCTTTTGATTGATGAGAATTTTTCTTGTGCCGCAACTTCCGCAACGGAGTTTTCGGCTTTTTTCCATAAACCGAAGTTTTTCTCATTTCCGTCATTTTCGCTTCGCTGTAATCGATCTTTATCACGTCTGCGAGCTTTATCGATTTTTCTGCACGGACGACGTCCTCTTCGGGACGATTCGACGCCATGAAAACGGTCAAAGGCAACGCGCAACTTTCCTGACAAATTTCATGATCTTTGCAAAGCACTGGCAAGCTGTTCCACGATTTCAGGGAAATTTCCTTCTCACGATCTTCGCTCCCAATCACCTCGTTACCCGAATTTCGATTATTTTCTTCCTCCCCCTTCGTCTGGCTCGGGCTTTCGAACGTTGTGACTTTTTCTTCAGGTTCTCGGGGCGGAGTCTCGTCCCTTACGCTCCCAAAATTCGTAGGATACGACGAAGATCGCCGATGACGCTTTGGACTGTCTTTCAAAAAACGACCGCCCGGCAAAAACTAAAAAAAAAAAAAAAATTCAAGCGGTCAGACGATTTTTCGAAAAACTCACATTTCCCTAAATTTCAAAAAATCATCAANCCAAATCGGCAGAAAAACTTTTAGAAGCGCACATTTTGAAGGTAACGACGATTAAAAAAAATAATTTGACGAAAAATCAACTTAAAAATGGCGATTTGAGTTTTTCTTGGAAAACTGGATGTACGTTACCAAACAGGGATCTATTTCTGTGAGTAAAGCAGCCTGATTTCTCTCCACAGCTCTGAGACAAATGAGCGTTGCTTCGGCCAAACTTTCTTGACGAAGAAACGCCCAGGGTTCGAGACAAGACAACAAATGCTCTTTGTCCGATAAGAGCCAAGACAATTTCTGGGAAAGTGAGTGACTCTCCAAGCTGCAAAGTCGAAGAAATAATTGGCGAGATTTTCAAAACGTTTCATTTTTTTATCGAATTTTTTTCGTTTTTTTTTTTCATTTGGCTCGTGTGAGCTGAATTTTTATCGCTCAATCGTTCGTTCTATTTGGATAAAAGTTAATCACCTTTTGTACATCCAGAGAATGTCCTTGCGGGACGTTATCCTTGCTGGCAAGTTCGACAAATAATCGTCGCTCTGGACGACCGAAAGTGAATTTGCCAGGGACGGCTGGAGCCAGTTCAAACCTTGTATGAATACCCAGCAATCCGGTTCGCCCTGGAAAGAAAAATTCCATTCTGCGCTCAGGAAAATTCGTTCGCCTTCGTTTCTCTCAATTTGTTAATAAAAATTCCTTTTTTTTTTTATCGTTTCTCCTTTCGTTTTGAAATGAATTTTTTTTCTCTACATTTCGAGGCCGTTGAGTGAGAAATTGAAATATTTTTTGCTTGAATTTTTTTCGAGGCTTTTCCTCGACTTTTTGGAAAATTCTGTTTCTTGGAATTTGTTATTGAAATCGCACTCACCGACGGATCGAATATTCTGCACCCGTGCTTGAAAATCTGCTCGACGACGCTGTGCAATCTGTTGAGTCCTCCGTAAACGTTCCACACGTTGGAGACTCCGTAGACTAGTAAACCTTCCACGGTCGAGCGCAGGCTCTGCAGCAGCTGCCATTGCTCCCTTATATGATTGTCTTCGCCCATTTTATCGCTTTTCACCAATTTTCTACCCAATACTCAACTTCCATGTTATTCTGAAAATTAATCATGACGTTTTACAGCAACGCGTCAAGGGAGGTCTGAATAATCTTTAGAAATCTTGCATTTTTCTCGATTTTGTGCCAACACACAAATCAAGGCTCCGGCTTGGTGACGATCGATCGGAAACATTGGGAAAGTAAAAAATCAACGCTGATAAACAAAAATCTGATAATTTCGTGCAGAGAAATGAGATTTCTCAAAATCGGTGAAGCCGAAAATTCAATTTTCTGCTTTCAAAAGTACAAAACTCTGTTTTTCAGTTTCCGCGAATGAAAATTCGTCTCGGAATTCATAAAAACATTTTTTTTCTAACAAAAATCGCTGGAACGTGAAAATTTGCGAAAGATTAAAAAAAAAAGGAATAGAAAAATTAGAAAGCCAAAAAGATTATTTGATGAACTGTCAAACACTGGATTCTTGACGTTTTTTTCAGTTTCGTGTATTTTTCGAATTTTTCGTGATTTTTAAAATGAAATATTTTTATTTTACCTGCTGCTCGTGATTTCCGGATAAATTGGACAATAGCACGAACGCGTTGTGTGTATTCACGTCTATGTAAATATGCTCGACGCAGCAGATTTGTATTGTGGCATGTAAACATCGAGAAATTGATTGTTGATCAAGCGCGCGTAATAATTATCGAGGACGCGATGATTTAATGAGCGAAATTACGATGAGGTTACGTGACAGTCAATAAGTTTACAGATACATGTAAATGAAGGTCTGCGGATTTGCGTGTGCGAGCGAGAAGCATATACGTTGGTTAGTCTTGAATAAACACACTCGATTAAACTCGTGACCGCATAACTTGGTTCGCACAAATTGAATTGAGGCCACGACACAGCAATGGGCGACAAACGACACTCCGAATATTCCGATTGTGATAAAAAGAAACATTAAAGATAATGAGCTGCTGCGAGCGCGCATTACGCAGAGATTCGATCTATTGTTTGTGACAATTGACTGAAAAGGTCTGTAACGAACAATACCTTTGTCCACTATTCGCCTGAGTCTACAGACTCAGTATTTATTTGTGAATCATTCGAAAAAGATTAAAATATCGTTATCATGTGTTTTTTTTCACAGCTGATAGGCACGAGATCGCCTGACATTTTGTGTGGCTTGATGAATAGTGTGTATTAGTGACACACGCGTGTTTACGTTTTTTACGAGATTCCGCGATGATCTTGTGCTTGTGGACAACGACGACGACTGAGCCAATAAGAAAAAAATTCCTTACCTCGCCCAATCGCGATGTTTCAATCATTTGCGCCTGAGCTTCGGGCGGCGACACGACGCGCAAGCGCAGATCCCATCCATAACCTCCGAGCCTTCGCATTTTTTGCACAGGAATCTGGCGGACTCTCAGTCGGTAACATACCGACGCGTGAGGAAACGCGAGAATGAATTTTCTTCACGTCGAGTCCTTTATTCCGAACGCCAACGCAGCAGTCTCGGGAACAGCCAGTAAATGCCCGAAAGATGGTGCCTCCGGTGTAAAAAGTTCAAACTAAAATTTCCGTTCCGCGACTGGTCCATGCGTAAAAACTACGAGTCAAAAAATATTCGTTCGCGTGATTTGATCGCAGAAAGAAAACGTTTTACTCCGCGTCACCGTAGATCGCCAGTCAAGAGAAAAAATGCTCGTAGCCCAAGGCCCGAAGAAAAAAAAGTTTTTCGCGAAGTCTCCGGCTCGGAGAATTCGAAAAAAAAACAGTCAAAAATTCTCCGAGAACGGTTGTAGGTATTCGAACTTTGAACATCCGAACCAGAGGTGTGATACGATGAGCGTTCGGAGCAGAGGAGGGAGGATGTAAACAGGCAGACACGATAGCAAAGGAGCTTATCGGTTTTCTTCTTTTTCTTTGCTTGTTTTTCTCTCTTTCTCTCTGCGATATTCTCGATATGTACGAGTCGAGCAAGACGCGCGACGAGGGTCTATCAACCGCAGTATCAACACACACGGATTTCTAACCTCAAATTATCCGAAAGACTCGTTGAGAGAGCGCGCCTACATGTACATCGTAGATCGCGTGCGCATATTTTTTCTCGCGAAGACGCGTTGATAGTTTTTCGTTAAATCCAGAGAAAAATATTAAAATAAATTGAAAAAACAATGAGCCTCCGAAAACCGAGGCGAGACTCGGACGTTACGTTGTCCAACTTCAATCACAAAGAACTATTGTTTAAGTTTCTTATCATCGGTGATTACGGTGTAGGTGAGTTTTCGAAAATCTTAAGGTGCGGTTCGCGTCCAGTGCTATCGATATACAGACGAAAATTCATACGACAAACTTTTTGTACACATACCAACGACCAAGATATCCGTATGACAACAATACGACTCGACATTCTTTTCCACTGAGTAACCGCGCGAATACCGATGCAATTTTTTCTCGAATATCGATCAAAACACGTAGCGCGCGTTACATGGGACATTCCATGCAAAATTCGCCATAAAATAGAATCTTTACACGACAATTATTCATTTTGTTCGAAAAAATCATCGAGAAATTCCTTTTCACAAGTTTTTCGTAAGCAACAAATTCCGAAGAGATTCCCTTTTTCAATTTTCTCCATAAATCGATAAAAAAAAATAGTGCGACCGTCGAGAGACTTTCGTTGAACGCATTTCGCTGTTTTCGACCTCGCGGGACATATTTTCGAAAAAAAAGCCTCGAACAAATATCTCTTGACGAAAAAATCGTGAATTTTGTGTGTTTTCGAGTTTCTCCAAGTTTCGACGTATCGCTTAACCAAGTTTCAAACTTTTTTTTCCAAAATATCGTTTTACGAACCGCCCGAATCGATTAAAAAATGTAACGTCTTCATTGTAAATATACATCGATCATTCCTTTTTGTAGGCAAGACAGCAATTGTCAGGAGATACACGGAGGGTAATGTATTCACAAGTGTACATAGAAAAATATTTCGTGTCACTATCGAACGGAGCACAATTAATAAATTTTTTTTTCAAATACACGAGTTTTTGTGAGTTTTAATGCAAAACACGAGAAAAAATCGATTATTTTGATTAATTCGTGAATTAAACAACGATAAACTAATTGGAACAAAAAAATGTTCACAAAAAACGAAAAACAAAATTTTTCGCATGGAAACTCAACAAAAAAACGTGCCGATTTCTCAGTTTTTTCAATAACAACATTATTTTGATTTATTCACGAATTAAACAACGATAAACTAATTGGAACAAAAAAATTATCACAAAAAACGAAAAACAAAATTTTTCGCATGGAAACTCAACAAAAAAACGTGCCAATTTCTCAGTTTTTGCAATAACAAACACGTGTTAGTGTACAAAAAGCTTAATAGACTGCGCATGCGTGCACAGCTTCCTTGTTTCGATTGACCAATTCTTTGAAATCACATATTTGCACTTTTTCGTTATCTCAACCCATTTTAACTTGCACACCATTATTTTTCGTTCTTTTCTCATCTACGATGTCACGAACTGTTATGACCTTGAGGATTATTATCCATTGGTTATAAAAATACGTGCAAAATGTGTCGCGTAAGGATTTGCAATGATTAGCATAAATAATTCGTGGCACTCGATCTCGCGAGCAGAGCCTTCCAGAATATCATGGTGGCGAACAAATTGTTATTTATTGGATAAAAAAAATAAAAATCACAGTTTTTTAATTTTTCAAAATTCTTTTTATTTGATTTTTCATTTTTTTTTCGCTCACGTGCTCAAATTTTTCATAAAAAACAAATCATAGAAATTCAAAAGTTACGAAAGAATTGGAAAAAATGGTTTTATCGCAATTTCTCGTTAAAACAGTTTCGTCTCTTTGTTTTTGCCAAACACACACAAAACGCTATTTTTTACAGGCAAATTCTCCTCGAATTACAAGATTACCATAGGCGCGGATTTCGCTATAAAAACGCTCGATTGGGATCCTCGCACTAAAATAAACTTGCAATTATGGTACTGCTTCGATTAATTTCTATTTTCTTTTCCATTTCATTGACATTCACCAAGAATAAATAATTCGATGGTCCGATTAGTAAGGGAGTTCGTTTTTCGGTCATTCTCTGGGTGTATGAACGTCGAGGCGCCCTCTTTCGCATCGGACCATCGACGCATTCGCCCGTTTGGCTAAAAAGCGTGTACCCAATAATTTTTCCTGTCCTTTTCTATTTTTCACCATTTTTTGTTTGTTTTTTTTTTTTTTTATAATTCGTCCAAACTCCGAGGATTTAATTCTTATTCCCTAAAAATCCTTGTCCCTTTTTTGGTTGCAATTACGAGGCATTTCGTTCTAGGGACATTGCCGGCCACGAGAGGTTCGGTTACATGACCAGAGTTTACTATAAATATGCGTAAATATTGCTTTTTTGTATTATTTCATAATCGCCTCGAATTTATGTGTTTCTAAAAAATTTTCTGCACTTTTAATTTGCATTTGAATTTTTTTTTATTCGTTCGTTTATTTTTTTTCTATTTTTTTATTAACGCCTCGAATTTATGCGTTTCAACATTTTTTCTGCACTTTTTAATTTTTTTTTATACGTTCGGTTTTATTTTTTTATTTTTGCTTTTTTTTTTTTTTGACGATTACGATTTTTGACTCATTTCTATGGTCGGGGCAACGTCCGCAGGGTCGCCGCAGCTCTCGTTTTCGATATATCGAGAGTCGCGACTTTTCAGTCGGTTAAAAAATGGCTCGTGGATCTCAGAGACAAAGTGACGCTACCCGATGGCTCCAGCATCCCAATCGTTCTCTTAGCCAACAAGTGTGACATCCAAACCGTCTCTGTACCCACCGAACAAATAATAAAATTTTGCAAAGAAAACAAAATTGCTTCGTGGTACGTCACCTCTGCGAAGGAAAATAAAAATATTGGTAAGCAGCGAACAAGCGAACTGTTCGCGAGTGACAGAAAAGAGAAGCCCAAGTGGAAAAAAAAGTGAATTTTTTCGTCCACGTGACGTGAGAAACGTCAAATGAACGAAAAAATGAAAATTTCTATTCTCGTTTTTTTCTTCCTCAGAGGAAGCCATGCGATATCTCGTGGAGAGCGTTTTAAAGGCCAAGATCGAGGACGAAATTAGAGACTCGATAAAACTTCGAGAAACCTCCCAAGTCCCAGAAAAAGACAATTGTTGTAAATCTTGATGCGGATCGAGCGAATGAGCGCGGTTAAGCGTGATGCGGAAACGCCATGGACGACGAAAACGATGAGAAAACCTGCGGAAGGAATTATTGTTCGCCATCGCGTGTCATTCTCGTATCGTGAAAATCATGAAAAATGTCTGTTGAATGCTCATTTTTAATATTGAAAAAAAAAACGTGGCAGGTGGACGAGATTTAAGAAAAAAATACGATAAATAAAACTTTTATTTCGTTTGTATATTTTCTTGCACACTCACACGATATATATCGAATTTGTACATACACGAATGCAATTCTTTCATGTTTCCATATTTATTTGAATATTTTTCAAATGGAAATAAAATTCTTCGAAATATTTACACGACTCTCATTCATTCATCGAAACTCAATATTTCTATATATCGAACGCCCCTCGTCGAGTAATACTTATGCGAAACAGTCGAATAAATAACTTAACCTCAAAATCTTAAAAAATGAACGTTGCATGTTCGTCGTCTGCAACGAGCCGAGTCTTAAAAATGAACTTTTCTTTTTTGGTCCCTTACAAATGATTACAACTATTTCGTTGACCCAGCAGACTTGTGACTCTCGACACCTTAATTATTACAAAACAATTGGATGCAGATCGATGCTCTCTTTCTTTTGGCTCGCCTCTTTTTACAGCTCGTCCTCCAGCTGAGCATTTTTCACAGCGTTCATTGCGATCGAAACTGTCGACACCATCGTCTTGCTGTGATCTTTGGAATAATCTGGAAACGAACACGTCCCATTGTACGATTAGACACTTTGTTTTTTTTTTATCTCGCGACTTAAATCGTTAGAGAGTGAAAAAGAGAGTTTAAAAAATTAGTCAAGAGTTCGCAAAGCGTCTGCACAGCAGCCAGTCTCAGTCTTTCCGATCGCCCCAACAATAAGACGAATGGCACGTTTCGTTTCCAACAGTCAATAACCTCAAAGTTTCGCAATCGCTGGCCCTGGGAAGCTCAATTTTAATAACTACGACAGATTTCGTGAAAGAAACAAAAAAACTGATTGGCAAAATCGATTCGCATCGTCATGAATCTGCGGAAAACTGAAAATTCGATCATTTTTTTTTTTTTTTTAACCATCGAGTTCCGAGTCTCGCAAAAATGTTTATCGCCGCATTTCCTTTTCTCCGATACAGTGAAGCGTGAAATTACACGAAATGTGGAATTTCGAGGTTTTTGGTTCGATGAAAAATTGGATAATTATTGCCCACGGTTTTTTGGCCGCGTTACGTCGCGTCTTTACAGGAACAAAGACACTCGCCTGCACAGTGACCAACGAGACGAACAACTTTGCAACGATTACTTGACGATAAACTCATTAAAATGAAAGTCTGGGTCTCGGAACTAATCGCGCGTCGGTGACTGTCGAATTCGACTCGGGTCTGGGAGCAAATGCTAATCTGGAATGGGCACGCGCGAGATAATAGCTGTTCAAGTTCCCAGAACGTCTTTTTCGTAATTAAGAGAAGCCGAGTAATTAACGTTCGACCAAAAATAATTAATAAAGCCGCGTGAAAATTAGTTTGAACGTGAAAAAAAAAAACAACATCGGTAGAGAAGAGAATGTGTTATTGCCTCCGATGTTTATTTTTGTAGCTTCTTTCGTTAGTTTCGTCGTAAAGAGGAAACAATTAGTACCTATTGAGATCATTTTCCAAGTTGGATCAATAACGCATGCTACACCGTCTCTCAATCCACATTAGTAGAAAAGTTTTTCTTTTGTGTCAGCACGACTGCTATTTTTTTCATTAGCTCGGATCGATAATTCCTGAAAAGATCGATAGGCGTGAATATGAAGATTTTTGAAGACACACTGCTGTAGGAAAAATGAGGCATCGTCATTGCACACGTCATTTTCATTGTAAAAAAAAAAAATAAAAAATAAAAATGTTGGGACACTCGTTTCTTGACTCGTGACAATAATTTCGTTCCGGCAGAGTTTGAAAAAAAATTCTTTCCAGTATTTCTTGATCGCGATACAAAAACTCAGTCAGACTTTTGGAATTTGTCGGTATAATTCGTAAATGTTAGAAGATTCGCTAATTTATAGATTTCCAAACTACGTTTTGTTAAGAAAATGAATATTTCGTCAAAAATGAGGTTTTTGTGGTACGAGGAACGTTTGGAACTCATGCCAGGCTCAATCTTAGAAACGACAAGTGTGTGTGCCCATCACTTACGACGCTATTTCGTCTAGCTGCGTGCTGATCGCATTGTTTTCGCGGTGTCAGAGCTTCGTTACCGTAACGAAGTGTTGGTTACCTTGGCCGTAGTTGTTTTGTCCGCCAGGGGCGCTGCTCCCATGGGGCGTTAGAGTCGCCCGAATCATCGAGCAACTAATCACTCCTGCGTAAGCCTGTCTGTACTGTTTGTTCATGATGACGTAGATTATTGGATTTATGCACGAAGCGATGTACAGCAACAAATACCCCATCACGTGACCCGCTGAGTACCGGAAATCGTAACAAAATTCAATAAATAAAAAAATAAATAAAAATAAAAACAAATGAATAAATGAATGAAAAAATAAAACTTTTTGGTTTAGAAATGGAAAAAAATGCTCACTTGGATACTTGACTTCGGGATCGGCAACTTTGATGATTGTGATTGGCAAGTAGCAGACGACGAAGCTGAGGAAAATGGCGAGAACCATTTTAGTGATTCTCCACTCGCTGCGACGTTGTTTCATCTCCCGAGTATCTCGAGCCGGAGCGTGTGGCGATTTGATTTTAGGATTGGCGTGCTTCCGCATTCTCGATTCCGAGCTTCATGGCACAAAGAAGAAAAAAACGGTTTAGCGAGTGACTCGGTGATGCCCGCGAAGGCTTTTCATCACGAAATTTGAAATTGATTTTTCGTTTATTATTGAAATCCATATCGAGCTGGAATTTGCAATAAATGAGAAAAAAAAAAATTACCTGTGAACGACCCAAAAGATTTTGGCATAACAAGCAACGATTACTATGCACGGGATGACGAATGCAAAGACGAAGAGAAAGGTCTTGGAGCTCCGTCCGTTTGCATCCTTAACGATCGAGCAGGTCTCCAAGTTTGGATCGTAGTCGAATTTGCCTGGGGAAAGAGGTTAAGAACGTCCAAAAGGAAAACTCCGTTAATGATTATTATTCCTCGATAGTTCCGAGACTTTTAAGTGCACTATTACTCTCCCAGTGGACGAAAGCGAATTGAGAAGAAACAAAAAAGAAAAAACGAGGCAAGAATCTAATTACCCCAGACGCCAATTAACGTCGGTAATTGCATCCCGTAGGAGAATAACCAACAGAATAGGATCATCAGTGCGATCCAGTGTTTTTTGTATACTCTGCTGTAAAGCCCATGATGAGTTATCATTATGTACCTGAAAGTCATCACGTTGAAAATTCCAATTAAAACGATATTCCCAATTATTTAATCGTCAGTAACTCACGACGTTGCATCGTTGAGCAATTTACGAAAAAAAAAAAACACACACAATCAGAAACGTAACGAATTTGCACGAAAATCTTTTAATTAGCATTTCGATAAAATTCATCAACGAATTTGAAAATTAATACGATTCGGATTTTATTTCAGTATTTCGAATTCTCGATTCTTATGCTTTCAAGATCTCACCTGTTGACTGTAATAGCAGCGATAGAGAGAAGGCTGACGCCGACATTTCCGTATCTCAGATATGGCACGAGTACACACAAAGATCCAACGTCAGCCCAGGTTACATCGATGAATCTCGTCGAATCGAATGGCAAGACGACCAAACAAAATATGAAATCAGAAACGCAGAGACTGCAAAGAAAAAAAGGCTCTTAACATAAAATAAATGCGTCTGTCAAATACTTTGGAAAATAATTATTAACTGAGTCTATAAATAAATTATTGAATGGCATGCAGCGAAATAAAATAAATAATTAACATTTTTCATCATTTTTAAATTTATTCATTTTTTTTTTTCAATTTTCTTTGTTTTTGTTTTTTCTTTATATTTTTTTCTATTTTTCCAATGACGAGTCCATCATCCTTTATTCTTGATCGCCGCATTATCGATTCAAGGCCTGATAGTCCAACAGCTACGGCATTCGAATGGTAGAAAAATACCAACGCGATGATGCATTTGATCGAATAAGCAATAAAAAAAAAATTAAAAAAATAAATAAAATAAATTTGATTTGAACTGGAAATAAAATTCAAAAAAATGCTCTCGAAAGATAATAAGGCGGCGAGTAATTCATCCTTGAGTACGTACCGTAGAAAATTTTCTAATCGCAATGAATAAAAACCAGAAAATGATGAAATAAATAAAAGAATTAAAATCCCATTTAATGAATTGTACGATAAAAATTTTTGATGAGGAATAATGAGTGAATTTTTGTCAGAAAAATTAGAAATGTTGGTCGTGATTTCGAACTGCAATGGAAATTTTGTGATGGAAAAATGGGATTAAAGTGAAAAAGAAATATCGTGGCACAGAGCGTACGATTAAAGAAGTTGGAGAAACGGAATGGAACATCGAACTTTAAGAGCTTGTCAGCAGCTGGAAAAAACGGCAAGTGTAAGCTCATCTTGGCGGGAACATTTTGTCACGTTTTCCCAAAGCGTCTCGTTATCGAGACTGAAAGGATATCGGACGCTGCGACGTATAAAAAAAAAAAGGAAAACGAAAAAAACACATCGATTTTCTCGGCCAAGAGGTCGTACCGATTCAATCACCCTACCAAGACTATCGCACTTTTTCGAGATAAGACAAATTTAGTTCACGCGACAGCGTCTCAACATTTTTCACCTCCAGCCATTTAATAAAAAAATAAAAATAAAAAAAAAGCAAAATTCGTTATTGTTAATGAAAAATGAAAAAAAATAACGTTTTTCATTTTTACGTACGTCTCGAATGATTTCCAATAATTCTTCGAGTTCATAGTTGATCAGGAAGTTCCATTTTTATCCCAGAACCAATTTGTAACTACTTTTTCGTTATTTTTGCTATTATTTTTGCATCAACGACGACTCACCTCACAATAAAGGCTGCTGCAACATTCCGCACTTTGGGAAATCGACAAAGTGCTACTATCGTCAACAAATTGCCCAAAAGCCCAGTTATCATAATCAATATTCCAGCTGTTGCTGCAAACGTCCGCAGGGGCCTGGAAAACCTGCAGCAAAATATTTGCATCGTATATTGCATTCTATATATTTTATTTATTTATTTATTTATTGTTTTATTTATTTATTTATTGTTTTATTTATTTATTTATTTATTTATTTATTTATTTATTTATTTATTTATTTATTTATTTATTTTTTTATTTGTTTATATATTTGTTTATTTATTTATTTATTTATTTATTTGTTTATTTATTTATTTATTTTGTTATCGTACCGATCACACATTTTTGCAAATTAATATTTTCCGCCAAATTTTCAATTTTCTCTTTTATGATTTCGACACTAACCGTGACAGTTCTCCATGAGTAACTTCGCTGTAATTAGAGTTNATTTTGTCATCGTATCGATCACACATTTTTGCAAATTAATATTTTCCGCCAAATTTTCAATTTTCTCTTTTATGATTTCGACACTAACCGTGACAGTTCTCCATGAGTAACTTCGCTGTAATTAGAGTTGATCTGCTGCGCAAGCCACGACCAGGGAACTCTCTCAATCCCCAATAACGTGTGTGTCCCATTCATCTGCAATAATAACAACGATACGTTCAAGAACCCAGAAAAAATGATATCACACGTTCTTAAAACACATCTACATAATAATTGCTCGAGTTCTGTCGCTCGATCTTAATCTTTTCGACTCTGATGACTAATAATCAAATAAACGAGATTATTCACTTAATAAAATTATTTTCTCGGATTCGTGATATTTCCGAACGAACGTTGCGGGACTGAGACATAGTTCGAAGAAGCTCGATTAGCATCCGGTAAAAAAAATAGCAGGAAGTTGTGGTTTAGAGATAAAAAAAAAAAGATGGAAATTTATCCAGGAAAATGACATTACGTGCAATTTTTTTTTTTCTATCTTTCGTTTCAATTCGCTCGAAAAAATAGGACCTTGAAAATCTCAAATTCTAAACGTCAGCAGAAATTTTTTTTTCGTAGACAAGTTTTGGTGCCAAGAACGTTTGTACAAAATTTTGAAACAACTCTAAATAAAGTCGTTTCGTGCGAGACGTTTATTCAATTTTATCGAATATTTCGACGATTTTTAGACTCTCTCAGAAATTTTCCGAAAAAAAATGAATTTACGATCGTTTTTTGGCCTGTGACGACCCGTACGTCGACCCACATCATGCGTTTGCTTCAAAGAGTTCGATCTCCATCGTGTATCCAAAGCGATACATCACTAATGTTCTCCAGCATCGAATGTCTCGTGTATTGACGTACGCACCCCCATTTCAATTACCATGATGTGTCAACCCCCATGAAAATATACATGGGGAGTCCCTAAATGTTTAGGGGCAAAGCAGAGAGAGAATTTCGTTCTGTGTCAGTCCCTGGGGAGCTGATCGCGACAATAATCCGTCGTAGTTGGATCGCGTTGCAGCTGCATTGGTCGCAGGGTCAAGATTCTTTTCTATAGAGTGCCGGAAAATATAAACGTGACAAGAAATAGTGAAAAAATGAAAGAGTCCGACACTGTGAATCGTTGAGGAGGCAACTTTTCGTCGCGTTCGTCGATTTCGAGACATTCATAGTGTTTGGAAAATGCCGCAAGCTCAGCAATCTTTATTATACATTAACGCCCAAAAATTTATATTTTTGAGACTCACAAACAATGAAAATGAAAAAAAAAAATTTGTCGCCAAAATTCTTGATTTTGCATCGACGAAAATAATTTTCTCGGCTTCCTTGACCGGAAACCGAAAAAAACGTTATGGAGACCTCGAGCCATTCATGTCGAAAGAGCGGGATGGGTGCGTTAATTGAATGAGGGCGCCTGCTCGTTAACCAGCAGGCATTATACAGAACAATGTGCAATTTCACGTCGCACCCAAGGCACGAATATTCTCAAGAAATTTCGTTCATTTTTTCCTTCATTTTAATGTCCACGTTTTTTTAAACACACAGAACGTGAAAATTTCTTCAGTTGGCAATTCTCGGTTGTTAGAGTTTCAAGATTTTTCATTTCCTCTTTGTAGTGGACCCCCTTTGCTCAACAGACCGAACCATGAGGGTGCTGGATTTGGTAAACTAGGGTTAAACACCGGAGCATTAACCCCGATTGAGTCTAATTAAGAAAAATTAACCAACACCCAGTATCTCGTATAAAATGTGTCTGGACGTCGCCTGTGTTTCTAGAGACACTTGGCGAGTTCGTTGATTTTGTGCGACAAAAAACAAAGGCGTCGAAAGTCTAAAAACAATAATTTCAAGTTTTCGTACGATTTTTAGTCTCGATCGGCGTTCAAATTGCTGTTAAAAACTCTTTTTTACGAAAATTTCAATAATTCTCATTAATACGAGCAAATTTTTTTATTTTTTTTACTCTCCACGATTTGCAGAATTTTTTTTTGTTTTAAATAATTTTCTTTTTTTTAAATAAAATAATGAATGATGAGCAATTTCTTGGTGAAGACGAAAGAGGTAACGAGGATACAAAGAGTTAAAAAGTCTTCTTAGAAACCCGGAGCTTCACCGAGTGATTCCTCGCGACGAATAACACCAACACACGCACACTTGTAGCAATGCTAGAGGCAGAATGAGGAATGTGGGGTAAAATGGACTTTGCCAAAACGTGAGAACAGAACGATTTGAAATTTCATTTCTCAACGGTCTTCCTGAATCCTCGATCGTTTTTTTTTTTTTTTAATTGGAATCTGGGGGGAAATTCTGTTGTTTCGTTAATTTGAAAACCCTCAAACTTATCGAACCAATTATAAAAGTGGAATCTTCCTCGAAGGAATATCATTAGCGGTGACCAATTGTATGGGCAGCCCATGGGCGATGGAGGAAACTTTCCATTGCGTTTGAGAAAAATTCTAAAATTGTACAATTACCAAAAAAGTCTGATTACGTTACCGAATTATTGCGGAAGTCTGGGTTCTCTATTTACACACTAATAATAATTAATAATGCGCGATAAGAAATTCTTTTTTTTTTTATAAATTTGATGATGAATGTGATCGAAGTAAATAAAAAAAAAAAAAAAACAATAATCCAGCGTCTAATTTTATCGATTTTTCAATTTAAAAGTGGAATTTCATTTCGACATTCCCGAAAGTTTCGAAACCGGAAAAAAAAATTAACAACCAGTGTCGATCATTATTTCGGGGATTTTTTCCATTCCAAGCAAATAATGTGGAATTCTTTTTTTCCAACGTTTTCCACGCACGTTCAGATAAATTCGAAAGTTTCAAGAAAGCTTTTTGTTTTTTTTTTTTTGTAATTTGAATTATTTTATTTATTAATTATTTGAATTTTTTTTGTTTTAATCAAATTTTTTTTTTTAAAGAAATTCAAGACATTTTTGCTCTGCGATACTCCGTGTTGCCCCGAAGTCTCCTTCGAGAGTTTTAATACCGAAGCACAAATACGTAACCGAATGATTCTCGAGTTAATCACATCTTGGCGACGAGGCGAATCAGCAACTGAACCGGACAATAGTGTACGCGGAGAGGGACTCACGCATACACAGAGGAGATCAGAGTCGCGAGAATAGTGACTCAAACTTGAGTCACAGTGAAAGTGTCGCTCGCGAAACACACGCACAAACAAAAGGCACGTGAATCCTCGAAACAGCTGTACGTGACGTCACGATCCTGCCTCGATACGAGTTTTTATCCGAGTCTTGTTTTTTACTATCGAATATTAAAGTATAATGGCCCGGAGTGATCTATGCAACGCGCGCACGAGGTTCTTTCCAGCGACCACGTGCTCTGGACGTATAAGTCGTCGTGGGATGTATCATCGCCGAGAGTTCGTCATTTCTCAATCCAACAGGGAAACAGCGTGCACTCGTCGGTGCGGAATGCGGTTCTGCATCGATCATCGATAATCGTTCACGAAAGCCAGAAATTCATGAGTCACTGTCACTTCGAACGTTTCTTCGTGTCATCAGTAACGAAAACAAGGAATTGCTTGTTTAATTTTCAATGTTTTTCGTCGAAAAGAAAATCTCGTTGGAAAACATCGATATTTTGTTCGATGCACTCGACTGAACGTTTTTTCGAATAATCCCAAAAATTGTGTCATTGCAACAAGAAATATTCTAGAAAGTCTCTTCGGAGGCAAACTTTTGTCGTTTCGATGGCAAATTTCGCTGGCAATTCCGTTAGAAACGAAATATATAAAGACGTAATTAACGACCAATGGAATTTTCGTTAATTAAGTCAATTTTGGTGAGTCCTAGACACACTGGGTCAATTTGACCCGGAGTAGTGTATATATTTGATTTTTCTACAGACGATCAACAAGAAAAAGGATCGAAGTGACTGGGAGAGCTAAAAATATTTTCGAAATAATGAAAATTGTGTTTTCTCTTTCCGAAAATATTTTTTTCCATCGTAAATTCGAGGAAAAGTCCATCGAGTTTCTTCCTCGCAGTAAAAATCCGCGGGCTTAATGAAAATTGGGGAGAACAAGTATATGAAGTGCGTCGTTGAATTCGAAATGCTCGTTCAATCTTATTGTTATCCGAAAAAACGGGCAACAATACTTTGGGAGAGTGAATGAGAACTCACAGAGAATCCGTAACCCGAACCGCCGCGATCGTGTCGACTTTCATATTTTGAATTTAGTCAAACAGCGAGAATACAAAAAAATGTACAAAAAATATAACGAAAGGTCGGCGAGCATGAAATAACTGAACAAAGGGCATGTCTACCGGACGTGAAAGATATCCATGGACTACCGGAGCATTCCCTGCATGTGGAACCGAGTTTCCGGTTTAACGCCGGCATTGTTCTCGCGTCTTGCGATTTATTATTTGAGATATATTTTTAAATCCAAAAGTTGAAACGTCCATCACGTTCTTTTTATTTAATCTCGTTCGGAATTTCAACCGTTAATTGTTTTTAATAAATTTAATAAATTTATTAATTTATTGTTTAATTTTTTGATTTTTTTTTCTGCCGAATTCTCAAAAATTGAAAAAAGCCACGATCTCATTTTTAAAATTTTATCAATTTCTCCCGGAAGACTCGGGACTCTCGATTTACATTCTCAACAATTATTATCGTCAGCCCTCCGGATCACATTATCACGACGTGAAAAAACTTCACGTTTCGATTTAGAGTTGACGCAAAGGGCCAAAGCTTATCTAATACAAATATTCCAGAGCCTCAACTACGTAGAGAAACACAAAGTCTCTCAATCCCAATATTATTCTCCTCCCTAACGTCTTTATTTACATACAGACTACTTTTCCATGTTTTTCTTATTGATAAATCTCCCGGACGCACTACCTGAATGCCTGTTTTCGTCATTTCCATCTGATTGCTCAGAGAAAATGAATTTTTTTTTTTTTATATCATACGTGCTCTCTGAAAATTGTGACACTCTTTTAATATTCTTATGGTAATGCAGGAGGAGAGTCGTGATTATTATTTAAAAAAAAGAATAAATAGAAAAATCCACTAATTATCGATCGTCTCTGGATTCTCGATTTTTCGTATCGCTAGAAAAAAAAAGAAAAAATCTCTTGCCAATGGTGGAGAGTCGTGATTATTATTGAAAAAAAAGAACAAACAGAAAAATCCACTAATTATCGATCGTCTCTGGAGTCTCGATTTTTCGTATTGCTCAAAAAATAATAAATCTTTTGGTAATTGAAAAATAATGAAAGCTCGAGGCAAGAACAAGGAAAACATCTGTAAATTGAAATTTTACGATTATAGATACGTGTGTTGGTGTATATAGATATTTATTTACGACTGTGTCACAGCAGTGGTCCTAAAATATGACACCGAGTCGAGCAAGTGCTTGTGAAAATGCTTGGACGACCCACGATGGTCGTTTCCAACCCTCGTACATTCTAATCTTTTTTTCTTCTCTTCCAAGCTCTCCAGCTTGGCCATTTGGCTCTTTTTTCAATTTCTCCGAAACTTACTCGGTCCGCCCCTCCGCATAATAGACCCAGAAGCTTCATCTGGATGAATAAAAAATCGATTGGCCCAAATTTTTGTCCGTGCATTGGTTCAATTGGTACGAAAGGCTAATTGTTTTATTGCTGGATTTGCAATTGTCAGGAGAAAAGATTCGCGTGAAGGGAAATGTTTGAAAAATTGTGAGAAATCGTAAGAAATTTGAATAAAAACTCTTTGGGTGTGGAAAACGTTACTAACGTCAATGGCAATGATGACAAACGTAGCGACGACAAATTTGCCGTTATTTATCGAAATTCTGAAAATTTATTAGATGATTTTTTCTTTTTTTTTAATTTATTAAAAATTTTCTAGTTTCTACTGAAAATTTCGAACAAAAATCAACTTACCTTTGGATCGTCTTGTTGATCGAAATAATCGGAAACTCGGTGCAAACAGAGCGCGGTTGCGAAAAATAAAAGTTTAGTCAAAAGTCCTGCAGATGGCTTTTTCAGCGAGCGTGGGAAATAATTCAATCCAATTTTTTCTTTCCTCGCTTTCGTCTCGTTTTTTACGAGTTTTTATACCTCGTTTTGTTGTCACTCGTGAAACACTCACAACGGACACTCATCTTCTTATTCTTTTTCTTCTTTCAACCCTTTTTTGCGCGAGGAGAAGCTTTTCAAGTTTGCCGAACGCGGACTTGAGTCTTTTTGCTAGCTGCAAGGGCCTGAGGCTCAAAAATGCACAAATTTGTATTTGTTTTTATTATTTCAATGAAACAACATTCGTTTCCATTTTAAAAAAATGCCTCGTTCTGTTTATTTCTTCCTTTCGAATATTTTTTAATGCTTAGCAATTAATTTTAATTTTTTGCGCGAAAACTGCGGCGTTAATAAATTCAAACAAAGAATTCCGATCACTTTTTTCTGGCCTCGTTAACGACGAACCGATTTTTTACACACTTTTTTTTTGCGCACTCGTAATTTTTTTTTAATTTCGAAGTCATAGAAAATTTTGAAAAATCGTTTCAAAATTATTCCCGCGATTAATCTCGCTCGTTGATCCTTTCATTCGCGATATTACTCGAGCACATTTATTTACATATATTTATGAGCAGATAAATATACATAAACAAGAGTCTTCACGCTCGTTGGTGTCGGCGATGAAAACATGTCAAATTCCGCCTGTACACGGCTCAAGTGTCACCATCGCACTGCTTACATCGAGACCTCTGTCAAATCGTATAGCCAGCAGTACAGCTCGTTCGTGCCTACCGCTCCTGAGGCCATGAGGAACGTGGTGGGGGGATTCCCCGCGATGACAAATGCACCCACGTTCGGCATACTCGTTCGACGCGCATTTCTTCGAGCCCACACAGTCATTCTTCCAGCTGGACGACGTTCTCCCACTTTTCCATATATTTTCCCCTTTTTTTTCGTCCAACTGTTGGGCATTAAGAAAAAATCTCAAGACCAGGAAAAAAATTGCTCCGTTTCGATAATCTCGTATTCTCAACTCGTGGGCAATCTCAATGATTCACAGACCCTCGTATTACACGTATAGACATTCAGGTTTACATCGCCAGGTGTTCGTTTTCACGAGATCACGCAAAAAAAAAAAGAAAAAAAGGGAAAAAAAACTCGAGCTACCTCTCCACTTTCGGAAAATGACCGAGAAATTCTCGTGGCTCTCGCACACCTGGGGACACTCATGAACGCTTTCATCTACAGAGCAGTTCTTATTTCACCAATTTTCTACGATAATTCACTGACGTTTCACCACCACTCGTGCTTCATCCTTACATGGACACGTATTCACCTTTTATTCTATTTTTATGAAGTTTCTTATTCGGATAATTAAGGTATAACTATCGCAGAATGGGTTGATTTAGGATTTTCTTGAAATTTAGTGTAAATATCCTTGACATTAAAACGAACAACTTTCCTGTGAGACGAAACATTTTCTGCCGTCTAGAATTTGAGATATTTCATTTCCAATTTTCTATTTTTCCCATCTAAACGCATGTAAATTGAAGTGACGTTTCGTTAAAAAAGTTGCAAGAAAAAACAAAAGAAACGCGACTTCAATTTACATGCGTTTAGATGGGAAAAATATAAAATTGGAAATGAAATATCTCAAATTCTAGACGGCAGAAAATGTTTCGTCTCATAGGAAAGTTGTTCGTTTTAATGTCAAGAATATTTACACTAAATTTCAAGAAAATCCTAAATCAACCCATTCTGCGATAGTTATACCTTAAAACGTACAAACAATTTCCCATGAATTAATACAGCAACAAAAAAGACTGGGAACAAAAATGTTGCAAGCTGTAAAATGAATTTCATACATTTTCACAATGAGGACAAAATTTAGTTGGAAAAGATCGATATTTTGTTCGATACGATCGACTAAACGTTTTTTCGAATAATCCCAAAAATTGTGTCATCGCAACAAGTATTCGACAAAATATCGAGGATTTTTTAAAAAAATTACAAATTCGCTTTTAAAAGCAAAAGGAACTTTGCTTTTCTCTGCTGAACGTTCGTTAGAAATAAACTGACGTACCATCGTTTTCGGACAGCATGAATGACACAATTAGAGGAGTGGGGAGGTGAGAGGGTGTTTGTGAATGAAACGGAACGGGAATGTGTGTCCTATGATATTTCGAGGATGCTTGATGATGATTCAGAGTGGCCATTGATGACAGCGTCCTCAAGGTCGCGTTACGAGTCACGTCGAATCGTCAATAGAACTATGAATTATATTGAGCCTCGAATAAACTCAATAAAGTTGAACTTTGTGAGTTATTTTCGTTGGGGACATACGAATTTGATAAACAGATTTTAAACGGAAGAATCGCGTCTGTCATTTCGGAAATGACGCGATTATTTTTTCTATATTTCTGAAGAAAAACTGAGCGTTGACGTTATATTTTTTTTTACTGAGGACAGTATGGAACGACAATAACAACGAGAGACCCCATTGCAGGCCCTTCGCGGTCTCCAAGTTCTAAATGTTTTTATTTTCCAGCCCGTGTGTCTAGCCCCTCTGTATATAATAATACTGCGACCGGTAACAAAATGTAATTATTTTTAAAAAGGATGTAGGGGCAGACAATCCACGGCCCACATCCCAGAGCTCTTCCTATACCGAGATATATGGCAGTCGCGTTGAGGTAGCAAGAAAGAGATACAGCGAGGGAGAAAAAAAAAGATTGGTTCGGCCGTGTACTAAGTTATTTCAACGTTTTCTATATCTATGCAGTGAGGAAAAATACCCGTAAATGATGAATACTAAAAGTTTGGGCAACTCAGGGGTAATGTGGGTCAGTTAAGGAAAATTTCGTCTTTCTCGCGAAAGAACCCGTTGCTTCCGGTGTAAAAATATGCAACGATGATTAGTGAACTCGAGAAAAGGAAATCTACTACTTCCGGCAGTTGTTTAAATGGTGAAAACTCAATTTTTGGGAAATGTCGGGGTAATGTGGGTCAGTTAAGGAAAAATTCGTCTTTTTCGCGAAAGAACCCGTTGCTTCCGGTGTAAAAATATGCAACGATGATGAGTGAACCAAAGAAAAGGAGAATTGCTAGTTCCGACCTCGTTTAAATGGTGAAAACTCAATTTTTGGCAAATGTCGGGGTAATATGGGTCACTTAAGGAAAAATCGTCTTTTTCGCTAAAGAACCCGTTGCTTCCGGTGTAAAAATATGCAACGATCATGAGTGAACCAGAGAAAAGGAGAATTACTAGTTCCGACAGTTGTTTAAATGGTGAAAACTCAATTTTTGGGAAATGTCGAGGTAATATGGGTCAGTTAACGAAAAATTCGTCTTTCTCGCGAAAGAACCCGTTGCTTCCGGTGTAAAAATATGCAGCGATGATTATTGATTCGGAAAACAAAAATGACTAGTCGTGCATTTGCGTTTCCATATGAAGAATTTTATTCCTATTGTTATTGTGGTCGAGCATCGTTTTGATCGAATATCTCGAATTTACCGGTGACCCGCATTACCCCAAATTCTGCGTTTTTTTCACTTTACAGCAAGGGGATCGAGCCCTCTTCGTTCCGCTGCTGTTGTGCTCTCTTCCTCGTGTTACGAACGAGCAGAGTGTCGACGATTCTTCATAATTTATCGTCTACAGGTCGCATCAAAATTAATGGTAAACAGCAAACTAATAATAGCTTATTCATCATTTTTCCGGGTTAGATATCACACCCAGAATACAAATAATTATCCTCAATTCCTCGAGACGAAATCGTTTCAATGAGTTGGTCATTTGAGCTCGTGGATCGAAATCAATGTCAATAAAAAATGATTATTCCCTTGTTTCTGTACGAGACATCATTAAACACCAACGCAATCTTAACGACCTACGACGATGAAGATGCACAGATTCCGGTCGGGATTCGAAATGACGATATGAAATATGAGACTGAGACCAGAAGAACGACAGTTCAAGTGAAACAGATGACAAGTTTTTGTGAATTTGTAATCGCGATGGTATGCGAACCCAAATCAAATGTTGGTCGGAGAAAAAAAATCATTATCCAGCAGTTTCCTCTAGAAAATTAATCCCACGACGGACTATCAGTTCGTTGTGATATTGAATTTTCATTTTCTCATAAAAACCGAATTATCCAGCAGCCGATCTAAGGAAAAAAATGTATTTCCACATTTTAATAAGAAAAAAAAAATATTTCTAGACTTTTCGCCCAATTCGTATAGCCACGCGGTTCCCACGTCGCGGCTGCGATATATTTCTTCATGCCGGCTGTCAGTGACTCCTTCGAGATCAAGCCCGAGAAGTGAACGATTGTAAAACTTCAAACATATCTCGTCCATATGGAGAAGTTTCGGTTTCTGTCCACGCATCACGAGGTCAGCATGAATTCCTCGCCGTCTTTTTGTTAGTCCATCCTCTCGCGCCTTTGCATACATATGTATACCATTCTTCGTTTATTTGTGTCTGTCTTTGCTCTATTTTCAGATCTCGTACGTTAAATTTAACAGGATCCTCCGCGATTGCACTCGTTAACAAATTCTGATAACGATGGCTAAAAATCATTTTCCACGTTCTACTTTTTTTGTCACTAACATTATTTAAAGCCCTTGGTCGTTGACACACTGGGTCAAATTGACCCATAAAAAACAAAAAAATTCCTCGATAATTGACCGAATCAGAAAAATATTTTCGGAAATGCGTGATCGCTCTAACACTTTTCTGAAAATCGAAATCGAAATTTAAACTTTTGAAATATTTTGAAAATCGACGTTTTCATGATTTTTCCGAAAAAATCGATCGACGTGTGAAAAAGTTTCGAGCAAAATATATTTTCTGGAATATTTTGAAAATCGACGTTTTACTGATTCTTCCGAAAAAATCGATCGACTTATGAAAATGTTTGGAGCTTAAAAAGTATTCCGAGCTGCTTGGAGGACCCAAATCTTTTGAGAGCCCATGCTACCACGTGGATCCTAATTAATTACGTTGCAAGAGGATGAAGCTTTCTCATCACAGTCCTGATCGCGTCTTTCGTCCTGACAAGGACATAGGAGATCCTTATAAAGAGTCTTTCCTACTTTACGCGAGTGGAAGTCACCGACCGCTGGTACAGTTTCCTAAATCGTCATCGACCGAGCATAGCAGAAGGGCTCGTAACATTTGCGCACTTTCGTCTGCGGTGAAGCCCATAGCGCGCAATCGTTAAATTTTTCGAACTCGCATTTTATTTTTTCTCTCGAAATGTCATCGAAAAAATTCAATTTTTCCTACTAGCGTTTTTTTATTCCCTGCACGACTGAATCTCGCCCGAATTTTTTCTTAATTTTTGTTTTTATTAGTCTCCGCGCGCAAGAGTGTCGACTAAATCGACAAAACTGGAGCTCGTACTTTTTCACGATCGCACGAAGATACTATTTTGATGATGACAATTTTCTCTCATCGAAAAGCTCGTTGGTCCAGCCAGCAGTACGAGATTTATTTCCGAGCCATACGAGACGTAAAAGTTTTTCATGTTTCCAAGAGAGACTGCGAGGGAAAAGACAGACGCGGAACCGCGAAAATTTTCCGCCCGCAACTTTGCAAAGAGTATTAACCATTTTTATTAATCGTGAAAGATTTTTACATCCGTCGATAATTTTATTGCCGCGCGCAATTGCATAATTCATCGATTCACCAGAAATTTTATTCGCGAAATGAAAAAGGGACAAAAGTGAAGACATAAAAGTGAAATTTGTGACGAAGCTTTCGGTGCTTCGGCCCAAACCAAAAGCCAATAAATATGTGACTCGAAAATGAAAAGAAAAAAAAAAAAAAAGAAACGATAAGAAAAAATTTACCCTCATCCGTTACCAGCAATTTTTTTCTTTCTATCCAACTCCGTCAAGTTTTCTTTCTCCAATGGCGCGGAGAGAAGTCAATGTTTTGTGATATAGACGAATTTATTGCTCGGTGTAAACGTGGAGAGTGAGGTCAGAGGCCTCAAAACGATTTCTCAAGCACAAGCTGACCTTTGACCTTATTTCCAAGTTAAAAGTATTCGCCTCGCCTTTCAAACCTTCGTCTCCAAGGCGACCTTATTTTTCGAGGTCAAACTCCAACTTTCGATATTTTGGCAGGTCCGAGATGATTAACAGTGTCCACCAATTAAGATCCTTGGCATTTGCCTCCCAGCTTAAGAAATTGTCCGGCGAATACGAATCCCGATATTTTGCTACTTTTTCGTATTCACGACGTTTCCCTGCACACGTGGCTGCACCAGAGACTGCAATTTATCGCGAATAATCTGTCATCGAACAAACATTCGAATGCTTCGACAAATACGCACAGCACGATTATATTTTTGCTCTCGCGGAGAAAAAGGTGTATCGAAGGAACGCATGCGCCTTCCGGATATGCTCGAGAGGAGAAAGAGAGACAACAAAGTCTCTCGCGGAGCTTTCGGCTCTCGCGTCTTCCAGTCGCTCCGCGAAGCTCGCGTCGCGAGTTGCGAATGTTTTTTTCACGCTTTCGAGACGTCATATTTTTTCTCCAAGCTATTCCACCGATTTCTCGATTCTCTGCAAAGAATTCTGAAGATTCTTTGAATGCGATGGTCCACTGGAAAAATGAAAAATGAAAATTAAAAAATTCGTGCATTAAAAAAAAAAGAATAATAAATAATTTCATTGAAAAAAATTGAATGGACGTCATATTTTTTCTCGAAGCTATTCCACCGATTTCTCGATTCCCTGCAAGGAATTCTGAAGATTCTTTGAATGCGATGGTCCACTGAAAAAATGAAAAATGAAAATTAAAAAATTCGTGCATTAAAAAAAAAAAGAATAATAAATAATTTCATTGAAAAAAATTGAATGGGAAATTTTTGTTTTGGTGCATTCAAAATTTTATCAATTAAATTTTTTATTCCTGATTTTTATCCTGTTAATGAAAATTTGCAACAATTTACCGGAGCTTGCAAAATTAAAAACAACGTAAATGACGAATTGTAAATTTGAAACTTCAGAAATTTAAATAAAAAACATGAGAATAGGATCAAGAGTGTGGGAAAATAAAATAAAAACATATTTCAAGCTAACGCGTTGTCAAGACAGTTCATTCAGTTTGAAATTACAATTCGTGTTGTTGGAACGCTCGGCGGGCCGTTTGAGTCCGCGAACAGGAGAACTCTTGTGATTTCGGGTGAGCTATAAATTGTAACGATAAATTATGTCGCTTAATTGCTCGCCGCCGATGTCACCCCGCGTTCTCTCGCATTTCTGTGTCAAGCGCTTGCGAGAATTCGTATACGGGGCGGAATTACACGACCACGAATCTCGAGCGATAAACAAATTATCACACAAAATAATGAAAAACAATTTGCATGTTAAATTTGGCTCGATCCTTCGATTCCTTCCGAATTATTCCGAACTTTTCAAAAGCGCCTCGAACTTTTGAAACCTCTCAACTTTTTTTCTGACTCGTGTTTATTTTTTTTGGTACTTTCAATTTCCATTTTTTTTTTTTTTCAAAACGACGTAATCGCGATTTAAACTTTTTCATTGATTAAAAAAAAGGCAAAATTCAATTTTTATTAAATTTTATTTATTTTAATTAATCAATTTATTTAATTAATTCAATTTAATTAAAAATAAAAGGCAAAATAAAAAAATTAAATTTTTTAAACAAATTTTTAGCAGCAATGTCATTCGTGATTGACAATGCCAGCAAAAAAATATTTTGTTGACGAGAGACGACAATCATCGGAATTGGTGTTTTCTGTCAAAGTGTAGAAAAATAATTTAAAGAGGAACCGCGGCAACTCGTGACGTCGAACCCATCGGAAGGAAACCAAATCTAGTTTACAAAGTGGGTGAGAAAGCGAAATGTTGGTGAGTGAACATAAAGTTTTCTCTGCTTCGTCGATGTTGAAGTTTGTTCGAAGAATCGTGAAAAAAAGGTAATAAAAAAAAACGGCTGCGAGGTCATTCGGTGAACTTGGACGTACTGGTGAAATGTGAAAAATGAATGGAACGACTCGTTGAATAAAATTTCTCTGGGCGAGTTATTGCCCGACGATTTGTTCTCCCTCCGCGCGTCTCGAAGGTAAGATGAAACTTTTCATGGAATGAAAACGGTCCCTACTTTTATTTTTCGTTAATTATCAAAATTTTTTAAGTTTTAATAATTTTCAACTAATCCCCATGGAATTAATTTGAGTTGCCATGGGGACCCATAGAATTATTTTGATCATTAAAAAAGCTCTTTCGAGTTTCGAGCATCGATCGAATTTTCTGCGGCATGGGAAATGAAAAAAATTCAATTGTATAACGAACCGGTCGATCGACCCGAACGTCAAAATAATAAAAATAACACACTTTTCGAATAAACTTATTTACTAAGTTGTGTTTTTCTTGCCGGAGTCGAATCGTAGCCGCATAGTCACGTCGATAAATTCGAAATTTTCCACAAGGTTAAATACAGCCATAAGAACATAACTTTATGGGTTAGGACACCTGGTAGAACAGTGGCAACGATAAGAGACGAAACAAGAGCGTTGAGGTCTCCGTGGTTTTCCCAAAGGTCGATATATTTTGTGTTCCGATACGGAAGCAGCGAATTTATCGCGGGTATTTGTGCCCCAGAACACTTGCAAGTCTAAATAATGTACAAGCGGTGCCAAAAATCACTTGCACTACAGTCGTCAGGATTGGGAGCCTCGTAGGATTCGATTGCAACAAGTTTATCCATTTTATTTTCTTTAAAATATCAAAAATACATTTTCTAACAAAATCACGTGCAATTCAAAATTTTGACCAGCAAAAAAAAATTGTTGGTAAGTTTTCTTTCAATTTCGATGGACACAAATTATTATTATTGAAAATATATTAGTAGAAAAATTTCTAGAAGCTTTTCTATGCAGAATTCAATTTTTCCTGTCTCGCCAGATTTTTTCTCCATTTTTTCTTCGATCCCATCGACGATTTTTGTTCTCCATTTTTTTTGCAACAAGTTTTTCCGTTTTATTTTCTTGAAAATATGAAAAATACATTTTCTAACAAAATCGCGTGCAATTCAAAATTTTGACCAACAAAAAAAAATTGTTGGTAAGTTTTCTTTGCATTTCGATCGACACAAATTATTTTTATTAAAAATTTATTAGTAAAAAAAAATCTAGAAGCTTTTCTATGCAGAATTTAATTTTTCCTGTCTCGACAGATTTTCTCTCAATTTTTTCTTCGATCCTATCGACGATTTTTCTTCTCACTCCATTTTTTTCTTTCTTTCTTTCTTTTTTTTCAGATGTTGGAATATTGGATGGCGAACAACGGGAGTACAAACAACGCCAGCGAATTCGAGATCAGGGAGGTCCTTGAGGACCCGAGCTCGACGATACTATTTGTCGGATATCCACCCTGGCTTTTGTACTTCGCTGCAGGTTGCTGTGTCCTCTTCATGCTCATCGGGATCCCCGGAAATCTTATTACGGTCGCTGCCCTATTTCGAACTAAGAAGGTACTCTCGAGCTTCCGGAAAATTTTTAAATTACAAAAAACTCAATAAACTTCGACGTTCACTGTCCATTTTTTTTTCCATCAATTCACTGTTCATTTTTTCATTTTTCACAAACTCTCTCCATAACAAAAAGGGATTCGCTGGGTAATGAGAACAAGAAAAATCCTCATAACGTGAATCCGTAATAAAAAAATAAACAAATTCATTTTCCCGAAACGAATGAACGAAAAATTGAACGTTTGACAGAAAAAAAAAAAATTTACACAGAAAATAAAAATAAAAAAAAAGAGGAAAAACGATTCCACAGCAAGAACGACACTATAGACTCGTTTCTGTTTATAAGGGAGCAAAAACGAGAGCCCCAATGGCTCGCGCGTTATCATCACAGACAGTCTTGTGAAAAAGATCGCATTGTCCCGCGAAAGTGAGTTTCCGTGTCCCTCCGGGATTTCCTAATTTCGTAATGGTCGATTCGCACAAAGTGCTGAGAGTAGATTAAAAAAAAAAAAGAGCTCTCGTGCCCAAACTTCCGCGACGATTGTCTTTTATTCGAAAAAAAAAACAAAAAAACAAAAAAATCGATTAAAACTTTTTTCCGGCGATTCACACTCTTCCACACTTCTGGAAAAACGTGTCAACGTTATTTTTCCAACGATGCGTTTTTTCTGTTTCGCTTTACGATCGACATTCAGTCGAATCGTCAAATTTTAATGAATTCTTGGTAATTAATTATTCTTGATGGAAAATTCCTCAGATTTTCATTCCACAAAGAAACAATGGAATGATCGACATTTATTTGAATTTTTTCTTTGTCGGTTTACACACAGCATACGCGATAGAAACATGCGAAACAGAGAAAGCTCCGCGCGCGCATAACGCAATTAGCATAAAACAGAAAATGCATAACACCACACGCGAGGCGAATTTCAAAGAACCATCTGGCCAGAGAATATGAATAGCCACTTTGCCAGAAACGATGTATATTTGTATAGATTGAGAAAACGCCAAGAAACTTTTAATTTCCATTTTTTGACCTTGCGTGACCTTGAAATCGGTGAGTACCGTTGGTCGAGATTTAACTGACCAAATAATGAGAGATCAAAGCCCAAAAATATCGAATAAACGCGCGAAAGGAAATTCATACCCGAGAAAAACCTCGTCTCAGCCTCAAAAGCGTCCAATTTTTTAACGAATCTTTACGAATCTTGAAAAAATTATAAACAAATGAATTCCCGTGGGTGGAGAGCGAATAAAAAAATTATAACAATTTACCGAAACTCTTGGGCGTTTCGAGAAACGATTTTCGCTCAAAATTGACACACAATCAATTTTCCTTTCAACGAATCATTTTATCCGACATTCACTGGGAATTAAATTTTGTTAAAAATCATCGATATTTTCTTGAATACGGTGAAGTAAATTTTTTTTTTAATTTTACAATTTTCGTTATTCTAGAAATAAAATTTTGTCAAAAATCGTCGATATTTTGTTGAACACGGTCAACTAAATATTTTTCGATAATTTCCCAATTTTTGTTATTTTGGCGGAATATTTCGTTTCTAACGGAATTGTCAGCGAAATTTGCGATTGAAACGACAAAAATTTGCTTCCGAAGAGACNTTGCGATTGAAACGACAAAAGTTTGCTTCCGAAGAGACTTTCTAGAATATTTCTTGTCGCAATGACACAATTTTTGGGATTATTCAAACAAAACGTTTAGACTTAAAAAAAAAAAATTAAAAAAAAAACTGAATATTTTTTGACAATTTCGAATTTTTCGTTATTTTTGCAAAATATTTGGTTTTTAATGGAATCGTCAGCAAAATTTACGATTGGGACGACAAAAATTTGCTTCCGAAGAGACTTTCTACGATATTTCTTGCTGCGATGACCCAATTTTTGGGATTAATCAAACAAAACGTATCGAACAAAATATCGATCTTTTCCAACAAGATGTTCTTTTCGGTCTTCTCATCAGCATTTGAGGGACTCGGACGTTTTAGATATCGTAGCTTTTCCATGAATAAGCCGCGCAACAATTGATACAAACCTATAAAAGCTTCCGCGGGAGGTTCGCAAAATTCCAGGAACCGTTTAGACGTGCTCCGCGTGTCTATTGCTGGAGATGAAAATAAGGGAAGCTGCATGGACGTTCCGACGTCGCGATGATGTTTCCTCCGAATGAGAGGCTGAGGAAGAGGAAACGAAGCAGCTGAGAAAAAGGGAGGGGGAGAGTTGTTAGACGAGAGAGAAACAAGAGGAACGCGAGCGAGAAAATGCAGTGGCTCAGTTTTCTCGTCTCGAGTCCGAGTTTAAAACCCTTAACCACTATGAGCTCAGGCTTCTAACCTCTATTTTCCACCACGAATTTAGCGACGTACATCAAAACGCCCACGTACACGAAATTCGCGTGTAGGTACACGAACGTCGCTATTTCTTGGCTCCTCCATAGAAACGCGGCTACTACTCGCCTCAATCCTATAACCTTCCGTGCCCATTTTCGCTTACTCGCGTCCAACGTTATTTGCGCAAGAGCTTATGCGAGAGATTTACACCCCCAGGTGGTTATGCTCGCCCCTCCCTAGCTCCTTTAAGGGGAACCATTCCGTCGTTGTGCTTTAATAATTTCGAGCCACCTTCTCTTTATTACCTGATAAAAGAATATTTACTTTCATATTGAAGTGCAAAAGTAACGTGTCAGCTGAACGCGAATGCAATTCCACATCGAGATCGGTCCAAAGCAACCGAAACACTGCCACAAGGCTCAACGCGACCCAGAAAGATCAATCAACTCGAAAATACGAAGTTGATTTTTATCTGAGAGCAAAATATGGGAAAAGTTGTCAAGAAAGTCAAAGTTTCCACCATTTTCAATAGAAAATGAATTTTTCATTAATTTTCTATTGAAAATAACGAAAACTTTGACTTGTTCGATTGTACCGTGCGTCCAAAGCAACCGAAACACACCCACGTGTCAACGCGACCCAGAAAGATCAATCAACTCGAAAATTTTTGATTATCTCAAAATCCAAGTATCGAAAATTCACGCGAAAGAATAAATGGCCAAACGTGAAAGTGAATGACGTCTAGCGGGGATGAAAAATGGCTGGAGCTTCAGAGTTGATTGGGATTTATTAACGCACAGGCTCAAGTCGAGCCTACGGAAGGAAGTCCGGCCGCGCGAGTATATTACGGAAACGAGTCGAGAGCGAAAGGTGGACCAGGAGCCAGGACGTCGCAAGCTCAGGAACTAATGGCTAGTCCATTATACCGACGATCCTGACTTGTTTCTTCAACGCTTTGCCAACCTGAATGGAAAGCCTAAAAAAATCTAACGAAATAGAAAACGGGAGTGGCATTGGAAGACAAAAATCTTATCATCCTGCTTGCCCACGATCAATCACGATTTCCTTCGGCGTAAATTCAACCCAGAACTTGATTATTATCCGAGACGATGCGATCGCACAGTGGGATCCCGGATTCGTCTGAATCCGGGGGATTTCCGGATCTCTCGTGGGCGCGATGACACCAAGGGATTACGAATCTGAGATAACCAAATTTTTCCAGTCGCCACAAAATCCTTCATTCCCCGATAAGGACTCCTCCGAGAAAAATCTCGTGACACTACACAGAAAATCCGCTCAACGTACACTATTTTTTCAGAAACCACGATTTTTTATTCGTTTCCCAAAAGTTATCGCCACGAATCGATCCGCCCATCCTAACGCGAGTGACTTTCATATTTGGAAAGTGGAAACTGGGTCATTTTGACCCTAAAAATTTTCTCTCAATTTTTTGGCATGTATTTTTTGTTTTCGTCATGAAATAAATTCAGGGCCTTAAATTATTGACAATTTATTACAAAAAATGTCTCTTAGAAAAAAAAAACCCTTTTCATCGTTGTTAATCGTTGATAATCTTCCTCGATTATTTTTACGAAGATTAATCATTTCCTTTTTCACGTTAAGGGCGCGTTTATCGAGCACCGAATAAACAGCATCTCGAGAAGCATCCCCAAGTCGAAAAGAACGATCTAGAAGCACAAAACGTTAAGCTCGACGTAAGAGAAACTACAGAAAACGTCACTGACCTATTTAATAGTGCGGAAGGATTTGTAGGGAGCAGAGTCATACGAAGAGCCATAAAGCGTCAAGAAAATATGTTCGTATCGACGAAACTTGTTCCCTCGCAGAACCAAGTTCCTGATTCGAGTTCTAAAGAACTTTCTTAATTTTTTTCATGATCGTCCGAGTCCACGAGGCATCGGGGGAATGTTTCTTGAAGAATCGTCCCACGAAGCTGCTCATTGAGGAAAATGTACTCGTCGATATATTGAAAACGAGAATGAGAAAAAAATAAAAATAACTTTTGGGCTCACGTTCCGGACTCGATGTAATTAATATAAAAAGTGGTCGCAAGATCCGCGTGATTGTGGATCAGGCTCTGGGGATTAATTGATGAATGACATTAATGTGAAAGGGGCTGCGACGTTCTGCTGCTTCCGAATGTGCCGACACATGCCCCTGTTCAGCTTCATTAAGTTTCTTCGTTGAATATAATTTCGCGATTTCCAATCATTTCCGATTCGACGGGGAATTGCCTCGGTGGAATTTCATGCTCTCATTTACATTTAGCGCCGTTCTCTCCACTCCTCGTTCCTATCCATTGTCTGCTGAACGTACGGACTTAATTGCTTCAACGTCTCATCGCGATTTCTCCGCGTATAAATACATCGCAGAATTTTTTCCCATTTCACTTTATATTCCACCCCCGCGAATATTTAAGCTCGTTGAAAAAATGCCAAAAGAGTTAAAGTTGTTGGGTATGAAAGTTCGTACTATCCAACGAGAATCAGGCGCAGTTCACGGATGCAAAGAGCCCGCGAGAAAAATAAGAGGGAAATAGCGAAATAGGCGAACTGCAGGAACAAGAAGAAAAACATGCGAAACAAACGCAAACAGAAAACGCCTGTCGTCGAAATGAAGACAGGATTTTAAGTATAATTCTATCCACAGTGGACCATTGTCCCGAGATGTGTGTCGCAACTTGCCACACTCGAAACTTTTTGAGAATAATGGAAAAAAAAAAAAAAGCATTTTCCTTACTCCGAGAATCTCAAACTTTGCTGGAGAATTCTCAGCAGAATAAAAATACAAATATTCAACAAAATCAAGACCTTTTCCAGGACTTGACATCCTCCCCCCTCCAATGGGGCTGAACTTATTTCCATAAATTCTCCGCGAATGAAAACATTACACAAAGCAATAACGAGCTCGATCTTTTTTCCATAAAAGGAAATTTCTTCAAGTTCCTTAGTAACGAGTTTTATCTTCGAATCCGTATTCTCTACGATGCATAAAAAAATATGGAGCAGAAGCTACCGCAGCTCTTCCTTCTTTCCCACACTCCGAATATTCCCCAAGAATCTTTTTCCTCCACCGCGCGAGACTGAAATTCAAACTAGTCGTTGATCTCGTTCGATGTTTTTTCTTCTTGAAATCTAACGCGAGGGCGGCACTCCCTTCATAATCGATTTAAGTGTCTCGATGGAAAGACAAGTTTTGTTTTTGTTAAATGCAAACAACCTCCTACGAACCACTGAGTATGCATTTCCATCAACGACTCCATGTCCTTTCGTTACATTACAGAAAAACAATCCATCCCATTTATCCCATTTTTATCCCATTTTTCCGAATGGACAGAAACTGTTGTGCTAACTAGCAATGGTTTTAGACACGGAGACATAATTGTATGGAAAATTACTATGACGTCATAATCCTCCGGCACCATATCGTCCTTTTGAAAGATTTTTCCATATGGAATTTGTCGAAAAATTCAAAAAATGACGAAAACGTCAAAGTTTCCATTATTTTCAAAAGGGTATCAATAAAAAATCACCATGTCGCCACCATAGTAACAGGAAACCATGATGCCATAAGAATTTTCAATATTAAGTTTTGCGTCGATCTGCTTTTACGATCTCCAAGTTTTTCCAACGCATGGATCCAATAATTTCCATGGATCGTTGCATTGTTGCAATAATCCACAGAGATTGAGAAAAAAGATAAAAAGTAATGAATAGACAATCAATTGGCTTAACGAAGTTTTTGTTTCTCATTAAACAACGTTTTTTTCTTGTTCGTGTGAATTTTGTTAAAAAAAAGAAGCAATTTCTTTAATTAATTGAAGTTGGCATGGGCACGAAAGAACGTCCAACGTGAGTGCAGCGAGAGAATCGTGTTACAGTTAGTAGAGTGGAATGAGAGGGGCGGAAATTGCAATGGATATCACAAAGAGCATAATTGCGTCACAGGGGGTTGGGTTTCTCACATTTCGCGTCATTCTGGACACGCTAAGCGAAACCCACCGACCTGAATCAACTTAACAAGGGCTTTGGATTACCCATCAGGTGCTACGTCGATGAGGCTCCAGCCAATTTGCATAATCCTGTTTTTCTGTTTTGTTTTGTTTTTTTTTTTTTTTTCATTTTTTTNTTTTTTTTCATTTTTTATGGGGTTGACTTGTTGGAATTTGCGACTGAAAATTCCAGCCCCCATAGGCAACTTTTTGATGTTTTTATTTGTATGAAAAGCGATGACGAAGCAGAGTCGACATTTCCTTCTCGTTGTCTCGACGTCAATGAAAAATTTCACCATAGTCTCGATAGACATGGTCCAGAAGTTTTTGCACGATGAGAAATTTCCTTGCTATGGCCAAACTTTGAATTTATTTCTCCCATACGAATTACATTTGTAATCGCAGAGTGAACTCCGCACCTCTCCCCGTCCTTCATTTGCATTCATGACCTTTTGGGTTAACGAGAAACTTGCTTTTCTTTTCGGAAGCAGATTTCCTTCCTCCCAGATTCTCGTATCATTCGAATATCCTCCCAATCAGCTGATTACAGATACTCGGAGAGAAAATTGTATAAAAAATTACTATGACATCATAGTTGCCTGAAATGTAAAAATTTGGCAAAATTTTCATGTTCCCTTATTTTCAATAAATTGTTAATAAAATATTTATTGAAAATTACCATTTTTTTTCTGAATTCCTTTAGATTGTTTCAGCGAACCATGCCATAATTATTTTTCATGTTATTTCATCTCCGTGTGTTTCGTAAATTTTTTTTTAAAACATTAACAATTGCTTGACCATTTTATTCCATGCAGTTGGCTTGCCATTCGATGTCAATAGACACACAATAGCAACATTTTCCATAAGTCGATGACTCAAGCCACGAATCCCCATAAAAGTATTTCGCGTTGATAAATCTCGTAAATAAATAGTGAAGCCCCGAGGGAAATTGGTTCGCAGCTTCGCTCGGATGATGCAGAGCTCTTAAGGCAAAAAATCTGACCAAGGGAAGTGCTATTGCTGAGCTGGCGATTTTATGGGGTTAACGTTGAGTATACATTGTAACGTTTTATACCTGTTACGTTGTTGACCTAGATGCACAAGTGAGCGCGGGATCATCGTCAAATTTTAATGTATTTCTGGGCAGTAAAAGTTCTGACACAGTAAGAAGCTCCCAGGAAACGCTCTTTGCTCAATTTATCGCAGTGATAGAACCAACCGAATCTAGCTTCATCACCCTGTGGGTGTTGAATTACAACTCCGGAATAATCGTAGCAAGGGATGCTCGATTACGAGTTACGACTCAGATAGTGGAAACTCTCCTGGTGACTAAATCTTCGGTACCACGCCTTTGAGGACCTCATCCACCTTCAGATTAACTTGTTTCCGGACATATTGCCAAAATGAATTAGAGTCTCCGAGGTCGAGGACCTAGAGTCACGCGGAATGAGTTCAAGACCATGGATTAGTCTCGTCTGCTGACATGACATCCGAAAATGGCATCAAAGCTCGTGTCTTCTACGTCAAGCTCATCAGAACCGATTGGGCCTGACGTTGGCTCACGTTGACTAAACCCGAAGACATCTGATGTGACATCTCACTGATTGACCTGAATCAAACGCGCTGCATTTGGTCAGCTCCATCCCCCAGAACCTGGGGATATTCTAACCAGGAAAGCTTGGCCACTGATCTTGTCAAAATCTCTGAATAAAATGAAAATCTGCTATCTCATCCCTGGCGAGGCATGTGAGCCACTTTTGCCACCATCATCCAAGTTCGTATCCACGTGAATACACCATGATTTTGTATACTACTCTTCAGTATCCTGCAATAACTGGATTCGTGCTTGTCCAACCAGAAGACTCGATAGAATCTCGGGACAAGTACATTTGACAGCGGCGTCTGCTGGCTCGAGACTCGGCCCAGTATATTATCTCTCTGGATAAAGCAAATTCGATGATAAGCATTTTCTTCAAAAGCGACAGAGAAATTGCAAGTTTAATTTTGTGCAAAATTCGTACGAACCTTCTTAACAATCATACTCGACTGTAGATCATTTTTGAAAAAGTTTGACAGTCTAGAAATCAATTTATTTCTGCGATTTTTAAAACTGAATATTTCGATAACCAAACGATGAAATATTCTCAAGTTTTTTACACAAGATTCCCACAAAATGTCAAAACATTATGTTGGAAAAATTTTGTAGCAGTGGAAGCGACAGTTCGCGAGCAAACTCGAAAAAAAATTTCCTAAAAAGTCGAAAATCAAGAATCTCGATTATTTTTAACAATTTTGAATACGAATCGATTTTTTTTATTAAAATTCACCACGCTATCGAATATTCCAAGAAAAACATATTTCCAAATGTTTTCCAAGCTAACGACTATTTGCGCCAGATTTACGAAGCAAACGGATGCATTAGTCGAGAAGATCCTGGGGAAAAGGTCGTTTGGCATGTGCCATTTGATTCTAAAGAGTTGCCCCAGTAACGCGGCAGCGTTACAAAAGCGTTTTTCAATTCTTTCTCAATGTTATTGATTCTGTGCTGTGAATAAGAAAGAGACCAAGAGAGAGAGAAAGAGGAAAAGAGAAGGTGGTTGCTCGTAACCGTTTGGTGCCGAGACCCGCTCGAATAAGTTGTAAGAAAAGAGGGTGACAAGCGCGAGGGATAAATAGAGGTGGAATGGTACTTTCGTAGAGTCAATCGCATACAAGCACATTCTATTTTTCTCCTCGTTTCCGGGGCCATCCGATCCAGGGCCGGGATTTAGGAGCGTTTTCCACTCGAATTTTATCGATAAATCTCTGCGACGATTGCCAAGACGAGATAGCATATTTCCTGGAACATAAAAATATGAAAAAAATTATTGCAAAAACAAGATCGACCAGAGTCATAAAAATCAAAATTGATTTTTAAAGATTCAATCAACGCGATACCAAAACAGGGTCACTCTGAGGGCATACGATTTTTCAGGACATTTCATAGCTCCAGGACGAGGGATCCAGAGACATTTAAAAAAAACATTTATCCAAATCGAAAATTAAAAAAAGATAAATAATTAATAGAAATTTCGACAAAAATCGAAAACCATGTGCGCCCAATTTTGAAATAATGCGTTCACATTCGAATGCAAAAATCATTTTTATCACGACTCATAATTGAGCAATAATATTCGTGTCTGTATGAAAAATAATGAGAAATTCATCGACGTATTTCGTCGTAAGATCGTGAGTTTTTAAAATGGAAAAATTTACATGATATTTTCTTCCAACAGGTACACGGAAAGAATTTTATAGAAAAAATTACTATGCTTCCATAGTTCCCTGATACCATATCATCCCTCTGAGAAATTTTAGCAAATCCATAATAATTTTTCATCTAAAATTGGGCCAAAAATGTCAAAATTTGAAAAAAAATTTCAAAATTTCCGCCATTTCCGATAGAGTATGAATGAAAAATTACTGTCAGAAATTTTAGCAAAGACAGTAATTTTTCATTCGTATTCTATCGGAAATGGCAGAAATTTTGACATTTTTTGACAAATTTTCACATTTTTGGCCCAATTTTAGTTCAAAAATTTACTGTGTTTGATAAAATTTCTCAGAGGGACGATATGGTACCAGGATACTCATAGTCTCATAGTAATTAGGGACGATATGGTACCAGGATACTCATAGTCTCATAGTAATTTTTTATATAAAATTTCGTCCGTGTACTGAAAAAAAAAAACGAAATTTCATTGTGACGATAAAAAATCAGGGTCACTGACTCGACGTGAGGTTTACAGGGGTTGGTGTCATTTCCGGTTATATTTTACGATGTCTCAGAATGAAGGATATTCCGTCGTTGACCTAGTCCCGTGTGCAACTCTCTCGGGAAATCATTAAGCTCATGCATCTCATTGAACACGGTTAATAAACTTTAGCATCACGCCTTCATGACGAAATACATTTGGCTGTACTTAAAAATCTTCTTTCCTCCTTTACCGACGTGCAAAAATCTCCACGAAGCTGAGAAACGCAACGGCTGTCTTTATCATGAACCTCTCGGTCTCCGATCTCATGTTTTGCTGCTTCAACTTGCCACTCGCAACATCCACTTTCTGGCAAAGTTCCTGGATGCATGGACCACTTCTGTGTCGGTTGTTTCCGCTCCTACGTTACGGGCTTGTTGCCGTCAGCCTCTTCACTGTTCTCGCTATCACTATCAATCGTTACGTCATGATTGGACATCCCAGACTTTATCCAAAGTAAGTTTAGCTCCTAAAACTTTCTAGTCACTCTGGATGTGTCATAATTATGATTTTGTGGTTGAATTTTTTTTTCATTGCTTCGAGGGCTCGTCGTAATTTATCGAAAGAACAAGTTTTGGTAATTTTGTTTAATTTCTTTCTGAAATTTTGGGTTCTTGCTCATGGTGTTTGAATATTTTGATATTAAATTTTTATTTTTAATAATATTTCAAATATTTTCAATAATTAATAATTTTATTAACAATAATAATAATAATATATTTAATAATAAATGTGATAATTATAGTTTTCCACATTTTGGGAGCTTCGCGATCTCTGCACGAAGTTAATGACAATTTTGGAGAAATCGTGCTAATGTGGAGGCTGTACACGGATCCAATGAATTTCTTCTTTTTTTCTTGAGCAAAGTTTAGAATTTTCATTGAAAATTTAATCGGGACAGTAAATCGATTCTTTTTTTCTTAAAAAAAAAAATGGGGACGAAAAATCGTCGTGATTCAAAAAATTGAATCAACAATCGATGGAAAAAATATTTTTCGTCGGATCCAAACGTCGCGACGCGGTCATGGACAGAAACGAAAAATAATTGATCGCGTTGAATTTTCTGCTGATAATCGTGAATCTGTTGACACGGCGGGAAAAAATCGTATTTATTTTTAAGCGACGAGAAAAATGATTTACGACGAAAATAAAATTGATTTTTTATTCGTCAGAGTCTACAAACGCAAATACCTCGTCCTCATGGTACTGGCGACGTGGCTATCAGGTTTTGGGGCTCTGGTAGCAACCTGGTTCGAGCAATGGGGTCGCTTCGGTCTGGATCCGGGAATAGGATCCTGCTCGATTTTGCCTGATGTCAACGGACGAAGTCCCAAAGAGTTTCTCTTCATTCTCGCATTCCTGGCTCCGTGCATCGCCATAATCGTTTGCTATGCGAGAATTTTTTACATCGTGAGAAAAACGGCCCTCAGGAGCCGACGAAGAGAAAAGGTCACGACCGATCTCGTCAAGGCCAGCATCGAGGTAACTGTTTTTTTTCTTCTTAAACATAAAAGCGAAAAGTTTTAGTGGAATGCCTAAATCCATAGAAAAACCTAAATCTCGCGTTCCACCTTTTTCTTCTTAAGGAGAATCACGCGTTGCGTGAATGGTTACCAAAAATTTCAACATTGAGGGTTGAATTTTGGAAATAACGTAAAAAAATACTCCCTTTGCAACTATTTGTATTTTTTTAAGATCTTTCCAACTTTAGCAAACCAAAAACGAGCATGAGAAAAAATAATTTCCACAGAAATCAACGTTGTCTTTAAAATTTTTTAAATTTTTTAAATTGAAATCAAATTTTTCTTTAAATTTGTTAAATTTTTTAAATTTTAGATTCAAAATTTTAAATTAATTAAATTAAATTGAATTGATTAAATTAAATACATGAAAATAAATTAATTAAATTAAATTAAATTACATTTTTAATTAAAAATTTTGAAGGTAACGGTAGTCGATGCTAACCTGGTAATTGAAATTGAAACGACCTTGTTTCAGGTTAACGAGTAATAGCGACATAAACGATTGAAGCTTTGACAACGCTGCATGCATCAGCTGGTTGTAAAAAACGTTTTTTAAAGATTGTTATTACGTTGAACGTCAAAGAAGCTCGACAAACAAGTTGCACAGAATTTCAACAATAAAAAAAAAGAAATTGTAATGATTTGTTTGACGATGAAAAAAGCAAAAAAGTTCAGTAGCCTTTTTGACTATAGTAACTCGTGATTCTCCTTAATAAGATATTTTTCATTGAGAAATTAAATTCTCGCCCTGCATAATCGCGCATCATCCATTAATTGTTACATAAAAAATGTTTAGATCAAGTACACGAAGAACTTTGAGGATTCGGCGATCGGTTCGAGCTGCGGAGCGACGTTGACGACGACGGAAAACGGTGGTTCACCGAACAAATGTAATGCGAAAGAGAATTCGATGTCCTCGACACCGCTCAATAAAGCCAACAACCACCATGATAATTCTTTTATAACACGAGACGTTATCCCTTCAGTCGTTTCAGTGCCAAAGCCAGGATCAAGTGTAGGAGGTCCTGGAAGCCAGGGAAAGGCGGAAGAAGCTTTTTGCCAGTACGTGGAGAGCATGAACGAGTTGGAAGTGACGAGCGACGTGAATACAAACGACGAAGCTCACGAGAGTTCGTCAGGAAAGATCGATCGTGTTGTTGTCGATAACGCAGACAACTCATCGATCATGAGCCACTCGGTACTCGCAAGTTTGGAGGAGCTCCGTGACAAAATGAAGGTGCGACCAGCCGAGCAAGATGGTCGTTCGAGCTTCGAGCACAGCGTCGAATTCATACCGTTCATCGATACGTGGGGCGAGCCACGAACGAACAACAACGACGTCGAGCACGATTCAGTTTTCAGAAACTCCGAAAACGACGCCAAATCGCTACCGAATTTACCATTTTTTGAGACGGACCCAAGCAGCTCGATCAAGTCGCAATTAACGGGAGAAATCCTCGAGGAAGATCAAGCCCGAAGACGCTATTGCCTGCTTCGAGTTCCCACCAGGTTCCCTCGATGTTCCGACAAAATCGGAATCTCCGAAGAAATTCCACCCACCGATTCCCAGAAGACTGCTAAAGAAGCCTCGAAATTCCTTCAAATCCTAGACACGAAGAGCCTCGAAAATGAGGGACCCAACGGAACCTCCGGGACTCAGGGATTTCTCGGGGATCGAGAACAAAACGACCATCGTCTTCTGAGTCCTCTGACCGTCAGACAAAGTCGGTACAACAGTGATTTATCGGACGAGTACGGAAGCTCGAGGTCCGAATCACCCGCGGACTCCTCGACCAGGAAGATCAGTGTCTTCCGCCGAGAGTCTCGATTCCGCAGCGTCAGAAATCCCACCCTCGAAACCGGCAAAATGAGCCCGAAAGACAAAAAACTATTGAAAATGATTTTAGTTATTTTTTCCTCTTTTCTTATCTGTTACTTACCGATTACGATAACCAAGACTTTCAAAGATGCAATCGACCTCCGAGGCCTCAACATCGCCAGTTACATTCTCATTTATCTCACGACCTGCATAAATCCAATTATTTACGTAGTCATGAGCTCGGAGTACAGATCAGCGTACAAGAACGTTTTGCTTTGTCGTAGCGAATCTACGGCCTCGAAAACCGCTGCCGCAGCTAATAATTTACCGACCGCGAGGACCAGGAGGTCGAAGCGACGGCGGGAAAGGAAAAAAGCAGCAGACTGTAATAATTAAAAAAGAAAACAACTGAAAAGTCGTAAGGAATGCAGAGCTCGCGATTATCTGCCGTTCGGACTGAGTCGCGAGCCTTTTTTTATTTTTTTTTCTATTTTTTTTTAAATTGGAGTAAAAATCGCGTCGACAATGTCGGACGATTTTCCTTCCATAAGAATTTGTTTGCTCCGTCGACCGTGTATTATTTATTTGATAAAAAATCCTCAGGTCCATCTGCAGCATCGAACGACCCAAAAGAAAATTCCAACACGAGGTCAAATAAGCGATTCCGTCTTCGGCGATGAGCTCAACAATTTTAAGACTTATTTTTTCCAAGACTGAATAATATTACGAGCAAAAAGTCCAGTTATTTATTAAAATTACCAAATTTTCCGTCTTTACATTTTAATTATTATTCTTTGACCGCGTAGATACCGATGTATCAGTGCGCGATGATCTCGACCTGAGGTTCGAGTCCGAAATGACTCTGGGGGACAGAAATTCGTCCGGAGATCGAAATGAATTTCTTGTGAATTTTAATACTTTTTCATTATTTCGATAAACCATGTTCCTACTTTTGAAAAATGAATTTAAATCAAAAACTAAGATCCGCGGAGAGATAATAATATAAAAAATTAGGATGGCATGATTTTTGAGAAAAGGCATAAAAAAATTTCATGAATATTTTATTGAAAATAGAAATTTTTACATTTTTCGTCGAATTCGTCGAAAAATCTTTCGGAGCAACGACACTGTACCAGGAAAATTTCATGTTTTAGTAATTTTTTATAAAATTGTCTCTCCGTGTCCACATGCACGCGTGTACATATGTTGCAACGAACGAGAATGGTGTTACTGACTTATGAATGTGTGACCATTTGGTAGTTGATTTTTTGAGAAACTTCATTTAAGGGCTTCCACGGGCGTAGGATTTTGTGAAAATTGATAAAAATTCTTGCATTTCTTGGTGATATATAGTTCGTGGAGTATATTGTGCGAACATGTTATAAAAAACAACGATTTCCGCGTTGACTTTGGATTTTAACGACTACAAATATCATCGAGAACACAAAATTCGTGTTTAAAAAATGTATTAATTAATATTTTACAACAGTGATGTTATCGCGTTTAAGACAAATGCTGCTGTATACATTTCGACGAACCTCGTACCATTATTATACATGTAACGTATAAAAGCATGTAATATATAATTAGCAGATAAAAAGAAAAGAAATATTGAAAAAGAGAAAAGGCAAAGATTTCGTTCTATTAGCCCAGCAATGATGAATGTTCGGTGGATTTGAAAGTATAACTAGAATCAATAAACGCCGAGCACTCTTCACCGTCAACGATAATTTTGAAAAATTAAATAACGAACATATTTGCTGAAAAATATTTATTTCTTCCTCAAATTATTTCCCTGAACGAGTAATCACAGAAAAGTTGCTTGTTCGACAGGAGGAATGGACTCGTGGGTCCAAAAGACCCGAGCTCGATGTTTTCTTCGCAGCAAAAATTCTTGGTCGACTCGATAAATGGTTTTTCGAAAAAATAAAAACGTCACAAAAAAGAGTCTGGGCGTCGAGTCCGAAAAGAATTCAAAGAGATCCAGATTTTTTTCTTAGGTGGCCGGGTCCCACAGACCCAGTGTGTGTAAGTGAACGAAATATTCGTGTAATCTCGAGATTTTACATGGAAAATTCGAATCGAGGCAAATTGACACTTGATCCAAAACGATAATGGCATTTCTGAGCCTTTGAAATTTTTTTATCAGTAATCTTAATAGAGGAACTAATTGCGATCAAGTGGTGGTGGAACTTGGGCAGCTTGAAGCGTAATAACGTTCAGTGGCCACTGTTTCTCGTTTCCACTCCCCGTTCGATTCGCTTGTTGCGGCGGCACCTTCATTATGTCCAACTTTGTTTCGCATTGACGTTTATTGTACTCGAGCCCAGCTGCTGCACCACACAGTCCCAACCCCGCCACCAACATCATCCATTTCATTATTCTAACAATAAAAAAAAACATGCAAAGTTAATCGTCCTTCAAAACGACTATTTCGCTCGATATTCTCCGTGCAATTGTCCGCTGTTTACGAATTTTCTTATAGTTTGCATTTTGCTGCAATGCAAACGTCTCGATTGCTATAAAAAATTCCGAGCATTCGGAATTCGGAGATTTTTACAAATGAATAAAAAGAAACAAGAGAAAAAAAAATTGGAATTCAATTCGTTGTGGAAAAAGTGCGACTGCTCGGACTTACCCAACTATTTTCATAATTTTGAAAACCATATCCAATGGATCGAGAAACTCATCACCCAATGTGACGCCTTCCTCGATCCAGAACAGGGGGAGCAGAGCTGTGGGGAAGTTTTTCATCGTTTCAACTTTTTCGATCGAGTAAACGAACATGTTGAATTGGAGACGATTTCTCGCGCTCATCGGAGTTCCGGTCACCGGTTCGAAGTCAATATCGATCTGATGATCTTCCTAAAGAAAAAATATTTAAAAATTAAGACATTCTCTTTGTATAATAATCCGGCCACGATGAAAAAATTATCGAGCTCGAGAATCTCTGTATCGTTGAAATTTAAAACGACACCTTCGTGGGACGAAGACCGTCGACTTGCTGCAAGTAAGATTCGTCGGTGTCGTAAAAATGTGGCAGCGAAGCGACCATCGGAGCTTTTACACATGGAAACAAATCGAAAAGCCCTTTTTTTAGGCACGTGTCTTTGGTCGAACAGAAACATTTTAGATCGGGATCGGTGCTCATGTCACCAAGGTTGATGGTATAATGATTGGCCTTTATTCCTGAAAAAGATTAACGCATTTTCAATGTGATCAGGGAACTGGATTTTTTAACTAATTTAATGGCAACAAAACTTTTGGCATTCAATTTTCATTTTTATAAATCTGAAAATTGAATAGAAAAAACGTCTCTACAAATAAATGAACAAAAAACGCATCTTTACTGGAATACAACGACTTGGAAAACGCCTTGGGTCAGATTGACCCAATATGCATTGATGGTGATGCCAATAAAACCACAACCTGCAATTTTCATTGAAAGTCAAGCTTAAATGTTTACGAGGTGATAATAAAAGTATAATTTGACCTCCGACCGATGTGTAAGTTCCATCCCAACGAGCACTCATGCTTCGACAGAGATCGGGAGAAAACGATATTACGTCCTCGTTCTCGAAGAGATAAGGATGAAAAATTGTGGAATCGGTTCCGTTGAAATCGTTGCAAGTTCCCTCTTCGGCCCAGGACGATAATTTCGGTTCGCCTCTGAATTCAACAAACTTACCGACATCTTTGACATCCTTAAGGCCTCGCTTCACTCTTATTCTGTCTTCGTACAACGATCCATTCTTCTAAAACATCAAGTCGTCAACGATCAATACTCACAGAAACAAGTAAATGGCTCCGATTGAATTTGGCAACATAATTATCAATAAGTATCCTTCGTTACCGATTTCTTTTATGGAAATCGTAACTTTTCAATTTTATTTCATTTCTGAGACAGAATCTCATGAGTCGTTCATTTTTAATTAATTTTCGGTCAATTCATATTTATCGAAAAATGGATAAACGGAATTTCGTCAAACTGATCGTCATTTTTTTTTGTTGAACAAATCCGATTATTTGAAATTATGCTGTCGCTTGTTTTTCTTGGTTTTTTTTTTTTAATTTATTTAAGAAAAAACAAAAACAAGAATAAATTGGCGTTGGAGATTGAAAAAAGACTCGGAACATGGAAAAGTGAATGACTGAGCGAAATTGTGAAAAATTGATGACGACAAAAAGCTAAAAAACAAAACGATGCAGTTACATGACCAAAAAGCGAGAATCGATAGTGATCTTCGCTCTCGACGTGAAGACCACCGGAGCTTTTTTTGAGAAGGGAACAGACTGCGGCACCCGCAAAATCTTTGACGGTGCAATCGATCGGTAAGCCACCGAAGATGATGTCATGGGCCGTCGCTCTGACGAATACGCTGTCAGGTTTTTTGAAAATCCCATCAATGGCTTTAGCTAAAAACACAAAAATGGACAATTTTTTCTTCATTTTTCAGTGTTTTTTTAAATTTCATTATCGCTTTCTAAAAAATCCCATGAAATTTGCACGATCATAGACACGTTCGTTGACAAGTCGAACGTTTGCGATCAATAACGATCGTCCACCATTTTACTGCTTAATTTCGATTAATAAAATAATTATAATTCCATTCGCCATTAATTTCAATTTGTCGATCAATGTCATTCTCCCAAGTCCCCGCAGACTTTGTTCCATTGTGTCGACGTCACGAATGCACTCCACTTAATAACCAACTGTTAAGGTAGTGAACTCGCCAGAGCGTTTTTCTACAGAATTTCGTAAAATTTTGAATACACGATCGGGACATTTTTATGAAATCTTGGGTTTGCGATCATTTGGAAAATTTTAAAAGCTTTTCAGATTTTTTAATTAATGTCTTAGAGCGAATTATGTTTTTATATTTTCTTTCATGATGAACTTTATTAAATATCTCACCGGATAGACCGATCATCGTTGGTTTGTCTCTCATAGTCGTCATTATCATTCCCAGCATAAGTAAATGAGGAAACACAAGTTCCTCTTCACCCGTAAGACCGTTACTTTTTGACGGATTAAAAATCCAGGTTTTCCTCTGACTGTACTCCACCGTATCGTCTTCTTCACGATCAACCAAATCAACCTTTTCCTTCCATTCACTGGCAACAAAAAATAATCAAATTTTATTTTGTTGTTGTTGTTTTTCCACAAAAACGTGTTTTTTGAAAGTTTTTTTAGGGAAATGAAGAAATGAGTTTTCTTACTCGTAGAAGTACGGGCCGATTTCTTGAACTATGGGCTTCTCACCCTGTTTTATTTCAGCTGGATTAGTTACGTTGAAGAGATAAACCTTGAATTCCAGTGGAATCGGCAATTTCGACCATACATCGCGCATTTCTGTGCCGTTTTTTAATATCTTGGCCTGTCATAGAAAATTGTCAAAAATTCAATGCAAGGATGCAATAACAATCGTTACGAGTATAATTTTGAATGCCCCTGTAAAACATTAAAAAATCGTAAAAATGTTTTTCCATCGACCCGATATTTTGATTAATTAATTGCATTTGGTGCATAATTTATTTTTCTAATTATTTATTACATGGAAAAACATCAAACAACATCTTCGAGTGATAAGTTTCGAATTGTCATATCCAACAACATTAAAAACGTTTCGTGTCATTCTCGGGGTACCAATTAACGAATCGGGCGGACGATAAGGGTAGAGGGAGGCAGTAATAACATGCCCTCTGCGAATTCCATTAAACCGTGGCGGCGTGTTGATATCGATGCAATACTCGTAAAATAATATCGTTATAATACTCGCGAGTACACGGCATGATCGTGACAAAATTACGTAAAGCCCAACAGTTATTTTTTTAAAGAAATAAAAAATAATAATATAATCGATAATTACGTGTGAATAATTTATTCAATTGAATAATCCATTATTCACTCGTTTGGTCATCACTTTTCCCTGTACAAAATCTAGAAATGCTTCGAAGAACAATTAAACTCAAAATATTGATGGAAAAGACGGTCAAGTGAGGCACTAATTTAAAAAAAAAATAATTACAACACTTTTTTCGTTTGACGATTAATTTCGATTTTTTTTTTTAAATTTTTTTCATGAACTTTGAATTTTTTTTTAGAAACAACTGAATTGTTTTATGAATTCAGAGAGAACTCGACGATAAAATGTAATTTTGAGTTTGTTGATTTTGTTTCGAGTTTTTTTTCTGATGAAAAAATGTTTAAACAAATAAATTAGTCAACGCGGATCAATATTTGCAAAGAAATTACTCACTGCGCCAACTTGTGATTTGAGTATCCGTGGAAAAGCTATCCAGCCGAAAATTATACCAAGAAAGAACAAAGCGCCTCCACCAATACCAAGTTTTTTAGGAAGCTCCATTGCAAAAGTACTTCCGTCGCGAAAACTGACGACAATCGGAAAAGGTTTCAAATAATTCACTATAAATCCTCGATCGAACCATATTTTCACGAGTTAATTTAAAAAGTAAATTCAAACATTTAATTGTTCTAACTTCACTGTAAAAAGTGGAGTTTTGGCAATCAGATATTCGCATTCGAACGCTGTGATTTTACTTGAAAATTTTTCCACCCAAACTGGATCGACACTTCGTCCGGTGACCAACGTAATCGTGTTTCATTTTTTCGAAATCAATTTTAACGGAAAATTTGATTTTACCATACAAAAAATTCCTCCACTAAATTGAGTTTTTGATCCTCGATTTTTTTTTCTCAATTTTAATGAGAAGAACTGAGTATTGTTGAATTTTGAATATCAAACTCGTAATATTGAGATTTTTTAAAAATTTTGTTCGAACTCGATTATTTCTTTGGTAACATATGAACAAATTTGGTGAAGGACATTGCAGTATCTAAACGTCGAATTGCGAGGGGTTGAACGATTTGAAAAAAAAAAGTTCGAACCTGATCCACCCAGTTTGTTGGCAGGCAAAACAAAAAGCTTGGGAGAAAATGCGGAAACGTGTAGCTAGGAAAAAAAATTTGTAAAAATTGGTACGAGCTAGTTCACGAAATTTTCTAATCGAGATAAATCGCATCAGCTAACCGACGACTTCCGAGACTCGCGAGAACGGACTGACAACCATAAGGCAAACATAGAAATTGTTATTCCCTCCTCCACCCGCTGTTTTCTCCAACAATTTCTCACCTTGTGTCTCTATGCAACTTTGCGCTTGCGCAGTTAATTTAAAAAAAAAACCATAAAAACTCACTATCGTCGGTGTATATTTTTCACATCAGTCGGCCAATTTGGTATAAAAAATAAAAATTTGCTATAATCTTTCAGAAAGAAAGAAATTGAAGAAATCTTTGAGAAATTGTCTCTCCGTGTCCAAATATGCACGCGTGTGCATAAAATTCTTGCATTTTTTGGTGAAACATAGTTCGTGGAATATATTGTCCGAACATGTTATTAAAAAAAAACGATTTCCGCGTTGACTTTGGATTTTAACGACTAAAAATATCATCGGAAAGACAAAATTCGTGTTTAAAAAATTTATTAATTAATATTTTACAACAGTGATGTTATCGCGTTTAAGACGAATGCTACTGTATACATTTCGACGAACCTCGTACCATTATTATACATGTAACGTATAAAAGCATGTAATATATAATTAGCGGATAAAAAGAAAAGAAATATTGAAAAAGAGAAAAGGCAAAGATTTCGTTCTATTAGCCCAGCAATGATGTATGTTCGGTGGATTTGAAAGTATAACTAGAATCAATAAACGCCGAGCACTCTTCACCGTCAACGATAATTTCGAAAAATTAAATAACGAACATATTTGCTGAAAAATATTTATTTCTTCCTCAAATTGTTTCCCTGAACGAGTAATCACAGAAAAGTTGCTTGTTCGACAGGAGGAATGGACTCGTGGGTCCAAAAGACCCGAGCTTGATATTTTCTTCGCAGCAAAAATTCTTGGTCGACTCGAAAAACGGTTTTTCGGCAAAATAAAAACGTCACAGAAAAGAGTCTGGGCGTCGAGTTCGGAAAGAATTCAAAGAGATCCAGATTTTTTTCTTGGGTTGCCGGGTCCCACAGACCCAGTGTATATAAGTAAACGAAATATTGGTGTAATTTCGGGGTTACATATGGTCAATTAAAATCGAGGCAAATTGACGAGTGATTCAAAAAGAAAATGTTATTTTTGAGCCATCTATTCTTGGATAGTTGAAGTTTTTTTTATCAGTTATCTTAATAGGAACTAATTGCGATCAAGTGACGGTGGAACTTGGGCAGCTTGAAGCGTACTAACGTTCAGCGGCCACTTTTTCTCGTTTCCACTCTCCGTTCGACTCGCTTGTTGCGGTGTCACTTTCGTTATGTCCAACTTTGTTTCGCTTTGACGTTTCTTGTACTCGAGCCCAGCTGCTGCACCACCCAGTCCCAACCCCGACACCAACATCATCCATTTCATTATTCTAAGAATAAGAAAAAACATGCAAAGTTAATCGACTCTCAAAACTTGTTTACGAATTTTCTTAAAGTTTCGCATTTCCGTTAGAAATTCCAAGATTGGAATTGACTTTGTTGTGGAAAAAATGCGGCTGCTTGGACTTACCCAACCATTTTCATCATTTTGAAAACCATACGCAATTGATCGAGAAACTCATCACCCAATGTGACGCCTTCCTCGATCCAGAACAGGGGCAGCAGAGCGGTGGGGAATGTTTTCATCGTTTTAACTTTCTCGATCGAGTAAACGAACATATTGAATTGGAGACGTTTTCTCGCGCTCATCGGAGTTCCGGTCACCGGTTCGAAGTCAATATCGATCTGATGATCTTCCTAAAGAAAAAATATTTAAAAATTAAGACATTCTCTTTGTATAATAATCCGGCCACGATGAAAAAATTATTGAACTCGAGAATCTCTGTATCGTTGAATTTTAAAACGACACCTTCGTGGGACGAAGACCGTCGACTTGCTGCAAGTAAGATTCGTCGGTGTCGTAAAAATGTGGCAGCGAAGCGACTATCGGAGCGTTTACACATGGAAACAAATCGAAAAGCCCTTTTTTCAGGCACGTGTCTTCGGTCGGACAGAAACATTTTAGATCGGGATCGGTGCTCATGTCACCGAGGCTGAGGGTATAATGATTGGCCTTTATTCCTGAAAAAGATTAACGCGTTTTCAATGTGGTCAAGGAACTGGATTTTTTAACGCTTTGAGTGCATACTGGGTCATTTTGACCCCACGAATGTTTTGTCACCCATTAGTTCGCATTTCATGGCAACCATTTCATTGGGCATTGAATTTCCGTTTCGAAATGTGGACTACAAAAAACCTCTCCACAAAAATTGGAATACAACGATTTGAAAAACGCCTCGGGTCAGATTGACCCAATATACATTTATAGGTGTGCACGCGAACGGTTTACTGGTGTCAATAAAATCAGAACCTGCAATTTTAATTGAAAGTCAAGCTTAAATGTTTACAACGTGACAATAAAAGTATAATTTGACCTCCGACCGATGTATAAGTTCCATCCCAACGAGCACTCATGCTTCGACAGACATCGGGAGAAAACGATACTACGTCCTCGTTCTCGAAGAGATAAGGATGAAAAATTGTGGAATCGGTTCCGTTGAAATCGTTGCAAGTTCCCTCTTCGGCCCAGTACGACAATTTCGGTTCGCCTTTGAATTCAACAACCTTACCGACATCTTTGACATTCTTAAGGCCTCGCTTCACTCTTATTCTGTCTTCGTACAACGATCCATTCTTCTAAAACACCGAATGGTCCACGATCAATACTCACAGAAACTAGTAAATGGCTCCGATTGAATTTGGCAACATAATTATCAATAAGTATCCTTCGTTACCGATTTCTTTTATGGAAATCGTAACTTTTCAATTTCATTTCATTTCTGAGACAGAATCTCATGAGTCGTTCATTTTTAATTAATTTCCGGTCAATTCATATTTATCGAAAAATGGATAAACGGAATTTCGTCAAACTGATCGTCATTTTTTTTTGTTGAACAAATCCGATTATTTGAAATTATGCTGTCGCTTGTTTTTCTTGGTTTTTTTTAAATTTATTTAAGAAAAAACAAAAACAAGAATAAATTGGCGTTGGAGATTGAAAAAAGATTCGGAACATGGAAAAGTGAATGACTGAGCGAAATTGTGAAAAATTGATGACGATAAAAAGCTAAAAAAGAAAACAATGCAATTACGTGGCCAAAAAGCGAGAATCGATAGTGATCTTCGCTCTCGACGTAAAGCCCATCGGAGCTTTCTTTGAGAAGGGAACAGACTGCGGCACCCGCAAAATCTTTGACGGTGCAATCGATCGGTAAGCCACCGAAGATGATGTCATGGGCTGTGGCTCTGACGAATACGCTGTCAGGTTTTTTGAAAATACTATCAACGGCTTTAGCTAAAAACAAAAAAACGATCATGACATTTTTATGAAATCTTGGGATCATTTGGGAAATTTTAAAAGCTTTTTATGTTTTTTAATTAATGTCTTAGAGCGAATTATGTTTTTATTTTTTTTTCATGGGGAACTTTATTAAATATCTCACCGGATAGACCGATCATCGCTGGTTTGTCTCTCATAGTCGTCATTATTATTCCCAGCATGAGTAAATGTGGAAACACAAGTTCCTCTTTACCCGTAAGACCGTTACTTTTTGACGGATTAAAAATCCAGGTTATCCTCTGACTGTACTCCACCGTATCGTCTTCTTCACGATCAACCAAATCAACCTTTTCCTTCCATTCACTGGCAACAAAAAATAATCAAATTTCATTTTGTTGTTGTTGTTTTTCCACAAAAACGTGTTTTTTGAAAGTTTTTTTAGGGAAATGAAAAAATGAGTTTTCTTACTCGTAGAAGTACGGGCCGATTTCTTGAACTTTGGGCTTCTCACCCTGTTTTATTTCAGCTGGATTGGTCACGTTGAAGAGATAAACCTTGAATTCCAGTGGAATCGGCAATTTCGACCACACATCGCGCATTTCTGCGCCTTTTTTTAATTTCACAGCCTGTCACAGAAAATTGTGGAAAATTTAATGCAAGGATGCAATATTACAATTATGCATATGATTTTGAACGTCTATGTAAAACATTCAAAAATCGTATTTCAAACATCAAACAACATCCTCGAGTGTTAAGTTTTGAATTATCATATCCAGCAACATTCAAACGTTCCGTGTCATTCTCGGGGTACTAATTAACGAATGGGGCGGAGAAAAAGAGGAGAAGGAGGCACTAATAACATGCACTTTGCGAATTCCATTAAACCGTGACGCGTGTTGTTATCGATGTAATACACGTAAAATCATATCGTACCAATACTCGCGAATACAAAGCATGATTGTGAGAAAATTACGTAAAACCCAACAATTATTTTCTTAAAGAAATAATAAACAATAAAGTGATCGAAAATTACATGTGAATAATTTATTGAATTGAATGATCTATTGTTCACTCGTTTGGTCATCACTTTTGCCTGTACAAAATCTAGGAATGCCTCGAAGACCAAGTAACCTCAATATATTGATGGAAAAGACGGTTAAGTGAGGGACTAATTAAAAAAAAAAAAAATTGTAACACTTTTTTCGTTTGACGATGAATTTCGATTTTTTTATTTCTTTTATTTTTCGTGAACTTTGACAATTTTTTTAGAAACAACTGAATTGTTTTATGAATTCAGAGAGAACTCAACTATAAAATGTAATTTTTGGTTTGTTGATTTTGTTTCGAGTTTTTTTTCTGACGAAAAAATGTTTAAACAAATAAAATAGTCAACGCGGCTTAATATTTGCGAAGAAATTACTCACCGCGCCAACTTGTGACTTGAGTAATGGTGGAAAAGCTATCCAGCCGAAAGTTATACCAAGGAAGAACAGAGCGCCTCCACCAATACCAAGTTTTTTAGGAAGCTCCATTGCAAAAGTACTTCCGTCGCGAAAACTGACGACAATCGGAAAAGGTTTCAAATAATTCACTATAAATCCTCGATCGAACCATATTTTCACGAGTTAATTTAAAAAGTAAATTCAAACATTTAATTGTTCTAACTTCACTGGATAAATTGGAGTTTTGGCAATCAGATATTCGCATTCGAACGCAGTGATTTTACTTGAAAATTTTTCCACCCAAACTGGATCGACACTTCGTCCGGTGACCAACGTAATCGTGTTTCATTTTTTTGAAATCAATTTTAACGCAAAATTTGATTTTTACCGTAAAAAAAATTCTTCCACTAAATTCAGTTTTTGATCCTTGATTTTTTTTTCTGAATTTCAATGAGAAAAACTGAGTATTTTTAAATTTTGAATATTAAACTCGTAAAATTGAGATTCCTTTTAAATTTCGTTCGAATTCGATTATTTCTTTGGTAACATATGAAAAAATTCGGTGAAGGACATTGCAGTTTCTAAATGTCGAATTGCGAGGGGTTGAACGATTTGAAAAAAAAAAAGTTCGAACCTGATCCACCCAGTTTGTTGGCAGGCAAAACAAAAAGCTTGGGAGAAAATGCGGAAACGTGTAGCTGGGAAAAAAAATTTGTAAAAATTGGTACGAGCTAGTTCACGAAATTTTCTAATCGAGATAAATCGCATCAGCTAACACGACGACTTCCGAGACTCGCGAGAACGGACTGACAACCAAGACAAACATAGATATTGTTATTCTCCCTTCCACCCACTCTTTTATCCAACAATTTCTCACCTCGTGTTTGCATGCAACTTGGCGCTTGCGCAGTTTAGTTAAAAAACAATCAAAACTCACTATCGTCAGTGTATTTGCCTTAAAATGCGTAGGTCGAACCTCATGCAATCCGCAGGTCCGTGACCTTCACCTTCGTAACTTTTTACTAACATTGTACGAACGCGAATTACACTTTTTTCCCAATACGATGAATATTCTACAATTCCCAATTTTCCCTGTAGTGTCATTTTTCTAGCAGAGCATAGAATCCGAGAGACTGTTTTTTTTTTATTTCAAAAATTCAAATTTCCCAAATCAAGTGACTAAAAAGCAACGTTTCCCAAAGAAATCAGTACCTTCCGCAATTTTTCAGAATCCGAAGAAAACAAAACGTTAAAAAAAAAAAATTTATTGGAAATTCTTAAAAAAAAAAAACTGACTCTGGATGCTCAGTTTTTTTTTCTTCTCTCTGTCCAGGACAAAAAAATTCCATTCCGTTGAATATTCGGCGTCGAAGTCAGATTGAAAAATAAAATCTTACTTTTTTTTTAATTTTTTTTTTTATTTCTCATCGAAGGAATAAAATGTTTTTGCGACAATTACGACAATTTGTGGTTACGAGTTGGAAAAAACTGCAACCAACCGCAGTCAGCGGTGATACATCGTCCGCGGCTCCTCTACGAAGAATTGGAGAAAAAACTTTGTTGCTTTAATCACCTACTTATACGATTCACCTTTGCCCTCTTCGAGAGTAATAATTAGGAGAGGTGTAACTTTTCTTCGCCTGATTCGCCTTGACTGTTCGAGACAAAATGACGCAATAAAAATTACACCGATTCGTGGCGTTTTTTTGGACTGCCTGGGAGTAAAAAATCCGAGCAAGTTCGTCGAAGAATGATCGAACGATATTCAGAGTCGTACTTTCGAATGCCATCGACATATTCGTGATTTTTGCAAGAATAAAAAATAAAAAATAAAAAATTTGCACAAAACTGAGAAGACAGTGCAAAAATATTGGATTTATAGCTCCAATAAATAAAGTAGAACGAAGATAGACCGAGAGACGGTCGAAAGAATATTTTTAACACTACCTTACGAAAGAATTTCCGCAAACGATTTGTGCCTAATTATCCTTCACCTAGAAAAGAATTCACATTCATTAAATAATATATTGATTGTCCGTAGTTTCGAAGCTATTTTGTCTGGTGAAATTGCTCGGTGTCAAGTTTCACGCTGCTGGCTGTAAAGGTGTAGCGCCGTAGGTGGCATCTCATCAATTAACCATCAGCAATGGTAGTTTCGTTCACGCTTGCAACCCTCGAGTATGCATAGCATTTACGTTTTTATCAATTGACTCATGACCAACACTTTATAGAAATTCGACCCTCGGCTTCTGGTCGATTGTCCCTAAAGACGATGTTACCATGGGCAATGCACATGCGAGTATAAAAGAATTACGTCACGTGAGCGTAAGGACACTGCTTCACGAGATTTCGTCCAGGCATCATTTTGCATTTTTTGGAACGATCTAATTTACATTTTCTGGCTTCTCACTTCTCCTTGAAGTTCCCTGACGCTTTGACGAAGCTGTTGCTTGGCCAAAGGACACGTGGAGCTACTCCCTGGCAAGTATAGCCACGTCATCGACTTTGAAAGACTCGAAAAAATTTTAAATTGTGTTGATGACATTTTTCTCAAATATTATGTGGCCTAGGTCTCTGAAATATTCTGCAGGACCTCGCAGGATATGTTTCCTGAGGTGCTGTAGAAATCTCAAACTTTTGGGACTTCTTTGCTATTCATTGTGAAATTCCTTAATGGAAGCTCCAGCAGAAAATCGTTGCTACGTCGTTTACAAGGATTTCCAGCAAGGATCATGGAGATCCAGACTTTCGTGGCTTCTTTATAAAAAAACGAAGACAATGTCCCATACAGGACTGCACGTGAATGATTTTTGTCCTTAGTCTCGCGTAGAAGTTGCTGGATCATCATCGTCCAGACTTCCACACGAGCCTGATCGATGGGAAGCCAAGAGTCCACGAAACGAGTAGCTATTCGTTTAGTGACGCCGCGAGTGTCAAATCTAACACCTGCCAGTGACACCGGAGGGCGAAGGTCGTTGGAGGTTAATAAAGAATGAGAAGCATCGCTCGTAGAGTGTGAGCTCGATTACACCTGCTGCCGCGCGATGTAACTGCGAAGGTTGCCAACTTTTGATTATGCCAAAGAAGCACCTATAGTCTTTGAACTCGCGATTCAGAGGTCAAAAACGTTCTTATTGAAAACGGAAACTCATCGCCAATGACACGGACATGGTCGATTCTTTGAGACTTATCGATTTCTCTTCTCAAATGCCACGCGTCTAACAGGCTTGGCTTTTCGAGCATCAATCATTTAAGAGCTCGTTTGAAACAATTGGATAGTTGCATTGCGATGGATAATTCATTGCTTGTTGCTCGAGCTTTGCACTTATTTCTCTTCCTGATCAATAGACCAACCAAATGTGAAAAAATCACTGCTGCATTATCGAAACTCCATCAATAAGTTGCCCCAATGCTGCCTCCCAAGAACACCTTCCGAGTTCCACAGCCAGCGAGTATTATTCGCATCTGTAGAGGTTGATGGTTGGTTGGACCGAAGGATCCCTGCGAGTTGGATAAAAATACAAACTGTAGCCTCCATTTTAACAGTGCTTTGGTTTATTTAGTTAAAAAATTTACATTATGTACAGGTACTGCTTGGGCTTCATTGAAAAAACAGAAGCAATTGGTAGATTGAACTTTCGTCGGAGCTCCACTGTTTAGACTTTAATACGCGGCAGGTTTATTCAACCGCGATAAGGACCAACAGGTCCAACCGGGTCCAACCTTCGGGAGCCAGAGCTCTCGATTTTCCAAGGAGGAAAAGTGGGTGATCGATCTTGCAATTAGTCTACCAGGCCTGACTGTAATGACTCTTTAATTGATGTCCTCCGTGTATGGCAACAGGGACTGGATAGGGTTTGGGTACATGATACGGAACTGCAACATGGACCGGGTAAGGTCGATCCACGTGGACGATTTTTTCAACTGGAACAGGGTAAGGCCGTGGGACTGGAACAGCGACTGCGTAAGGTCGATCAACCGGAACTGGCCTATCGACGGGAACCGCATAGGGACGATCTACTGGAACAGCGACTGGTCGATCGATATGGACTGGATAAGGTTTCGGCACCGGGACAGCAACTGGCACTGGATAAGGTCGATCTACGTGGACAGGGACAGCCACAGGCTTCGCCACTGTTTGGTAAACCGGCACAGCAACTGGCACTGGATGAGGCACCGGATGGGCTACTGGAACTGCTTGAGGCACTGGAACTGGCACTCCAACCGCTTGAGGAACCGGCACAGCAGCTGGAATGGGAAAGAAATACATGGATCGTCCAAGTCAAGGTCACAATTTAAACTTCATCAACTTTGCTTCCCAGATTTTTCTTAGTCGCTCGAAATCAGCTGATTTGGCCCGCAACCCGTTAACCTTTTTCGCGCTATCACTCGCGCAATTATAAATGAAAAAATCTGGAAAAATTCATGCTCGATCTTCGGACTGTACTTTTTAATCGAACGTCGAAATTTTATTTTTTTTCTTCTTATTTTTGGTCAATTTATTTTTTTTATCGAGTTTCAATGTCCGAAGAAGACTGGTCGATGCGAAACTTGTTTTTTAATACAACAAAGTTGAATTTTCTGCTTTTATTTAAAGCAGAACTCAAAATTCTCATTCGATATTTGGTAATGACACCAAAACGATATTTTTTCACGATCCAAAGACAAAATCGGTACGAAAGTTGTCACGGTTTTCAAAATTAAACAAACAGTGAATAGAAAAAGTACTTTTTGGCAGTGTAGATAGTTTTTGTTGTGCCATTTGGAAAAGGTTTGCTCCCTATGACGATCTGGGTCTCGGACCTCAAAGGCTCGATGATATTCCCATGAAACAAAATCACTCACCGACTGGATGACTAACGAACTGTTCCGGATGGTGGTAATGGAAATGATGGTCGTGAGGGATCGCGGGCTCTGGGTTCCCATGCGAAAACTGGTGGTGAGCAACTTCGTGAATCGGGGCTGCTGCATTAACGGGTGGACCATAAACAGCAGACGGTTGAAACTCTTCATGAGCGTGTTGATGATGTCCGTAAGCGAGATTAACGAGACCGCGTTTACCGTGTTTCTTCAGAGCCTCGGAATCATTCTTGTCTTTTGGGTCCACCCTGATGGCAGTGCTGACTCCAAAAAGCAGAGTCACGATCTGCGAAGCACAAAATATAAATGTTCTTTGAGTCCATCGGAACGATCACCTTGTCACCGCCAACATAATAATCCAAAAAATCAACAATCGACGAGGCTATTTTTCAAAGTGTCTAAACAAATTAGTACCAGAATAAACTTCATGGCAAATGGTTCCTAACACGAGCGTGGACAAGTTGGAACTGACTTTGCTCATCAATATTGACCTCCATAAGTATTTATAGCCCCAGCATATCCTGCATTGAAAATGAGACGTCGATTCCTCGCACTGATAGGTCTTCAGCGATTCAAATGCGTAACTTTCCCTGTTTCTAATCTTGGACCTTCGCCAAAGACGTGTCGAACTGTTACGATTTCAACGGGACGTTTTCTTCTTCGATCCTTCCACCATAACATCGTCTGTCACTTTTCTAATCCATGCTTTATTACGTACTCGCGATTAATCATCACTAGTTTTCGTAATCAATTAACTAAAGTACTATTCTAAGCATTCGGCCTATGAATTCCAGACATTTTGTCGCGAGCATTATAAATTCCACGTTTCATTGACAGTGAGAATCTTGGCTTCGATCTCTAAATTCTGAAATGCATGGAGAAGTAAAAAAATATCAAAAATTACTATGGCATCATAGTTCCCTGGTATCATTTCGTCCCTCTGAAGGATTTTAGCCAAGACGTAGTACTTTCTCATTAATATTCTATTGAAAATAGCGACTTTGACATTTTTCACCAAATTTTCACATTTTTCGCTCAATTTCAGATGAACAATGACTGAGCATTTGGTAAAATCTCTCAGAGGCACGATATGGCACCAAGAAACTGTGATGTCTTCGTAACTTTTGATATTATTTTCTCTCCGTGTACAAAATTCGATCGAGCGCCGATTTATTTTTCATGTAATATCGAGAATTTTATTAACTCAATCTCAAGGACACTGGACCGTTGATATTTTCGTACCTGTTAAAGTCCCATTTGGACAATATTTAGCCGGATATTAAAGCTACTCGATTGCTGTGACATCCGGTACAAAAATATCTTCCCAAATAGCCGCAGTAACGAAATCTGTTGGCATAAGCGACAGCAACTTGCATCCCGCACCGTGTGCAATTCTTTTTTGAGAGTTTATCTCATGAAGCTCCATAAAGTTCAAATCATCGTTGAAACTTTTTTCCGAAAGGTAGAAAATTCAAAGTCCATTTTTTTTTAAATCCGAACAACGAAAAAGTCGATTAACTGGTTCACAGTTAAAAATCGTCCATTTTTTTGAAACTCCAGTAATTTTTTTCATATCGACCACAAAGTGTTCATTCAAATTTCATCGCAGGTAATTTTTTCCGCGTCTAATTTTTATAAGTACGAATGTGTGTGTCTAAGCCCATGGTGTCGCGCGGTTATGCGATCGTCGTATAGTGTCGAGTCCCCTGCTCGATTATGAATAATTAATGATGCGTACGCGAGTGAACTCGACGCCTTCCCTAGAAGTGGCTCGATCGCGTTAGAAAATGAAAGTCAAGAAAGTACCGCGCACATAGTGCAAGTGGCTTCGTTTTACGCGAAAGGTTCCTCCCCTCGCCCCTTCGCCTCACACATTTCCACGGTCGATCTCGTCCATCGGACACATTTACACACTGCATACTCTATAATTTACAAACTGAATTTACTCTATATTCACCGATGATCATACCACCTTAAGAACATACACTCCCGAGCTGTGGAAACAATTCCAGTCCAATGGTCCAATTGCACGGACAGTGTGACTTTTTTTTTCAATAAATTTTCAAATTTTGCGAATGGTCTGAGCAGAGGACTCGAAGAATTTGCTGCTGCTTTTTTCTATAATATGATCACGAATTTTATTTGTGCCCTTTTCACACAAAACGTCACAGAGCCAATTTTGATAAATAAATAAACATAATAATTAAATATTTAGTTAATTAAATTAATTGAAAACTCAAACACAAACCGAAATAAAAAAATTGAAAATAAAAATAAAAAAATTAATAAAAATCCAAATAAATTGTGGCTAGTTCTCTATAAAAAAAATGTTCTCGAATGATCTGGACATTTGGAGAAAATAATGTCAAAAATCAAGGCAATCTATAGTTTTTATTTAATTTTGTATCAAAAATTTCGGAATTTTTGACATTTTTTGACAAATTTTCATATTTTTCGGCAAATTTCACATGAAAATTTATCGAGTGTTTGCTAAAATCGTTTACAGGCACAATAGGTGCCCGGAGAGAATTAACGTGCCATGGTAATTTTTGATAAAATGTTGTGTATGGTGTTATTAATATTTTCCCTGGTGCAGAGACTTGGTAAATTGTCATGGCCAATGTTTTCCATTCGACGGAACAAGAATTGACAGTATTGGCAAAAAAAAACTCGTTTTCCAGTTCGCCCCATACGAAATTCGTCGCAATATTACTTTCTCGACATTCCTTTTCCATAACTAACTGGCTATCGTCATCGTTTCACCGGAAATCAGAGCGTTCGATACGACGAAAGAATAATAAAGCCGGAAGTGGGTCGCGCAGTGTCTGTTTTGTTGTTTCTTGCGCTCGAGCACGCGGTCACCCAACCGTCTGTTGGTTCGTCGCCTTTTTAATAGAATCTACGAAATTTTTTTCGAATGTCGAGACTCGCTCGCGACACTGTGGCTCATTTTTCCGACACGTGATGATTTTTCTTATTTCTCATTATTCTATCGAGAGTCCACGCAGCAGCCGGCCACGCACATTTATGTGGACCGGTTACATCGAAAGTTCACGATCCAGCATCGTGTGCACGAGGCCACGCCACACACGAGCTAGATCGTCGAGATTTTTTCTTCCTCGTGCGAAGAAATGCCCGGAAATGCGACACAACAATCTGCACAGTGCCAAGCATGGTATGATTGTTAAATCCGGTCACAGAAGCGAATCTAGAATCTCGAGTTCCGACCACTGGACCACTCTCGATCTTTCAAGAGAATTATATCGATCGGGTAAATGTATAAAAGCGCTCAGCTCAACTAGCGAATTAAACAGTCCGTGGTAACAACAGTGAACGCCATGTTGAGGTTTCTGGTGAGAAATTTCATCGCAATTACTATTTTTTTCACTGTAAACCGAATTTCGTTGGAATGCAACAAAATCATGTTTTTTCTTCAGTGGAGCTCATAATTATTATTTATTCGATCCCAACGATAAAACGAATTTCCTCGCGACCCAAAAACTCAATCGACGCGAAAAATTACTCTGATTTTCAAAATTCAATAAATAATTAATAAAAAAAAAAAATATTTCGTTGAATCTCAACGTTGCAAAAACTGCAACATTGTCTAGTTGCTTAATAACTTAATAATTTAATTATCGCAAGTATGAAAAAGTTACTCCAAGTTTTGAAAAATATTTTTCACATTGTTCGACCCCATAAGCCTCATTGATTTTTCATGGTTCTCCATATGGTGCTCGAGATTTCGATAAATGCAGAAAAAAACTAAAAATTCCTCACGAGTTTATTCCACGAACACCATAAATCCGCAAATCGTTCATTCTCGAGTATAAATGGAATTTCGAAACCCGCAGCTTTTGTTGGCACTCGTGAGTGGTTCCGCTTTGGGCTCGGAGCCGGAAACAGAAAATGGAAAACAACGAAAACGTGGAATTTTGAACGATGGTTGGGTCGGTATTTCAAATCCTTACGGTTATGGGCATGGGCAGCCATGGAGCGAGAACAGTAATCCATGGAAAGCCCTGAAAGTCTCATCGGGACTGCATCACAATCACGGAGGGTATAAAAAAAAAAAAAAAAGTTTTTT
>JBAJMU010000008.1:8794824-8812446 GCA_037952995.1 Hyposoter didymator
TTTTTTTTTTTTTTTAATCATCTTACGTCATATTTTTCGTCCGATCGAACAAAATCTCTCGACGGACAAAAAAATACAGAAAATTTCCTCCACACGACAATTTAAATCAACTGGATTTGATTTTTTTTTTTTTTTTCATCATTCGACTTACGTGGCTAATAAGTACTGGTATTTTTTTTTTTAATTTTTATTATTAATATTATTTATATTATTTGGCAAAACTGTCCTGTCACGGTTTACGGTAAAAAAGCTAGCCGCGCGCGGAAAAAGCGTTGGCGGTTGACACACACAACAAAATCTTCGATCGTGTCTTTCTCGTGACCCTACGATTTCGTGTTTATTTAAAAAAATATCAGGAGAAAGACACCAACGAGGTTTACAAATGTTTCCTTTTCTTTTTTATCCTTCATCAGATTTTTCGCAGCTGCAGTCGTAAATCGGAAAAATGTTGGTTAACGATTATCCTCATTGAAAATTCTGTTTTATTATTTTTTCACACAAATTCGCATCGAGAATTCAGGATTTTGGGTTCTATGGTGAAAATAGAATAAGCGGAAATCCATTGATTTTCGTGTCCTTATTAGTACAATATTGAGGAAAATTTTCCACTGAAATTCGTGTCTAAAAATTATGTTTTTAGAATTATTGATATTTATTTGATTTTTTCCACAAATTTGTCATTGAGAAGTTTTTTCGACGTGACTGCAAGTGCGAAATTGACTGAAAATAATTGCTGCGCTCCAGTGCAGTCAAATTGGCCCATTTTATAAAATTCATCGTAAGAAATATACGTCGAGCGATAGAGAGAATTTTTTTTTAATAAGATATTTCAGGAACCATGAAAAAAAAAGAAAAAAAAAAACACAACGAATAAATGTGAAAATTGGGCGGAAATTTGACTCAGCTCGAATAAACGATATTCGCAAATTTATTCACACAACAATTATGACAAGGCAAACGCTGTTATCCGCGCTCGTGCACGTGTCTTATTCGTGGCTCCTTATTTATAAATCTCAAGTTTAGTTCTCTTAATATTAAATAATAAATCATAATGATTAATAATTAATTACAATTTCATTAGTTGCTAGGACTGTCCGCTAAGCCTAAGGTCGAATAGCCCTAAAGATAATTCAAGATTTGGGGAGGGGTGAGGGTGACGAGTGTGGAGAACGTTTACAAGCATTTACAAAAACTTATCACATTTTGTTTATTTTTTTTGTTTTTTTTTTCTTTCCATTCCATTTTTTTTCTACGTTTCGTTTTCGTTTGTTGCCTGCCGTAGCGATTCTCTCGCGAAAAAGCTTAGTGATTCTGTTTGGCCGTAGAATTTTCGTAAATCCCTTGAAATTGAATGGAAAATGAAAAAATTGTTTAGTATTTATGAAAAGAATGGACAATTTTGATATTTTGCATCGGAGATTTGAGGCGAAGGCTCCGTTTCGATAAACTAATTTGGCAGGTTTCTTTCTCCACAGGACGTTCCACTCTTTTCGTTTCTTTTGGTCTGTACAATTTTTATTTTTTGCGACGCGATAAGGAAAACGAAAAACAACGACCGGGCTCTGCTCCATCAATTTTGTTCTCCTCGATCGTACGACTACGCATATACATATTGAGAGATTGCTTCCTGCACAGGGAGGAAAAAAGTGACGTAGCAAAAAAATTTATTTCAATTTTGTAGAAAACAAAAAAAAATCGATTTTGTATATTCGAATAAAAAAAACTGGGTACCGAGTAAAATCGCTGTCGCACGAACTCTCAATTAAAAAAAACAATCGTTTTTGTCAGCAACGATTATTAAGAAAAAGAAAATCATGTAAAGATCAGTCTCGAAGGTCAAACGATACAGAGAGTCTCGATTTTGGCAGGTGTCAATGATATAAAACGAACTTACCGGAATAACGCGTTTCCCATTAGCAAGAATTTCCATCGGAACTAAAAAGCGATAGTGAAGAAAAAAAAACGATTTTTTTTTTTCTTCGAAATGATTACTCAAGTATTTTATGTACACGAGGGATGAGGGCAAGGGATGGGGATACATTGCATGGCTCACGATAACAGTGATTGTGCATTTTAGCATCCCGAGTTTTTCTCGTAACGAGGAATTTTTTCAGCCACTGGGGCAACGTCATGAATAGATCGATAATTTTGTAGGATGATTTTGAAATATACGAAAAAAGTATATCGCGCAATATCCAAGCGAAGGGATGACGCAGATTCGAAAATAATTGCACAAGATTTCCCATGGCACTCCAGGACCTTTTTCTCGTAACCTCTATTAACGTAATATCCGCTGTTACGAAAACAGAGTTCCTGGTGCACACACTTTTGGCTTCATGGGAAATGGATGTAAAAAAAGTCGTAATTTTGACACGTCGCTCATCTGCAACTTCCCAAGCTTGAATATTATTCAGTAAATAATGAAAATTGGAAAAAAAGCATCGTTATCATCCCCAAGTTATCGAAAGTTTGGCAAGGTTCAGAGTCGAACAGGGGATCGAAAAAATCCAGCGTACTAGACCGCGATTATCTCTAGAGGGTTGTAAAAAGCTTTCTCGAAGCGTAAGTAACCACTAATTGCATTCTTTCGCAATCCTACGGATAAATACACCGACGATTTCTTTTCCGTTTCAAATTTCGTCACAATTAGTCGAATTTTGTTTTTTCTTTATTAAGGCAGTAGTCTCGTGCCACAGTCACGTTCGCTGGTTCATTCTCGAGAAGAAAAACGCAGGACTACTGCCTCGACACGTTCCATTCTCCTTGTAGTCGTTCGGTTGTGTGTTTGTGTGTTTTTTGTGTGTTTCTCAATCTCGCGGCAAGTTGCACGAGGGCAGTTGCTTCGATTTCACGTCGAGGAACGCGAATGATTTTTTTTTTGACACGCGACTAACGTAAAATAATTTTGCGTTCGTTTTTTTTCCATTTTGTTAAATTTTAGTCTTGAGACTAATGTGAGCGTTTGAAAATTTGTACCACACCATCGTATCGAAGTCGAGAATTAACCGTTTACCCTTGGAGTTGATTCCCTGGGTCTGGGAGACCCGGTCGACTCAATAATGTCGATTTTTTCGCATTTTCCTGCAACTGTCAAGTCGAAATTCTTAGGAACCAATTTGTCGTTTCTGCTCCGGAGAAAAATCGCAAGTTTTGATCTTCTTCGGGTCTCCCTGACCCAGGAGGCTACTCTCAAGGTCAAATTCGTAAAAATGAGCGATACTGCCATTGAGATCAAAATCTAACCTCTTTCTTAATTATCGTGTCAATGTTAATACTGATTCGTAAGAAAAAAAAAAAATTAACGTTCGATAAAAATTTGACAAATTGCTGAAATTTTTTTTTTTCTCAACATTTTTTTTTGCTCCTGAAAAAACGGAGATTTTGATCGAACGTGAAAAATTGAGTCTTTTCGGTCGTTTTCCCAGAGTTTTTGGGGAAACGATTTTCTACAAATTCTTTACGAAAATTTTGAGTTTTGAGGCGCAGAATTTTTTTAATGCGTTTGGACGTTTATAAGTTATTTTTCGATGCAACACGAAGCAAGGATTCTCGGGGCATACGTCGTGAAACGATTGGAATACAATGAGGTGGTTCATTTGGCACCGAAAATTTGTTCAATTATTTCTACGATGTTGACTCGGTAATCGGAGGCTAGATTTTTGAACAATAGTAACGACCAACACGAGGAAATGACAGAGGGCTCGAATTCCTTTCGAGTTGTCGCTGGAACTGGCAGAATTATTATTTTTGTCCGATTGCTAATTCTACTGACTCCACGAATTTTTTTTGTTATTATTATTTTGCGACGCTTCTTGCGCAACCGCGTAGTTTGTTAATTTTTTGGTAACGGAAATTTTCGTCGATTTTATCGTTGGCGAAGGTCCGATGGCATTTTTCTCATCGATCGGAGACGGAAATTCGAGAAAATCGCGGTTTCTTCGAGTTCCGAGAACTTTGTGGCCACAAATCACTTTTTTTCCCTTTTTCTCTTTTTTTGGAGCGACCATCTGATTTTTTGGATTCACGGCCACGTGCGTTCAACAATTTACAATCTAGTACGCCGGAAGAATATCTAGACGGCCGAGTCTTTACCGACGAAGCCGGTCTTCGAGACCGACCTTTTGCCATCGAACGTTATCGATGTCTCGCGTCTCAGACCCGAGTCGATGATCGGCGTTATTTTCTTCTCTTCCTTCAGTGGCTCTTTCTCTTCTCTGCAAAAATAAAAACCAACAAATTCGCCAATCAGTCATTGCTTCTTCTCACTTTTGTACGAAATATTTCACAACGTTTTTTTTACGTGTTTCTCTTGTGCAAGACAAAAGCGAAATAAAAAAAACAAAATCGATCAAAATTCATTTTAATTGGAAAATAAATAAATCCACATGCTCGCATTCTGCATTTTTTCATTTTGATGCACAAATATTTATGCATCAGGAAAATGCGGTTGATTTTTCCCTAAATTTTTTTATAATTTCGTTATTTTTTGAGCCTCGAAATTTATTCAAAATTCTGAAACCTCGAATTTCGAAAAAAAAACAATAGTTTCTCGCGTACATTGAAATTCTACAAGTTTTGTCAAATTTCTTGAATGCATTGCTATGTTTAACTGCAAACAGAAAATCACGAAAGAAAATTGGAATTATTTTCCCTTCGAATATTGTTCCTTGTTGAAAATTTAAAGAAACGAATGAAATTTTTGCCAAGAGCAACGAATCGATGAACATTGTTGATTGTTGATTCGAATTTTGCTTATTATTTTACATTACAGTCCGAATATCAATGTGTGAGTTCATGCAGCATAGCCAAAGCGTCAAGCTCTCGTTGATAAAGATTAAAAATAAAAAAATGTTTGTGACAAAAATCATGAGATCTGAAGACAATAAAAAGCAAGAAAAAAACAAACTGAATAAAGGGAAAAAGGTGTGAATCTCTAATGCTTGTGAATGGTTGGCGGCACACAGAAGGCAAAACTGAAGATTGACGAGACAGAACCTCTTACAGTTTTTCTTTTTTTCTTTTCGTTGAATTATTTTTTTACTCTCAAGAATTTATTTGGGTCAGAAAATTTCGGCAACAAAGGTAAAAAAAAAAATCTGGAATGAACGAAGCGAACTAATCGACGAAGTGTTCAGTAAATACGTCGCTTAGCATTTTGACTTCTAAAAACGCCGATTGCTCGAAAAATTTCAATATCACAGAAAAAAAATCTTTTTTTTTCAAATCCAATCAATTTTATTGCCAATGATCGTAGTTTTCGATAAAAAAAATAAAAAAAACTCACAGACACAAAAAACTAATTGATAAAATCGAATTGAAATTTCACACAAATAAAAAAGTGCAATTTTAAAATGTTTCGAAAAAATGTCGATAGATCGAGAAATAATAAATATTATTAAAAAAGTTAATCGATCTCTGTTCCTAGCGACGATAATTCGAAATCATGCGAAGTGGGAAAGCCATGTCATTGTTGAAAATTTGCGCGCTCAGAGCCATGCTCATTAAAAAATTCGTATGACACGTTTTGTTTTTTTTTTCACGAATAATTAAACGAGTAATAAAAATTATCAATTATGCTCGAATTATAAAAATAATAATAGATTGTTACATATATATATGAGGTTATATATATATGCTCTTACATGGCGGTATGTTTGACCAATTTAATGGTATTCTTTCCGCTACCCGAGTCTTGTATTGCCGTAACACCCGCCACATTGGCCATTTTTTGGTCGCAATAGGGCAATGGGAACCGCCAACCGTAAAGACTATAAACGGTCGAAGAAAAAAGACAAGAAAACATATACGATGGGAATATCATGAGAGATGATTCATTAGCTACTTGTTATATTTTATTGCCTAATATTTATTATACAGAGTGTCCCGATCGTTGTATCGTTACGAAGAAACGATTGGCTCCTGATTATAAAATAATTGAATAATTTCGTTTCACAGCCAAAAGTTCAGGTTTTTTTTATTTTTCATTTTTAAAAAATCGTTCCTTTCGTCCGTTGAACGATTTTCATGGCTTTTTGTCTCGTGATTTTACAATTTTTCGAAAATCTGAGTCAAAATTCACTTCAGAGTCTCTTCGATTCAGGACATCCTGTATATTTTCGAATTCGCACTCTAAATTTATTCCGCACCTTGTTAGTTAGAGAAAAAAATTGAAAATTAAAAAAAAAAAACGTGAAAAAAATGCAATTTTTTATTTTGGCCAACTGAGTCGATTGAAATGGTGATAAAGAATTTTCAGTCTATTGTGAATAATTGTCGAACGAAATTTAATGGAAAAAATATCCTGCAGTTTTTTTTTCGATTTTTTAGCTCGAAACAAAAATATTATTCGAGGATGATTTTAATTTTTTTTTTTTCCATTTCTGAAAGTAATTGAAGGGAAATTATTGCGAGTAATTCGACGAGTAACAAAAAATGATTTTTGAGGTGAATGATGGAAAATAATTTTGAGTACGAAAAAAAAAAGAAAAAAATAATTTTTGTTTGTGTTACGAGCACGGAAGTATGAGTAGAGAAATCCAATGACATGATAGCGCCAGACTTGCCAAAGCATAATTGTATAACGACGTAATAATATAAAATATGAAAAAGTACAAATTCTGTAAATAATTGAAAAAAAAGTAGCAAATCGGTCAGCAAAGTTTTGAAACAAATGAATGTTTTTAAATTTGACAAAATAGAGAGTTTACGATGTTTTTGTTTTTTAGTGAAACAGCAAGAAAAGTTCAAACGTTGATTGGATTTTTATAGGTGATAAAAAATTTGGAAAAACTTTTAAAAATTATTCTTACCTCCCGAGCTTTGTGTCCTCCTCGTCCACTGGCTTTTTTCTCGATCTCTCACAAACGTAGTATATAATTCCTAATACACAAAATCAAGAAAGTTAAAAACAATGTCTATTTTTATTTCTTCGTATTTTATTGTCTCTGGCCATTGAAAAACGATTATTTGCTACGCGTTTGGTCGAAATGTTCCAAAAAAACGAACCAACAAAGTTTTAAAAAATTTCAATTTTTTTTTCTTCATTTTTTTCGCATTTTTCCCCGAGCATTGGAAAACGATAAATCGCTTCCCGTCCAATCGAATTACGCTCATAACCAGTGTTCAGAAACCGCCATGATTGACTTGGATAACATGAACGTAAGCACGACTCTGTATTCGTGACTCGAATTTCGACCAAAATTAACGCTCCAATTATTTCTCGAGAATATCAAAACGAAATTGTTTAATTACCTGTTTTGTATGTACAGCAGCAAATAATATCGATGATGACGATCAGAAGGAACAATGCAGCGATGACGATACCAATAATGGCAGCACTCGAAATCAAGGGTCCTTTATGAACGAGTGGCATATTGTCCCCTAAAAAAAAGATGGAGAGAAAGAAAAAAAATGGCATTACTGTGGATGATTGAATTTTGGAGTAAAAATTTGCGTTCTGTTAGTGCGAAAAGCAATAACGATAGGGTGTTTGGTGATGACGTAATTGACCATCGGAAAATAGGAGAAACCTCGCGAGAAAATATTTAAAAAGATTTCCCACAACCAGTGAATCGAAGCTCCAATATTTTCGAGACTCAAACAAGTTGTTATTGTTAAAAACGTACTGGTACATCGTTTCGGTAAATTGTTCACACATTTTTCAATAATAATACAAAACCAAAAATGAAAATCGACAAATATTCTTAACAAACTTTGTTTATAATAAATTTATCACAGTCATTTATTTTCCAACTATTTAGACGATCGATTTAAACCTATCTCCACTAATGACCCGACAATTACGTAATTTTATTCGTCACTTTATCGTTTTTCAACCTGAACCTCGAGGTCGAACACGATTTGACTTTCGTGACGATCTTTAAACTCAAATTTTAATAAAAATCGAGTCAGAGCTCGTGTCGATTTTATCCCTCGACCCTACGATCGGTTTGACATGGGATTCAGAGTTGTTGGTCAAGTTTGGACTCGTTCGAACTTGAGCTGAGGATTTAAATCGTTCGTCCTGAAAAAATCGAAGTATTCGAAGCAAAAGATAAAAAAGAAATTGAAAAAATTTGAAAAACTTGAATAAATAAATTGTAAAGAAGAAATACGTGAAGGGGAAAATTCCTCGACAATGTTTAGCATCACCAAACACGACTCTTCAGCAATTCCAATATTTTTATTTCGTTTAGTTACTCAAAAACCTGTAAAAATAGTACGGACAGAGAAAGGATTGGGACGAAAGAAAATATGGTGCCAAAAATCCGTTTTTATCATAAGCAAACAGCGAAAGAAAATTGCCAAGCGTTTACAAAAAACAAAGCGATAAGCATGCAAGCATTCGATCGCCTCCCAGTCGTTAATGAATTTTGGTTAACAACGTGCTACTCAAGCCAGTTTAATTACGTAGCTCTCTACTGTCTTGTTCATCGCCTCTCATTTCCACATCGTTAGCTGCTGTTTTGTTAATCTAGCACCAAGATAAAAAAACAAAACGGTTAAATATAAAAATAAAAAATAAAAATAAATCGCATCTACGCTCGCTCTTCGCCCTTAGATTATTATCTGTTATTTTTTTCTCGCCTTACTAAAGGAGTTATTTTACTGCGCCACCCACTCTACGTTAATTAAGCTGAAAATTCTTCTTTTTTTTTTCTCGTATTTTTTTTTTCTTCTTTTATTTCGTAATTTTCAATCTTTCGAAATTGTTTATATTTACCGTTTGATTTTTCGCCTCGAGCTGTGTATGTCCCGGGTGACGACTAAGCGGGCAAGCGAAAAATAAACGACACGGTCGAGGAAAAACCCATTTCAAAATATTCTTCGGACTCGAGGTGCACGAAAAATTTAATTTTTCTTTTTTTTTCGCTATTTATTGAACTTTTTTATTGAGCAATGTGAAATTGGCTTTTCCTCTGGCCAATCGTGATGCGAATTTTTCTTTGACACTCACGTATATTTTTTCTTTTTGTATATAATGTTTATTTACAATGTGTTTGTTTTTTTTCTTCATCGTTTCCGCAGAAAGAATAAAAGAGGGAAGAAATCTACGGGCAATTCCGCGGCGAGCGGGACGATTCTTTCAGGACGACATTTTTCTTTCCTTCCCGGAAGATATCGAAACAAACAAGCATTTTTTTCCAAAGGGTTTATCGTTTTATGTTTTTCTTTTCTGCAAATAATACGTCGTAAAAAAATCGCTTACCCTCACGGAATTTTCGACCCCTAAATTCTCATAAATACGAACGTCCTTACACTAATGCATACACACTTGTAATAACTAAAAAATTATTCTATCGTGAGTACAGAAAAGTATCGTATATTTATATTTTTATAATATCCTGAAGGAATTTGGTGAGACATCTTGATTTTTTAAACTGTCCTTCGGGCCTGGCAAGACTGTTTTGAAAAAATCGAAATAAATCAAATTTCTCGAGATTTTTTTTTTTAAATAAAAACTAAAAATTGAAACTTTTCCTTCAAATCGTTCATAATTTTATATTTTTATAATGTCCTGAAGGAATTTGGTGAGACATCTTGATTTTTTAAACTGTCCTTCGGGCCTGGCAAGACTGTTTTGAAAAAATCGAAATAAATCAAATTTCTCGAGATTTTTTTTTTAAATAAAAACTAAAAATTGAAACTTTTCCTTCAAATCGTTCATAATTTTATATTTTTATAATGTCCTGAAGGAATTTGGTGAGACATCTTGATTTTTTAAACTGTCCTTCGGGCCTGGCAAGACTGTTTTGAAAAAATCGAAATAAATCAAATTTCTCGAGATTTTTTTTTTAAATAAAAACTAAAAATTGAAACTTTTCCTTCAAATCGTTCATAATTTTATATTTTTATAATGTCCTGAAGGAATTTGGTGAGACATCTTGATTTTTTAAACTGTCGTTCGGGCCTGGCAAGTCTGTTTTGAAAAAAACGAAATAAATCAAATTTCTCGAGATTTTTTTTTTAAATAAAAACTAAAGATTGAAACTTTTCCTTGAAATCGTTCATAATTTTATATTTTTATAACATCCTGAAGGGATTTGGTGAGACATCTTAATTTTTTTAAACTTTCGTTCGAGCCTGGCAAGTGTGTTTTGAAAAAATCGAAATAAATCAATTTTCTCGAGATTCTCTTTTTTTTTTTAAGAAAAACTGAAAATTAAAATTTTTCCTTCAAGTGGTTCATAACTTTGATCGATTTCAAGATTGAAAAAGTAAAAAGTCGTGCAGGGACTCGATGTGGAAAATCGTTCAGAGAAATGGCGAAAATATTGAATTTTGAAAACTAAAAAAAAAGAGAGAAAAATAAATAAGTGGAGCCGAAATATTAAAAAAGGAAAAGATTGACGCGCTTTGGATTTTCGCTGGTGGCGAGTCGAAGGTAAAGATCAAAGTTTTTGAGCCCTGATTTTTTGTCTGTTTAACGCTTTGGCCTCGGCACCATCAAAGTTTTTTGTAGCTCCATCATTAAGGCGACAATTGTAGTAGGTGTTTTTCTCCTTATTTTTACTCCTATTAACTAGAAGCGATAAAAAAAGTGTGAGACCCTTAAAACTCGATGTCTCGATTGAGCACAACCCTCGCAGTGGGTTCGCAGAGCACCCTTTTCCTTTCCGAGCATTTGTTCACACATATTTCGTCGTTTGAGAGAATTCCAATTATTGTCAACGTCTCATGAACGTTCTGTCTGTCGCGCCCGCCTTCCCAAAGTTCACTGAAGCTCCAAAATCGTGAAAAAGCATTTTTAACACGTTTTTAAACGACAAGGACGATAAAGGATACGAATTCTTTACAAAAGCGATTGAACGACTCCGTTAAAAAAAAAAAAAACCTTTTCGATTTTACGAAGCACATGCCATGCGATGAAAATTTTTTCAAAAATCGTCAAAACTGTAATTTGAAGAAAACAAATAATTGATTGAATTTCTGCTAATCGAAGAATTATTTTCTGATAATATTCAAGACCATGAATTAATAAACCGGCAAAAAATTACCCACGACAATAATAATTTCGAAAATGCTATTATAATAACATAGAAATTAATTATTAATAACGATAATCAATAATTCGTAATGATAATAATAATAATAATAATAATAATAATAACTATCTAACAAACTAACAATATTCATAGTAAAAATAAACTGATGTTCACACTCCACAGATCATGCGATATAAACACGAATCATATTTTCCCTCCCATTTTCCTCCAAAACAAAAAAAAAACATAATTTCCCAAAATGAATATTTTTCGGTCACTCGATTGGTCGATTTTTCGAACCGGGATTCAGCACAACGAGCAAAACTTTGTTGCTGAAAGTTTTACGAAATGTGAACATTGAACGAATTGATNAAAAAAAAAAACAAACAAAATTATGAATCGAGAACCCAAATCACCTGGACGGGCAGCAGGCCCGATAAAAACGGATTTCCGCTGCCAAAATGAAAAAGATCGAGAAGAATGCATGCAACGAGACGAATATTTGGAGGCTTAAAGAATTTTTTGAAATTATCAATAAAAATAAAATGCATGTAAAAATAAAATGATTGATTTTTCGATTAAATTTAAAAAATTGAAATATTTGGATTTAATAGTTTAGGAAAAATAGAGTTTCCTCCAACTCGGGCAATGACAGCACGAAATGCATTGTAAACGATTAACCAAAAGGAATTGAAACGTGCGCGCACATCCACCCAGACATTCGTACCATCAGACACACACACACACACACAGACACACATGTACGCGCACACAGACACAGGGCTTCGAGCCCAAAATACAAAAACTGAGAAACGTACCAGTACGCCTGTAACAATGAGCATTCAACAATGTTTCGATCATTTTTATAAATACTGTTTTTCTTTTAACCATTGAGTTCACTGTTTATCTCGGTTTTCCTCATTAACTTGAAGGAATGACTTTCCTTAATTTTTGACACTATTTCATTCGTTATTTTTCGAATTTAATTTTTTTTTCTTCATTTTTTCGAATTTTCATCTTTTTTTTTTTAATTTTTCAAGCAGAATTATCGAGAAAAAAGAACGAAGGAATTTTTAGAGTCGGCGGTTTTTGAACTCAACGTTCTTTCCGGAATGTTGTCGCTTCGGTTGACCTGAATTATTATTTTCTATCCTATTTTTTTACACTTTTTATATATATTTATATATTTATATTTGCATGCACGCGATGCTCGTTGCAATTTTTATCGCTAAGTTTCCTACTTTTATTTCGTTTTTTTGTTCCTTCGATTTTGAAATCAAGAAATCTCAACTCGACGAGGAAACTCTCTTTCCCTCTTTGCTCACAGTCTCGGGGCTCTTTTTTTTGCCACGAAATTCGTTATTCGGCGATGCCACTGGTTTTTCTTTTTGTTTTCTTGTAAATCAACTACTTGCTCTACATTACTAAGAAGAAAATCGTTATTGCAGTCGCAATGACGATCGCCAAGGGCTTGGAGACTTCACCAGCACTTAATAGAATCCCGTAGTCTACGGTCCCGCCGGATGATTCTGAATGATGGTAAAAAATAAAATAAAAAATAATATCGTCGTCTCTGCGGTGATGAGAAAATGTTGGTGGAGATAAAGAATTTTTTTCGCTCGAATAAAACGTCGGGAAATGTTGGACAAACTTTCGCACGACCACAGCAATATTTTCGCGAGTTTCATGTGATGAAAAAAAAGCTAAAATCGTGGCGACGTCGTTTTATTTAATTAATTAGCTAAAAAAAATCGCTATGCACTAAAATCGAAAAATGAGAAGGAATAAAAAATCTATTTGTTTCTCTAAATATCAAGAGTGTATGAAAAATTTTAGTGCCGAAGAAACTGAAAATTAAAAAATACTCAAAAAATCGTCATAACCGAAATAAGCGAATGGAAAAAATTAGGTAAACGGCTACGAAATTTTGCGATATTAGAAACGTCCAACGACGATTTGAGTCTAAAACTCATTTCAGGGAATATGAAAAGCGAAATACAGTTTTTTTTTTTCGAGAATTTTCGGTGGCCCTGGAAAACGTGTTCTGCGTTGTCAAATAAAAAATAAATTTCCCAATATTTTACGTACACGAATTTTCTCATTTTTGTTTTTACCTTTTTAGATAATTGAAGTTTTTATTTATTTTCGATAAATTCCGAAACATTTATTTTCGATTTGGCAACTTTTTTGCAATATCTCGAATATAAAGTCTTGATATTTTTGAGATTTGCTTATAAATTGATAATAGAGTTCAGAAATCCATAAACTTCGAGTTGCGGACCGGAGGCTGAGTGGGAAATGTTTTGGAATCAAGTTTTTTGCTTGTTGATTGAGAAATATAAAAATTGAAGCTTGCGTGTTGTTTTTTCGCGTATTTCGGCAAAACGGTTGGAGCTAGAGCAAAAGTTTACAGGACCAATTTTGTAGAGCATGAAATTTCCTAGAAAAAAGTTCCTTACGAAATTCTTCTACTAGCCATAGTTCAGCAGTGAGAGCTCATTAAAGCGATACTCTAAGAAAGTTCATCCCACCTGCGACTATTGAAAATTCGATATCTTTGGGACCCGCTACGTACGAAACTACGGAACATAGAAAAATGACGCCAGGAGGTTTTTTGTAGGAAATTTCACGCTCGACAAGATTGGTCCTAAGGACTTTTGCCTAATTCCCAACAGTTTCGGCGGTATGAGCGTTAAAAGAACACGTCACAAAATCACCAGGAAGCTCGATAGAAAAAGACAAAAAAAGCAACAACCGGTTTTCCCATTCGAAATCCGGTCCAAAACTTGACTTTTAATTTGGAACTTTAAAATGTGGTACAAACGCTGCAAGAAAAACAAAATTAGTGGAGACAGGGATCGAGGAAGAAGGAGTAAATATTCGAGTTTGTCGAATCAACGAAAAACTCATGTCCAGTCGAATTTCTCCTGATATTTCGAGTAATTTGTATGAAAAATATAATGAAAGAAACTTTTTTTATTGGCTTACCTTGAGCAGTGCGGAAGTGGATGATTCCAGGTTTGCTGTAGCCAATAACATTGTGAGCTCGGACCTCGGCCCGATAGAACGAATTAGAGTTGAGCCTCTTGAGTAATTCCTTCGTCCTTTGTCCCTTGATCTCGATGACGACGCAGGAGCCTTCCAAAACTTCGAAATCCTTTCCTGGCAGGCGTTTAGCTTCGCAGTAGCGAATTTCGTACATGTCGATGGGTTCGCCGTTATCGGGAGGAGCGTGCCATTGCAATTGGTACTGATTGGTGAATGGGGAGCCTTCGTACAGTGCTTCGCCCGAGCGAACTTGAATTCTTGGCGGTTCTGGGTAATTTCTCTGCGGCGTCGTTTCCACGACATCGGCGCCCCAATTACCATCGCCAACGTCGTTTCTCGCGGAAAATCGAAATTGGTATTGCGTCTGAGGCTTCAAATTTTCCAGCACGTACGGCGAACCTGAAAAATCATTTTCAAAATCCGATTATTCGTTCCTACCATTTCTAACTATTCGTTCCATCCATCAAATAATTGTATGGCCTTGAAAAATAGAAGCAGCAAACTTTTTCCCACTAAGTAGCGAGACTTCGTGTCCACAAAGTCCGTTGCATCGAAAAATTTTGGAAAAGCATGTTTCTTTCATAATAAAATCATAGAAAGTATCGATAATAATTCTGCAAAGTCTAATTGCGAAAGTTCGTCGCCAAGAAAAAGCAAAATCAAGTAAAAACATAAAAAAGAAAAAAAAATAAAGTTAATAAAATTAAATAAATAAATAATGAATAAATAATGAATAAATAATGAATAAATAATAAATAAATAATAAATAAATAATAAATAAATAATAAATAAATAATAAATAAATAATAAATAAATAATAAATAAATAATAAATAAATAATAAATAAATAATAAATAAAATAAAAAACCCAAACAAGAGAAAATGAAGAAATTTACCGATAGACCACGTTCGATTTTTGGCAGCGGTCCATGGTTGAAGTTCCTCTTTGTACTGGACAGTGATAGTCCTCAAGGGTAATTCGGGTTGGGTCGGTGGAGGTAAGATGGTGAAGGCGATGGTGGTAGCGGTGATTTCTGCCATTCTGGCTTGCTGGACGAGGCCAGGTCTCTCAGCTTCTTTGAGGACAATGTTGTGTTCGCGGGCTCCGTGAGTGTTTTCGGCGTTGCATTTGTAGATGGCGTAGTATCGTCGATCAAAGGGCTTGACCATGAGAGTGGAAATGGGTCCGTTGCCGATGATTTGGTACATGGGATCGTTGGTGTCGATGGGATGATTGCCATTGATGGTCCAGCGGATCGTGGCGTTGGGAATGCTCTCGGCTATGCATGTGAGATTGACCGGACGTTGTTCCCACGACCAGACCGTTTTGTTGTTCATGGAGGCGAAGGAAGGCGGAAATTCTACCGTCAAATGTCCGTTTTTGTAGGCGGTCGCGACTTTGTTTTTGGCGATGCATTCGTAAAGGCCGTCGTCGTCGCGAAGCACGTTCTCGATCGACAAGACTGCGACGGTCTCGCCTTTTGCATTGTCGGGAATGCTGCTCAAGGTTATTCGGTCATCGTCCGATTGGATTCCAACTTTGTAAGGGTTCGCGTTGGTATGCTTGCGGAAAAATACTTCGGGAGAAGGTCGTCCAAACGCTTTGCACGTTATTTCGACAGTCTTACCGACAGACGTAGTCCGATTGAAAAATTCCATTATTTTCGGTTTTCCGATCACCGAGACTTTGATTATCGTCTGGGCTTGTCCGGCTGTGTTGTTCGCTGTGCATTGATATTCTCCATCGTCCTCGCGATTCACGTTGGTTATTGTTAACAGCCCGAGATCTTGGTCCACTCCGAAACGATCGGTCGTGGATAAATCTTCTCGCGTTAAATATTTGACCCACGTGTACTTTGGCGGCGGCTTGCCACTCGCCTTACACGTTATCGTTTCCGTTTTCCCCTCGATTATTTCGATCTCTGAATGAATTTCCTCGATTTTTGGCTCCTCCAGTACCTGACCACATTTTTTTCATGCATTTTTATAGAATCCAATTTTCACGAGTTGATTATTTGACACAGTGGAAATAAAATTTTGTCAACAATCGTCGATATTTTGTTGAATACGGTCAACTAAATATTTTTCGATTATTTCCCAATTTTCGTTATTTTGGCAATATATTTTGTTTCTAACCGAATTGTCAGCGAAATTTGCGATCGAAACGACGAAAGTTTGCTTCCGAAGAGACTTTCTAGAATATTTCTTGTTGCAATGACACAATTTTTGGGATTATTCGAAAAAAACGTTTAGTCGAACGTATCGAACAAAATATCGATCTTTTTCAACAAGATTTTCTCTCCAGTGTACACTGGAAATAAAATTATGTCAAAAATCGTCGATATTTTGTTGAACACGGTCAGCTAAATATGTTTTTATAATTTCAAAATTTTCGGCATTTTGGCAGTGTATCTAGTTTCTTTTGGAATTATCAGCGAAATTTGCGATCGAAACGATGAAAGTTTGCTTCCGAAGAGACTTTCTAGAATATTTCTTGTTGCAATGACAAAATTTGTAGGATTATTCGAAAAAAACGTTTAGTCGAACGTATCGAACAAAATATCCATCTTTTCCAATAAGATTTTCTTTTCAGTGCAGAGAGAAAAAAAGGGGAGAAAAATGATAAATACCTCGACACGTATGTGACGGCTTCGAAGTTCTCCGGTGGTGAGGACCGACGCTCGACACGTGTAAACACCCTCGTCCGATTCCGCAACTTTTTTGATAGTCAACGCGTGTGTCTCGATGATGTAATGATCTCCGGTGGTGATTGGCTGGCTGGCGTGGAACCAGTCGACAGTGGGAGACGGTCTGGCACTCACGTGGCATTTTATTTTGAATTCTTTGCCAAGAATGGCATATTGATTTTCTGGGGCATCGATCCATTTGATCGCGTCTATTGACGAGAGGAAAACAAAAAGACACGAATTTATATTTCCATTATTCGCGCGCTAATTATTTAGACACAAATTTTCATCCGTAAATAATTTTTTTTTTTTTTTTATAGAAAATATTTTCCTTTTTTTCTGCGTTTTTTTTCACTCACCGATCGTCTCGATCGTCACCGATTTTTCGAGCGTTTCCGTACTGGCGTAGGTCGCCACGCACGTGTATTTTCCAGCCTGACTTTCCTTCAGGGACTCAAAATAGAGGATCAAGATGTTGGGTTCGTGGAGTTCGGTGGACATGGCCGGATTGGAAACTCCGCCTGCCCTCGAAGCGTCAGTGCTGGAGGAAAAAATCATAGACTTTAAACCCAAACGACAGCATTGGAATGTAATTTTTATTAGTGACAAAATTCGATGGAGGAAAAAAATTTTTGGAAATATTTATTCAAACGCTATTCACTAGAATGGTTTTGCATGCGGCGATGAAATTCGTAGCCTAGAAATATCGATGGAAACGAAGGAAAATATAATTGTCACATAAAAAACTGATTTTTTTTTCTATTCATATTTGTCGTTAAAAAAGTGACAATAATTTTTCCGCAATACACAATGAAGATGGAGTGAATATGCCAGTGGATTCGACCCAAGAAATATGAACACGTTTTATTTTCTTTTACCGTAAAAAAAAAAAAAAAAAAAAA
>JBAJMU010000008.1:8812511-8828550 GCA_037952995.1 Hyposoter didymator
AAAAAGTGACAATAATTTTTCCGCAATACACAATGAAGATGGAGTGAATTTGCGAGTGGATTCCGACCCAAGAAATATCAACATGTTTTATTTTCTTTAACCGTAAAAAAGAAAATAAAAAACGTGGGGAATATGAATATATTTCTCTCCTTGTCTCTCGTGGCAATGCATTATGTATGACAGGAAAGGAGCGGATCCGAATCGTATCGCACTTCGTCCACGGGATGAGAAGTATATTGTGCCTCTGCGACGAAACGTACATAAACGTGAATGGAATGTAATTTATGCCAGAGTGCAAAATGCTTTTGTCAGGTTTCTCTACCGTCTACGAATTCCCAAAGATCGAGCTAAATTCAGAATGGATTACAAAGACCTTGACGTCTAAATATGAAAAGCATAATAATTCCCATATTTCTTTTGTCCTCGGAAAATTAATAACTCCACAATGTTTACGTGTATTGTTGTTAAATTAGTGAGGATTCCGAAAGTCCAATGAAAAACACCAGTCCATCAAAAAAATCGGGGAAACTGCAAGGACAATTAATTCGAGTAATTTTTTTGTCCCCGTTGCGTTTACGATGAAATATTCATTGATTTTCATTCGAGAAATTCTAATTGATCAAAACGTCATTAATGAGCACGAGGAAAAAAATGGTAAATTTTTTTTTTACTGGAATCGCAAAATTTCTTTTTTTTTTTGGAGTCTCGATCATGATGTTGCAGCCTCTACACATCGAGGCAGTGTTGTGGTTCAGAGTTGGAAAAAAAACCGATTTTTTTCTCGTCTGGGCGCAAAAATTTTCCAGGCATTTTGGAGGTGACGATAAAAAATTTTCTTGACGTTCGAGAGTAAATGTCGCGTGTGAATGTTTTTGTTTAATGAAAAATGAATCGAGGCGGCGATGGTGACGAAACGAAGAAATGGATTCACAAGTGCTGCTAGACACACGATGAAAAAAGCGATTGCTAAAAATAATCGAAATCGATGAACAAAACGGAGAAAGAAAGTGACCAACTCAGGAACGCAGAAAATGACGAAAAAAAAATCGATTTGGTGGAAAAAAAATAAAAATAGATTCAATGAAAATTTCGCAAAAATTGATGAAATAAAAAATAAAAAATTAAAAACACATTTGCACGTGGATCTGTATTCGAAAAAAAAAACACTAAAAATTCTTCGTTATCGTAAAATTACGGAACCGCAAAAAATGTTGGAGGCGTGTGAAAAAAATTGGAGCAAAAGGAAAATAAATACGGAGAAAAAAAAACTACGAGTATCGATGAAAAAAAAATCGACTTGGCCGAAAAAAAAAATAGATTCAATGAAAAATTCGCATAAATTGATGAAATTCGAAAATAAAAAATTAAAACCACTTTTGCACGTGGATGTGTATTCGGAAAAAAAAACAGTAAAAATTGCGTGTGAAAAAAAATTGGAGCGAAAGGAAAATAAATACGGAGAAAAAAAACTACGAGTGCGTGGTCTAGAGGGTTGTTTGGTGTAATACTCGCCTGTCGCTCTCGATCGGCAACACGAGGAGCCTGATTTTGTGTGCGAGACGATAGAAGTTGGAGAGAAAAAAGAGAAAAATGAGATATCGAGAAAAAAATAATCAATTCGTTGAAAATTAGTGCTGCACTCGATAAGAATATTAACATTCGCATGTGTGTGTACGCAGACATATTAGTGACGAGAAACCTTCTGATGCACTATAGTTCAGGCGCGTTCGTAAAAATTGCTCATTAAGGACCAAGAGACTAAATTTCTCTCCCAATTAGCAAAAAATCAATTTGACGATTAATTTGTAATGAAAAAGAAAAAATCACGAGGAATTAGCGAAAATTTTGGGCTGCGATTTCGATCAAAAAGAAAATTCGAAAATTTCAAACATGCTCGAAGAGTCAAAATCTTTTTTTTATGTTTCCTGAGATTTTTTTCGGGAATTTCAATTTGAAAAAAAATGTTCACACGGAAAAAACTCACCTGCGTGCTTCGATAGGTCGATTCTCCGGATCCAACCATTTCATGTCACTGATTATTTCCCCACTGACGTTCGGCTGGCACGTCAGTCTTAGGCTCGTATCCACAGGCTTCGACTGCACATCGCCGCTCGGCCATATTTCCAATGACGCTGCATCCCCGTTAACTGCAATCGATCGAAATGGAATTTGTGAATTTCTGGAGCTGGTTTCGCAATCGTCTCGAAAAAAACGCGTCGACGAGTGAAAAAAATTGATTCGCCCAAAAAACGCGATGAAACAGTGCGAAATATTGATGCAACGATATTTTCATTCGATCACATTGGACAGCTTCGTCGAATTAACATGATGCAGTGATTTTTCTAATCGACTGCATTCACGATTACGTGGATGCGCTTGTTTATTTTTTATCAACGTGTGCACACCTTGTCGTACATCCTGGGAACGATAGCTCGTTTCCCTTGCCACATTAATAGCGATACAGAGCACAGATATGCAAAAGGAAGCTCCGGAGGCCATATTGATATTAAAAATGCATCGAGTTATCGGAGCAAATATTGAAAAACAAAATTGTCAAACAATAAATGGCTCTGGCGCTAGCGATCGGGCCTCGAGACGCGACTATTCGAAAAATGAATTCAGCACAACAAGCCTACGCGAAAAGCTCGTATACAGCTGTACGGACAAAACGCAGGAAGCTTGTGTTAAGCTGAATAATTGTTAGAGCTCCGCTGGACACGAAAGCGTATTTATGGAATTGCTCTCCAGCGAATGAGAAAAGCGTATTTAATCCACATGGGATTAAACATCCGAGGCATGCCTCCCTCGGTCTCTTCTTTCCTTTATTCCCCCTTTCCACCATTCTTTGTTCAATTTTGACTTTTAACGCAACGCTTTTTTTTTGTTTTCTTATTTTTCCATACCTGAACGAAATTCCCTAAGAAAATCAATAATTTTACGGAATTATCTTTTTTTTTTAATTCTTTCACGAATTTTTTCGTAACAGAACGAAATTCTCTAAGAAAATCAATAATTTTACGGAATTGTCTTTTTTTTTTAAATTCTTTCACGAATTTTATCGTAACAGAACGAAATTCCCTAAGAAAATCAATAATTTTACGGAATTATCTTTTTTTTTTAATTCTTTCACGAAATTTTTCGTAACAGAACGGAATTCCCGAAAAATATCAATAATTTTACGGAATTCTCATTCTTTTTAAATTCCTTCACGAATTTTTTCGTATCTGAACGAAATTCCCGAAAAATATCAATAATTTTACGGAATTCTCATTCTTTTTAAATTCCTTCACGAATTATTTCGTGGCTGAACGAAATTCCCGAAAAACATGAATAATTTTGAGAAATTCTCTTTTTTTTTTTCAAAATTCTTTCACGAATTTACTAAATTCTTCTATTTCTTTATTTACTAAACCCGGAAAAAGTCGACCGACGATAAATAATTTTTTACGTTTTTTTTCATCCAGCTCGATTGTTTGTTGAAAAAAAGGGAAAAAAATTGCGTTTCGGCCGAGTACCGCGGGTGGAAATAAAACTTTATCCTCGAACGCTCGAGTGAAATTATTTTCTTGCGTTAAATGACACAATAGTTTCAGGAAATATCTACGAGGCTCGACGTTGAAAAAACAAACAAAAAAAAAATCGTGTCGAGCGCTCTCACAGGCTGTCATCGTTGCAGCGATAGGGCATAATAACGACCCTCAATTGGGTGACTAGCTGAGCAAAAAGTTAGCACGCACACTGTGAGAATCACTTCCGGAGATGATTCTGTAACCCTCCTCCTGCGTTTCCTCATGAAATGGTGTGTGTGTGTATTTCTAACAATTATTACGTGGGAATGAGCGTCGGAGTACACGCGGCGAGAATAATCATGTTGCGAGGATAAATTGAACGCGTTGAGATGTCGTTAAAATTTTTATGGAGTGATTCCCATTCGGCAATTACATTTGGAAAAGTTTATTCGATTTGCTTCGAGTAAACGAGCAAGGGCCAAGAAATGGCAGGAGGAAATATTTGTCGTTGGCATTAAGGAGATTCAGTTTCAGCCTGATGCGTTTTTCGAGTTCACGGTCCATGCGGAAGTCGTCAAAGTCTTTACGGAGCCTTGTAATTGTTGAATAAATCGCAACCAGTTGGACGAGCCGCGGAGCGTGGATGCGTGAATACCTTCCGGAAAGTATCGCGCCGCAGAAATGCTCAACTTTGCTAATTGCGCTCTCGGGAGTCTCGCGAAGGAGCATCATCCGTAATCCGGGCTTTCGACTCATCTCGCTCTCTACGATCATCAAGGACGAAGCACGTGGCCAGTGAACAGTGCAAATGGAGAAAGCAACGGAAGACGAGAGGAGAGAGAAACGCCTGGATTTCGCGCCCCGTTAACTCCCTCGATCTTGCTAGGAATTTATATCTCTCGACTTCGTACTTCCCCAACTCCCTGCGCTTCCCGAAGAGTCAACCCGGGCTAATTATGGCGCGTGTATACCTCGAGACAAATTTGCATACTCATCACATTTCCTCCTTTTCGTTGTGTAAAAACCGAGGATTCTGTGCAAAAAGCGAGAGTCGACGCCTGAAAAGATTCAGCAAACTCTGCTGCTGGTCCGTTGACCGCGGAACTTGGAGGAGAAGAAGGAAAACGCCATGGAGGGTTGTTTCTATTCGATAACTTGGCGTTTCGTCTCCACTGGGCTGGGGTAACCAATGGACGGACTTTTTACTGGGCGCAAAACATTCCAAACACTCATTTATTAAGCGACTTGTCAAACTCGACTGATTCGAAAAAAAAATGACGATAAACACGATACGGTCAAGTTTTCCTGTATGAGTAACTATATTTTTATATTTTTGAGCATCGTGCATTTTGAGCATTTGGTGAGGAATCAATTTGCAAATTTCAATTTGCAGCGTTTTTTGTATTTGCATTTAAATTATATAATTCCGACAACTTTTCTAGAAAGTAAAGAGACAGTGCGGACTTGTGCACAAAATCTTACAAAATTTGCAGAAATTAGAGCGGTTGGACGATTTTTAAAAAAACTCAGATTTTCGTTAAATTCGAAAAATCATAAAATTTAAACCGTTCAACCAATTTTTCCCAAGTTCAATACGAACCTTCATGTTATAATACGCTGTTTATAAAAAAATAATTGTTAATAAATATCAAAATTTGCGCAAGTTACAGCGTCGACAGGGTTTTTTTGAAAATTTCTAAATTCCGTAGAATTCGTATTTTTCTAGCAATTCTAACAAAATTCTCAGAGAATGAGAAGCTTGTGTAGATCAACATCTGTGCAAAACGGGAGCTCTGTAGCTCAAACCGTTCTCGAGTTATCAACGTTTGAATTTTACAGTGCCAGAGCATACACACGCACACACATCGGGATATTTTTTCTAGATATGATTTTTCGATGTCCTGGGAAATTTTAAGGACATTGACAATAAAATCTGGAAGAAAAAAATTTTTCCCCATGACGTAGCTTCCTCTGTGAGGAAGCGAAACTGTTTGTTTTATCGTTTCTTTTCTTTTTGTTAGTTTTTCGGAAAGTCTTAGGTGGGAGGGAAAAATAATTTATCTCTCGAAATTGGTTTGGGAAAAAGCCGTGAGGCATAAAAAACCCAATTTATTGTACAAACGAGAATAATAACCAAGAACAATATTTAACTCAATATTAAATGAAATGAGGTGTGAACTATTATAAGTTGGGATTAATGTTTAAAGTGTAGCTGGGAGGAGAACGCCTCGACTCCTGCGGACGGGCTTCGTTGCACGTCGCGATGTAGCGAGGATCAGACCTCGGGTTTGCGGATCGGTTGGCCAGACCGATCGCTACCGTTTTGAATCAAGCACGTGGTGATAAATGGAATTGAAAAGTGTAAATTTCTCGAGTGTGGGTGTCTGGTCGACTTCGCGATCGAGCTTGTAGCAATCGCAGGATTTGGTTTTGTTCCGTGACCGATTTTGACGAATTCTCGATGCAGACTGATCGCTTCGTTTATTTATTTCGTNGCATCAACGAGGAATAAATATTCGTCCTTTCCCTTTGTATCGATTGGAGAAATTTGGCAAGCGGTCGTGCAGATAAAAAAGCGAGCGCATACATTTAAAAAATGTATAATGCATGCAGGAGTCTCAGAGGAAGATCAATAGAGTGCTGTGGAAGTACAAAGGAAGATTAACGAGCGTCCTAATTACGAGTTTGCTATGTAGGCGGTGGTTCGTGAATTCTCCGGTCCCTCCGCATGTCTTCGTAACCCGAAGAAGAAAGGCTTTTTGCGTGGGCGACATAAGGAAAGAAAAGGGAACGATTGCATGGTCGGCAGAGGACTCATTTGCGAAGCGATGTGTGTAACGCCCACCGAAGGGTCAGAAGGGTCAGCCAAGTGCGGAAAGATACTTTGTTGGTGCGCGAGCATCATGAGACTGAGTGTGAATGTGTGAATCGACGATAAATATTTCCGATGACCACTGGCTAATTGGCTGCGAGGGCTGAGCACGTTCGTCAGCGAAATTTTCCAAAAGCCCCGAAAAAAAACGCTAATTATTCGAAAAAGAAGCTGCTCGTCACCGCGAGACCCAAGGAAATCCAATTGAGAAGCGAATCAAAAAGAAAGGATCGATATCCGAGGGTCGCGTCCTGTTACGAAAGTTGGAACCTCGCGCAAGGCAAGTTGCGGCTCGTGGAGTCATACGATCCGACAACATATCCACGGGACATCTTATTTACGTTAGTTAGGGTTTGCTTCGCATTGGGACTCCCAGAGGCCATTTCCGCTCATAGCAAAAGCTTCCTGGTGGATACACGCGGGCGTACGCACTCGTCCATCTTATTTTCTTTTCGGAGGCGTGTGGCTCGATCTTTTTCACGCAATTCCCTTGACTCTAACGCTCGCTCTAACGACCTATGGAATCCATGGGATGCGGCCAACGCAGAGTTATCTAAACTAATACTCTTCCCTTTGTGATATAGTTGCGTCGGAGAAATGTTCGAGTAACACGTCGACACCCTCACGATGCTCCGGCGGCGCCTCTTGCTCTTCCGGAGACTCATCTACGCGCGCACTGTTGCCGCGCGTATGCGTTTAACATTTCGTTGACTATCCCACGCCCATTCCCTGTTCCGCATAGTGTTAACGCGCCGTACACGGCATTCATTTACGCCCTGGAATGCGTGCGTATATATACGCAAGTGCGAAACCTCAGGTTCCCTCGTTTCGAGCGTTTTATAAATGCAAAGGGGAAAGTATTGCTTCAGCAGCACTGTGACGCGATTTGAGCTCGAAATCGCAAAGAAAATTCGGAAAATTTTGTATGTTTTTGTGCGTAATGACAAATTTGACGAAAAATTTTCTGACGTTTAGAATTTTAGATGTTTCATTTACAATTTTCCCATCTAAACGCACTGGAAAGAAAATCTTGTTGGAAAGGATCGATATTTTGTTCGATACGTTCGACTAAACGTTTTTTTTTCAATAATCCCAAAAATTGTGTCATTGCAGAAAGAAATATTCTAGAAAGTCTCTTCGGAAGCAAACTTTTATCGTTTCGATCGCAAATTTCGCTGTCAATTCCGTTAGAAACGAAATATGCTGCAAAAATAAGGAAAATTGTGAAATTATCGAAAAATATTTAGTCGACGGTAACAAAATATCGACGATTTTTGATGAAATTTTATTTCCAGACGTTTTTTATTTAATAATCCTAAAAATTAGGTCATTGCAACAAGAAATATTGTAAAAAGTCTCTTCGGAAGCAAACGTTTGTCGTTTCAATCGCAAATTTCGCTGCCAATTCCGTTAGAAACGAAATATACTGCAAAAATAAGGAAAATTGTGAAATTATCGAAAAATATTTAGTCGACGGTAACAAAATATCGACGATTTTTGATGAAATTTTATTTCCAGACGTTTTTTATTTAATAATCCTAAAAATTATGTCATTGCAACAAGAAATATTGTAAAAAGTCTCTTCGGAAGCAAACGTTTGTCGTTTCAATCGCAAATTTCGCTGTCAATTCCGTTAGAAACGAAATATGCTGCAAAAATAACGAAAATTGGGAAATTATCGAAAAATATTTAGTTTACCGTAACAAAATATCGACGATTTTTATTGAAATTTTATTTCCAGACGTTTTTTTTTAATAATCCCAAAAATTATGTCATTGCAACAAGAAATATTGTAAAAAGTCTCTTCGGAAGCAAACTTTTGTCGTTTCAATCGCAAATTTCGCTGCCAATTCCGTTAGAAACGAAATATACTGCAAAAATAAGGAAAATTGTGAAATTATCGAAAAATATTTAGTTGAACGTATTCAACAAAATATCGACGATTTTTGACAAAATTTTATTTCCATAAATTGAAATCACGTTTCCTTTGTTTTTTTTTTGCAACTTTCTAACGTCGGAAAATTTTTCTTCGTCGAAATGTTAGTTTTGGTGCCAAGAACGTTTATACAAAATTTTGAAAAGAAAAAGCCCCGAATAAAGTAAAAAAAGGCAAAAGTATAATTCAACGAAATGATCGCGACTGCGAGAAGCGTATGAGCGGCGGATTAAAAAAAATGCGGCCTGCCATCAACGTCAGTTGCGCGGCGACGGTCTTGGCTTGAATTGCTAATCGTTGGCCAGGGTTTGGAAACATACGTCAGAAGAACTGCGGCGGCAACCTGTCCAGCTATTCGAAGAGACTTGGGTCTCGTCCCTGGTGGATATATCCTTGCGCGATTGGCGGGTAGAAATATACGGAATGCTGCGTGTGCCGAACGGCGATGAGTAAACTTGGCGACATGTCATGCGAGCCGGAAGAATTCGATCCTCCAAGGGTCGGAGTCCCTTCGCTGCTGCTGCTGCTGCTTCGGTGTCTAACCGAACGAAGCGTAGACCGAACGAACGAAGCGTGTACAACGAACGGGAATCGGAGGGTTGACTTAGAGGGGATAAGGGCTCACCTCACTCGAAGGATTTGATCGAATTCCGATATCGAATTGGCCCGGGCAGCGAGCAGGCTCGTATGGAGAAGAGGCACAACTCTCGCTGCTGCCATGGGGTGACTTCGCAGCCCCTGCCAAGTCTCTTAAGGCTTTGAAAATAGAGCTTCTCCGATACAGCTCGTGGGCACCTACGTGTTTCCTACAAATATACACTCCACTTGGATAAATCTCGATGCTATGGCTTCCGGAATTTTATAGTTAGTGGACTTGGTATCAAAAAACTTCGATAACTGCCTGATAAATGAGTGAGGGTGCGATAAGGTTTTCACGAGCAGGATACGAATGTCTTGAGTATCGATCAACCGATTGGGCAAAATCTTTGATCATGGGAGTGCGGGGAGGGAGATAAAAAAATAGGAAAAAGGTTAAAAATGGGAGAAATCTTTATCGTCGATAACTCTGGCGATGCGAGTCCATAACTTTACGAGCTTTCAGGATCCGGAGACTAAAAATGGGTGCCAGGAAGTTGCTTGAGAAAAAAAGGCAAATTGGTGGTTGGTCTTTGCTTGGAGCTCGAGTGGACGAGTGTCCACGAAGAATCTCCGGACGAGGATAATCGATTATCCTGGCGAGAAGATGATCAGAAACTCGTTGCAACTTTTGCGATCAACGAGTGTGTACTCGTCCGCGTTGGTAAGAAACGTAAGAAGCTAACGCAACGCGATCCCCTATCGCAATTAAGGATTTCCTTTCGCGAGGGTGTCGAAACCGACGGAGTCACGCGAAGGGAATAAAAAGAAAAAGGGAGATTTGTGTTGACCCAGGAGATTGCCAGTACAAACATCGAGATTGACGAGAGGCTCTTTTTTTCTTCTAGATATGCGTCACTGCATTGAGAGCCACGCATTTTGTGGATCCACGTTAATTACAGTTTATTCCAAGCCCACAGGGAATAATGTCATTTTCTTTTTCTCAAATCGATCTTTTCCCTTCTGAACGGAGCATTTTCTAGGCTGAGTCGAAATTTTTTTTTCCAAAACGTTCACTACCACGATTTGGATCTTCGTAACTCGGTCTCCTTGGAATTCAACGAAATTCTGTTTTTTTTTCGTCATCAGAGAACATGATTTTTATCCAATATTTGCTCAGGACGATAAAACGATTTTTTTCGGAAATTCTGCTTTTTTTTCTTGATCAGAGAACATGATTTTTATCCAATATTTGCTCAGGACGATAAATCGATTTTTTCGGAGACGAAAAAAAAAATAAACATTTGATAGAAAAATTATTTTTCGTTAAATCCCAAAGTTGCAAACATCAGTGCCGTAGTAAAACTTTGGATTATGAAAAAACGTTAATTCGTTATCAATCAATGAGACAGTAGGAGAAATTGACGAAGCTGCTACACGCAGCCGTGAATTTTCTCCAGAGGCTTTGGCGTTAATCCGACGATGAGACGAGGCAATAAGGGTGAGAATCTGCTCGCAGGAAATGAACTAATAACGAAATACAGGGTGAAGAAATGACTAGGGGTCGTTCTAATAGCGGCTGGCAAGAGCCACGAGTTCATCCCTCGTAAAAATCCTGTCGATACGAAACATATCCATAGTGTGCAGTTCATTTATTTGCACGGGAGCAATGAATCGTTGACGCGAGAGTAATAAAAAATAATTATTGGAGATTAAATTGAACGTGATTCGTGCGAGAGAATTTCATTGCCAACGACACACGAAAAATGTTGATAAAAATTGTAAATGTTTTTTCATTAACTTCTCGAGTCATCTCGCTCGTACAAATCGTCCGTTAAATTATAAAGCACGAGTCTTTTGAGTCAAACATATTTTCATAAATACCATGAAAAGGACGAGAGAGGAAAAAAAAGTTTCAAGTGTACGTGGAAAAGGTTTCTGGCCGGAATTAGGCTTCTGGACGTTGGTAAACGCACTTCCGAGGGTAACGAGTAATATGAAAGGAAAAAGGATTTATTAATGTGGAAAAAAATGTTTCTACCCTTCTGGAGGGTCGAGGGGAAAAAACACAAGCAAACACGCGGCCAAGATAAGCCGTTCTAATTAAATGCTCGCCGTTTCCATAAGCGACATGCTCACGACACGCATATACGCTCTTTTTTGTGGACACACAATTCTATATACGTTCCCGCGGGTATGAGGGAGCGACATAGATACGACTGCAAATATTCACGTTTGATTCCTCGTCTTTATCAAACGACACAATCTTTCTACATTTTTACTCACGAATCTATCGAAATCGGAAATTATTTTACGAAAACAAAAAAAAAATTGCAATCGCTTGAGCCAGCATACGTTTTTGGATCCCAATCAACTTTGGGGCTGCGAATGGACGATTAGAAAAGATCTTTTAGAAACTGGCCCCGGAAACGATCATCAAAGTTTGAAAAAATTGTTGCAAATCTCGTGTTCGCGTATTTTTTCGAAAATCGATAGAAATTTTTTTTTTTCTAAGACGAATGTCCACATTTTTTTTCCATATTTTTACTCACAAATCTATAAAAATCGGAAATTATTTTACGAAAACAAAAAAAAAAATTACAATCGCTTGCAAATCTCGTGTTCGCGTATTTTTTTGAAAATCGATAGAAATTTTTTTTTTCCCAGGACGAATGTTGCTTTTTATAACGAAAGAAAAAAATGCATGAAAAAACAAAAAATTTCATGGATTTTTCGAAAAAGTAGGCAAACTGCGTAATCAGCTAAAAATTCAACAGTATTTGGATTGCATAATGAAGCGTCTAACGGAATTACTGCTGAAACGTCGATAATGGTAGGACGAGTGTCGCTACACTGATAAACTAATTAAAAGTGCTAATTCGTTGGAGCGCGAAATAACGAGGTTATTAGCGTCATTAGTGTTCGTAGAATTGCTGCTCGTACATAAATTTCTATGCGGGATGAATATGGAGATTCGAAGAGATGCTTGAGAGTCAGGGGAAAAAGTACTGGTCGAAATTTTTCATGCGCGATGAGGAATTGCTCGCGTATGACGAAGGGGGAAGGTGCAAAAAGTAGACGAAAGAGTTGGAGGACAGATTGCGGTTTGGTTACGAAATCACTTGGACAAATAAACACGAAATGCGGAATCTACGTCGAGCAAAGGGATGAAAAAAAAATAAAAATAAAAATAGAGAGGGACGTTGCGATGTACAGCCTCGTAGAACGAATCGGGAGCGTGCGACTGTCTCGCTCTTTTTTTTTCCTCTTTCTTTTGGTACGTGCCTGCCGCACGAACCAAAGATTTTTTTTCGTTTCCCTTAATACGGTTCCCCATTCGTATTTTTCGAGAGGATCAAACGCGAATGCGAAAAGGGATTAAAAAGAGCTCGAGGACTTGAAAGAGCTGGGGAGAAAATTATCTGGCCAGGGAGAGAAACTCATCGATTGATAAATTAATGTAAAAAAATCTGGAACGTGATGAATTTCGCTTTAAATTTCCCATCTTTTTTGTTCTCATGAACTCTTGAATAACAGGAGGTTTAGGAGAAAACTCCATAACGGGAGAATAAACCCGAATTAAGTCGATCGAACGTCGCGAAAGAATTTGATAATTAATTCATTTATTTTCTAATAAAAATGAATAAATAAACAATTTATTTTTTAATAAAAATGAATAGTTATCACGTTGTAAATAGATTGGGTTTAACCCTGAGGACGACAACCCACGAACGACCTTGATTCTGAATTTGAATCCTCACTTTTATCGAAACCCAAATCCAAAAATTCAATTTTCATCAAATTTTCGACTTTTCTCAAAATTTCACCCAAAGAACGAAATTCCGTCACTTCAAAAAAAAAAAACACAACGATGACTAATAATGGCATAAAAAAAAAAATTCCTTTGCCGAGCCTACAGTTTCTCGAAACTGTGACAAAGGCGCCACACTACGAGATGTCATAAAATTTATTAAACCGTAAAAAAATGTCCGAGGAATAATAGTTTCGTAACGTTAGAAATAAAAACTAGTTCGTACCCTGGTAAAGTCACGTTCCGGGTCGATCGTAAAAACAGCGAAATTCCTCGTACGAGGGTGATTGGAATTTAGTGAGTACTCGTAAAAAAAAAAAACAAAAAAAAGTATCGATACTCGTGCAAGTCGTAAAAGCGGCCGATGCGTTTTTTTAGCAGACGAGGGAGACATGGAGGAGCGAGTTACGAGACAGATCGGGAATTGTCCGTAAACAGTGCTGCGAGGTCAAAGGTTTTATGGAGTAAATTNGATTTTTAAAAAAAAAAAAAAAAAAAAAAAAAAAAAACATTGCCCATTAAATTTTTCACCAATCAGTGCCGAGGAACGAACGCAACGTCCGGGCGTAAGGGACGAGAATTAATTATCCTGCAGCTAAAACGCGGAATTTTAATGGGGAATTGTTCCGTACGAATTTGAAGACATTCAAAAATGTTAAGCCACCCCCGCATTAGAGCAGGGAATTCGAATGAAAACAATGGACGAGGGCAAAGGGATGGAAAGTAAAAAAAAAAAAAATAAAAAAATAAAAAAATAAGCTGCTGGAGAAGCTGTTTGGGTTACACGGTAGAGCAGCTTCCGATCGCATTATTTCGTGAAGAGAATGTGCCCGGACAGAGAAGCAAGAGCAGCAACGGTATGAGAAGGGAAATGGGTCGTAGAGACAACCTTAAATTCAAATCTGTACGAAGCGAATGGATGGAGGATCCTGAATACTAAACGATATTGGGAAACGTTTTATGCCCTAAAGCTCTTCGATAATTGAAGTCGAATTTCGATTTACTCGATATCGCGAGCCGCAGAGAGTCTCCTTCTCGTATCGCGCGTTACAACTTTCGCCTGCATCGAAATATCAACGAAATATATGTTTTCTCAACCAGCACAGATTTTTATCAATAAACCCCGACGTCTGCAGTCGTCTCATAGATTTTAATCAACTCTCGCGTCGTTCGGGGCAAAGGTCACTGCAAATTTCCCCAACAATGCACGTCGAAATTTTCGTGTCACGTTGTACGGCATAGAAAGATGCCGATTGTTGAGAATTCCCGTGTCAAGAGTCATGGACAAAAAAAACACTTGGGAAGATGCGTCGATTGACGTTTTAATGTTGAAAAAAAAAGCAATTCATGCGGGAAGAGAAAATGTAAATCTAATGACAATGGAGTTCGTAACGTCGAACGAAAAATCATTTTTCTATTGACTATTTTTTCACTTTCAAAAACCATGACAATTTTCCTACCGCTTTTGGGTTTCGATCCTAAAAAAAATATCGATTTATGGTCCCAGGCAAATATTGAATGAAAATCTCGAGGCTAAAAAAAAACAGAATTTCGTTGCATTCCAACGATGGAAACGATGCAAATGCATAAAAATGCAATTTTTTGAAAATTCTTTAAAATCTTGGCGATGCTTCGAATGCTTCGAGGTTATAGAATTCATGCAGGGAAGAGAATTTTTATTTAATGACACTGGAGTTCGTAACGTCGAACGAAAAATCATTTTTCTATCGACTGTTTTTTAATTTTCAAAAACCATGACAATTTTCTTACCGATTTTGTGTTTGGATCCTAAAAAAAATATCGATTTATGGTCCCGGACAAATATTGAATGAAAATCTCGAGCTCGGTAAAAAAAAAACAGAATTTCGTTGCATTCCAACGATGCAAGCGATGCAAATGCATAAAAATGCAATTTTTTGGAAATTCTTTAAAATGTTGTCGATGTTTCGTAACCAGAGCAAGGAGCTGAATGCTTCGAGGTTACAGCATCGTGAATTGTCTCTGGCGAAGGTTTCGAGGTTTCCCTTACGTTATCTTCGGTTCTATGGTGGTGTAGCAAGTTTGAAGGAAGCTCGCAAGCTCGCTCGTGGTAATTTGCTGTGAACAAGATTCCTACAACCGTTTAATAGAGCGGTGTGTGTATTTTTAGATAAGAAGAGTGAGGCACGTCGTCGCGTTGATGACGCAACGCACACACGTCGTAAAAAGGCTCGGAGGTTATTTTTCTCGCGTTGTTCCGGAGCGACAACTTGGTCGGTGGGAAGGAGAGGAAAGTTGAGCAACTTGGGAGGGCTGCTCGGGTTGGAGGGCGCATCGGTACAAAGCCGACTAATAAATTTTCGTAATAAACGCCTGCGACGGTGTTGCGGCGCCTAGGAGCTTTGATAGAGAGCGAGGGAAGGCAAGCCCGAGAGTTGGGGCAGCACGCGAAGGAGAAGAGGATGCCGCGCGTGTAGAATGACGTACGACACACCGGGGGAGAGGGGGAAAAGACGCGACGAGGAAACGTCTTTATGGGTATAAGGGCAAGAGCGGGAAAGGCTGGTGGGTCAGGTATAATAAAGTATCTGGATGATACCTTGGGGTATAGAAGGTTTATGTTCTAGTGCAGTAGCCCGCGCGACGAACGAGGGAGAAACGAGCACATGGAAAAGGGAAAGTTGGATAAAACACGCTTTTTTATACTCTGCAGAGTTGATGGCTTTCCTGTGTCAAATTCCCAACCGAGCATGAAGCCATTTCCAATCGAAAACAAAGACCAATAATAATTGGAAAATTCAGCGTCTAACGAAAAATTGTTTTTCTGTACGGAGAGAATTTTATATCAAAAATTACTATGCCACCATGGTTCCGTGGTACCATTTTCTCCCTCCTGAGATATTTCAGCAAATACACAGTAATTTTTTATCAAAATTTGAACGAAAAATGTCAAAATTTGACAAAAAATTCATTGCAGCAAGAAATATTCTAGAAAATCTCTTCGGACGCTAATTTTAGTGGTTCCAATCGTAAATTTAGCTGACGATTCCATTAGAACCCAAATGTACACGGAGAAAAAGAAACAGATTATTATACGGTGGTACACTGTTCGCATTGGACTCGAAGCGATTGCACTGCGATATTCACCGTAACACAGTGCTCAAATTACAGTGCAGTCCAAAGTAAATTTAAACCGATTTTAACAATTCAAACACTGTATTTTCAATTTATCAAAACTCGAAATTTGACAGTTGGGGAATGCGCCAGTAATACCTGCATGAATTGTGTCAATTCATGCAGGTATTACTGAGAACACTGATTTTTGCACAGTACCAAAATGTAAATAAACTAGAGTA
>JBAJMU010000008.1:8829503-8860316 GCA_037952995.1 Hyposoter didymator
GTGAAGCAGTAGGTGAAATTTGGAAATTTTAGTTTCGAGTGAACGAATGAGTTTGTGATTTGTGGTCTGAAGTTCGTAGTCCTGGGGAGGTCGGGAGGTTGCTGGGAGCCTAGGAATTCCTGAGGTTGCTGGTGGCTCGTAAATTACCGGAAGATTCGATCACCTCCGGAAGTAGAAGCTTCGCACTCTTTTTCCGAGGCTTCGTGGCTGACCAAAGCCATTTGTCCCGGATAAATAACTTGACGCATTTTGCAGCAAAGCTGCTGTGAAATACTGAGTTTCTTGTGCGAATGAGAAAAAAATTGAGGGACGCCCACGGCGGAGGTGGCACGTTAGATTTATATGGAGAATACCGCAGAATAGTTATTCCGTATGCGCGGAGTAAAACGATCTCCGCGATGTGCGGCATAGGGCAATTTTGGTAAAAGGGTTTGCCTATTTCGCTCGGTTCAACCGGGAACCGCACTAGCCACATTTATAGTGTCAGGATGGGACGCGGATAGGAAGATGGGAGGCTTAGCATGTACACAACATCATGTGCACCAGGTGACTTCGTGTCTCGGCTAAAAGCAATTTGCATCCTCCATTCAGAATGAACGGGGTTATGGAAATCCTCGTGGTCCAAACACGTCTAGTGGCTTTAAACGCCTGCTGTCATTTTCGTCGCTTAAAATCGTTTACCCGAGCGGGGGAGTGTCCGGGAAGTGGTTATTTTTAGGTTATGACTTTAAGGACGTTGTGTGCTGAATTTTCTATCGATAGACTCCCTTCAAATTTCCACCATACACAGCTCGAGATATTTATTTATAAAAATCACAATTTTTAGCAATTTCTCATAAAGAGCGTTTGTTAAAAGTTGCAATTTTTGACATTAAATATTTCGATTTCTAAATGGTGAAGCCTCTTCAAACTTTGCATACACTTTCACGCAACACCGGAGAAGCTTTATTTAATTTTCCAAAAAAATCGGTCGTAAATTTTTTCTCTAAATCGACAAAATCTTTTTGGAACAAAAATTTTTGACCATTTTTCAAATAAAATAAATGTCTCCATCAAAAATGTAAGGTTCTTACCGGCGAACGAACAAGCATAAATGAAAAACTAGAAAGAACGAAAAGTCTATGAAAGGCAAAGAGTGCGTATCGCAGGGAAAAAAAACAAGAGACCGAAATCAGAGGAAAATGAGGCGTACGAGAAATACGAAAAGTACTTTTAGTCTGTGGCGGATTTTTCGCAGTGCCCGGAGCGTGACAACACACAGAGGCGGTGTTAAGGCTCTGGGGTAGGGTGTTATCATACCGCAGGAATGAAAACGCGGGCTTTTGGTTGAAGTAGAAATGCCAGCAGAGCAAGGAGAGCCAGTGCCCCAGGATAGGATCTCGTCAGGCCGAGGACTCGTGGCCAGTGAGTCAGGCAACGGAGTTTTGCCGCAATTAAAACGTTTCTTTATTCACGCGGCTGCGGGAGGCTGATGTCGGTATAAAATGCGATGGTGAACGCGAGAGGGAAGATTCCCTCGGCATTAACTTTTTCTGCGGTGGTAATGTTTCCTATTTCTTTTCCTTTTTTTTTCCTTTTTTTTTTCGTCCTTCCGTGACGGCGAAGCTTTGCCTGGTTTCCGTTCATTTCGAGAGTGAATCGGAGGGTGGTTGGCGGCGCGCGTAGTGTATACCCCGCGCGCGCATCACCAACCAAATTAAATTCCCTTTACGAGATCGAGGGACGAAATGATTCCCGGGGGTCCTCGAGTCTTTTCCTCGATGTAAGTCGTCCTGGCGACTCGGCCAACGGACCTTCGCGAGGGTAAACTTTAATAATTCAAGGGCGTCGAGAAGTTTTTCTTAAACGAATTCGAGCAAGGATCAGAAAACTCCTAAGCATTTCTAAATCATCGTTTCTCCGGGTCTTTCCATTTTATTAGTCTTTCGTGTCCGCAAAAAAAATCCCTCTGATGTTTCCGCCTCCACGCGGTTTCCTTGCGATACGTCAAACACGAGATACACGTTTTTTTTATTTCTCTCGCTGGACAAACAGTTTTAAGGAATGAAACGATCTGGCAAAGTGCACTGAAAACAAAATCTTGTTGGAAAAGATCGATATTTTGTTCGATACCTTCGACTAAACGTTTTTTTCGAATAATCCCAAAAATTGTGTCATTGCGACAAGAAATATTCTAGAAAGTCTCTTCGGAAGCAGACTTTTGTCGTTTCAATCGCAAATTTCGCTGACAATCCCGTAAGAAACGAAATATACTGCCAAAATAACGAAAATTGAGAAATTATCGAAAAATATTTAGTTTACCCTATTCAACAAAATATCGACGATTTTTGACAAAATTTTATTTCCAGTGTAAAGAATGTTGACGTTTTTCAAATCGTTGTATCCCGGTGAATATGCATTTCTCGTCGTAGTGAATAATTCATATTTTATGGCCCGAAATTAATTTTTTCACGAAAACGAAAAATTAAATCCCGAAAAATTCGTTATTGCCATTAAATGTCAAACAATGAGGTAGAGAACATTTTTAGGGTCAGGACGACCCAGTGTGCACTCGATAAGGAGTTGAGAAAACGGTTTGGGTTCCTGGCGAGAGAAAAATTAAATAAAAACACAAATTTTTGTCCAATATTTTGTAAAAATGACAGAAACGCTCGCGCTGTAGTTTTCAATAAAATTTCGTCAACGTTACGGCAACATGGCGTCGAAAACGAATGCGAAGGTTTAAACGGGATTTTTTCCACGCGATCTCATTCTCAGGGCGCCGTTATCGTGTTCCATTGGATTCGTCAGCCCGTGGATGTACGTACAGCGGGAAAGGCTGTACCATGATGAACAGCAGTCCATCGTGAATCATCCCTTTCGGTCGCAACGTTTTATATGCACGCCTGTAGCGATCGAGTGGCGTTTCATTTTTTTTTTCGTGCTGGCTAACCGCGATCGATCACCATGGAATTTCTTGTACGTGGTGCGGCAGTAGCGAGGGCGAGTCGCGGTTGGCAGGCTCGTATAAAAAAAAAAAAAGAGTAAGAACTTTGAGCGAGCGCACGAGAGTGAACGATGGCAAGTTGAAAGTCACCGTCGAGCCAGCATCTTTTTTGGGTGGCTCGGGGGCACAGGATATTTGAGAAAAGAGTGACGGAACATTATTATTCTGCAAGTTTTAAGTAGAAGATTTGTTCGCCTACGGGCTGGTAATTTCGCCAACGATTTTCATTAGAGAATGACGAAGCTCGTACGAGCGTTTTTTTTCTTCTTATTTTGAATTTTTGTCAAAAATTTGAAAATTCAATTTTTGGTGGAAAATCTTGAATTTTTTCATTTTCTGATGATTGTAATCGATGGCCCAGGATGCGCTACCCCTAAAAAGTACCCCTCGCGATCCCAATGCGTACCATACTCGACGAGATAGAACGATTTGAAAACTTCAAGTGCAAATTTGCAGCCACGTGGTAATTACTCTAGCCCAAGAAATCGTGACCGAGAGTCTGCAGAAAAAAACGAGTCGGTGATGAAAATTGTCGAGCTTTTGCAATTAGTTTTCGCTCCGCGATAATAATTCGACAATGAGATTCGCCCGATTCGAGTGGTTCGAGGAAATCTTGAAGAAAAATGATAATGGCAGTAAGGATCTCGTCGTTACGGTGGGCAAGATTGATAAAAAGAGAAGAAATAATTGTTGAGCGAAAATATGGTGTAGGAAGCGTGGATGTTGCGAGAGAATGACGTAAAACGAGGCTCTCAAGGCCAAGAGGATGGCCTCGAGTGTTCGGGGGCTTGGAGAAAACTTGAAGAGACGTAGTTTTTCCAGTACAACTCGTCGCAGAGGGACGCGAATGGCCCATCAAGGACGAACCCCGACTCACCCTCCTCCGTGTATCAGTCGTTGAAAATTTCCAAGGATAAACGCCGAGAAAAATGAAGGGGATGTTGAGTATAGAAGATAAGAGGGGTGGGGGGATGCCGAGGGTATATTTGCGGGAGCAAGGGATGGTGCGAGGGTGCAGAGGAGGTTAAGAAGGCATATATAGGAAGCGAGGCAAATTGAGCGCTAGGTGAACTCGATTTCCACCGGTAATCCAGGACTTCCGTTTGAAGGGAGAGTTGGCGTTTTGATTAGCAGCAGAACCTTCGCATCCCTTCTCTCTCGTCCTTGGGCTCAAATTGTTTTCATTTCGTTTTTCAACAATTTTATTCCACATTTTCTTTCAAATCTCATCCCTTAGCTCATGCTCGATTGCTCCGAACCTTTTCCCCATTAAATTCATCGAGATATCTATTGCGAAGATATCATCAACGAGATGAAAAAGCTCAGGGGGTGAAAGAGTGCACGCAGAGCTATATGTATTGATTACCTGGCCAGATGCTTTTCCTCTCGCTCGCAAAACCCTTGCCCCGCGCAACGACCTCAATTACTTTTGATTAATAACGACGTCTCCTTTTTGTTCAACACTTTTTTACCTTTTTTAATACCATCCCTTCAAGCTCCGCGCGCGAGGATGCCAAAATTCGCACAGCTCCAAGATTTATCGTTGGAAACACAGCTCGGAGGTAAATTAATATTGGCCGGAACGTAAATCAACGTTATCTCTTATGAATTTTTCATCTCGCTTGCCTGCCACCCTTCCTCGAGTATTGAACGAGAAAAAATCAAACGTCTCTACGCAATTTCGACAAAATGTCAACTCGAATCGTCACTTTTCTTTTATTTCCATTTCGAACTTTGGCGAGCGGTTAAAAATAAAGAGAGAAGAAAAAAAATTGGAATTAGAAAGGAAAACTATGGACCACGAGGTTTCTGCACTTCTTTATTTTTTTCAACTTGATTCTGATGAAAATATCGATGCGATTGAACGAAAAAAAAATTTTCAGCGATCGTTGCAATTTTTTAAATCCTGAGACTCTTTGCTCGGTTTTGATTCCTCGTTTGGAATGTGGCACGTGGAGCTATGTCTTTGCAATACACTCGATAGAGATTTTCCATGCATAGAATTAAATCCCCCGAGCAGGCGTCAACACGTTGTTACGGCTGCTGTTGCCAGGGTTTATCGTCACAATGCCAAGCGCGAAGGCCGAGCAGTGAGTGACGTCCCCGTGGCGTACATACTCGTAAGCCCTTTTCATCCATTCCGTTCTCGCACCCTCATCCCTCTCTCGTTTGATCACTTGTTTTTTTTTTTTTTCCTCGTTGTCTCGACCATTATCTATCGACCGAAACGGGCTTCGTCGACAGTGAATTCCAGCCCGACACAATCAACAGTGAAGACTGACTCTCGGCTGGAATTTCCATTCGGTGGTTCACCTCGAGCTTACGCGCTTATCAGGAACCTCGAGAATTCGCTTATTCATGAAATTTTATGAAATTTGTTAAAAAAAAAAAAAAATTGTATAAAAAATGATGAGAAAATTTTGAAAATTTAGTATTTTTTTGTATAAAGTGTTTAAGAGGTCGTGTAAAAATTTCATGATGGTTAGAAAGCTTGTTATTAAAAAATGAACATTTTGTTTATTTTAATTGTAATTAATTTTTTCTTCTCAAGAAAAAATCGCTAAATAAATAAATAAGTAAATAAATAAATGCAAAAGGCCGTTTACTATTTGTAAACTTATGAAAAGTTTTCAAAGATTCCTCGTGTCTGATATTTCGGAGAACGCAAGGCAGAGAAGCCTGAAATGGCACCTGCTGCTGGTTCGCAGCCTGGGACCTGTTAACACCTTCGCGCGCACCCTCAGCTTCGTGCGCTCCGAAGCACTCGACGGTTGCAACACGCCACGACAAATTATTAACCTTCCGGGTTGCGGTGAGTTGCCTAATACGCGTTCCGCACTTGCCAGCCACAAGTAAAGCATCGCGCACGAACGCCTCGCAGCGTCGAAGTATAATTAACAGGCTGAGGCATGGCACAGCTTAATGGCAAGCTGCGCAGCCCATCTCGCAGCAAATGCATCCAATTTTTTTGTTTTTGCTGTGGACAGCGTCGCAGATGACGCTCGTTGACCGTCGATGGCTCTGATTGATTGGGAGGCGAAAAAAAAGTTTCGCTATAAAAGAATAAAATTTTAATCGATCCGGGTAATTAGTTGGAATGAAAGCTCGACGGAAATCGCGCTGACAACAAAATTTCGTTGGAAAAGATCGATATTTTGTTCGATACGTTAAACTAAACGTTTTTTTTTTTTAATAATCTCAAAAATTGTGTCATCGCAGCAATAAATATTTTAAAAAATCTCTTCGGAAGCAAATTTTTGTCGTTCCAATCGTAAATTTTGGAGAAAGTTTCATCAGAAACCAAAATTACTGCCTAAATAACGAAAATTTCGAAATTATAAAAAAATATATAGTTCGCCGTGTTCAACAAGACATCGACCATTTTTAAATCAAAGAAAACGAACCTCACGAAATACCGAAACGATCGAGCAACTTGCCCAAAGCGACAGGCGTATAATTAATTTTACAAATTGCTCGGGGATCCTGCGGGAAAAAAAAACAGACCCTCGCCACTTGTGCTTACGTGCGGGGAGAAAAAAAGAAGCTTCATCGATTCCAACCGACCGGGGACATTCTACCTGCTGAGGCATTTATTGGGGCGTGAAAAAAACGAGACGCGGAAACAATAGACGCAGCAATGTGGGTCGCGTCGTGCGTTGTGACGTTATCGGACGATTCGACGCTTCGTGTTCAACAAGCGTAATGCAAAAGCTCTCGTCGTGTTTTAACGAGCTCCGGTATGTATCGATTTTCAAGTGAGATTTCAACTCGATTAATTTCCTGGAGCAACACGTTCAACACGTTGGAGCATATGTGACTGCCGCAGTCGTATCGAGGCAAAAGGCGACGGCGTCGAGAGTGAAAGGAGAAACGAGGATCAACTTGGCACGAGCAGGTCATCAAAGCTGCAGCACCGTGATGCATGTGCCGCGGCTCACTGAGCTTTCGGATCCAATCGCCACAGATTCCTCGCGACTATTGTCGAGCGACCCTTCGCCACTTCTGAACGTATTCGCACGTGGTTTTTCAATGGGAATTCAAATGGAGCTTTATGAGTTTTAGGACATTGCTAATTGATGATTTTTTTCATTATTTCGAATTTACAGAGCGTAATTAGCATCGATTTAGCGATGGAGACGACTCTCAAGTTTGCAACGTTGATATTCAACGAAAATTTTTTAATCTATCAATTATTTATTGAATTTTGAAAATTGTCGCAATTTTTTGTCTCGATTTAGTTTTTAGGGGGCAAGGAAGCATCGTTCCATTGTCCAGACCGAATATTGAATTATTAAGAAATTATTAAGAGAATTGTTAAGAAATTTTAAGAGTTCTGTTCAAGAAAAAAAAGAATTTCGTTGCATTCCAACGATGCAAACGATGCAAATATGGAATTATTAAGAGTATTATTGAGATATTATTAAGAAAATTATTAAGAAATATTAAGAGTTCTGTTCAAAGAAAAAACAGAATTTCGTCACATTCCAACGATGCGAACGATGCAAATATTGAATTATTAAGAGTATCATTAAGAGAATTATTATAAGAAATATTAAGAGTTTTGTTCAAGGAAAAACAGAATTTCGTTGCATTCCAACGATGCAAATGATGCAAATATTGAATTATTAAGAAATTATTAAGAGAATTATTAAGAAATATTAAGAGTTCGGTTCAAGGAAAAAAAAAATTGGTTGCATTCCAACGATGCAAACGATGCAAATATGGAATTATTAAGTGAATTATTAAGAAATATTAAAATTCTGTTAAAGAAAAAACATAATTTCGTTGCATTCCAACGATGCAAACTTCAGCATCATCTATTTATCAACGACAATGAGACAGTTTTCTTCACCATTGGAAAACTGAATTTACTAGAAAAATCTGAACGATCGTATTGATTGTGAAAATAATGAAAAAAAATATAATTTTCGTTGAATTCCAACGATGCAAGCTGCACTGTCATGCAGGCTTTTATTCAGTCCGGAGGAAAACAGTTCTGCACCCAGGATCATGGAAAGATAATAAATTAGGGTCTAGACCGAGATGACGTGGCAGTTGGAGGACAAAGGCCTTCCAATAAACTCCCTCAAGAGTCTATTGATCCTTCTGGATTAATTTGTTCTGGATACAGATTCACAGACACAATAATATGCGGGGGCACCCCAAAGGAAAATGCGTTAAACTTGGAGGATCCGAATTCCAATGAGAATTGAATTGAATGACAGAAGCGAGTGGTCAGACTTTTCTTTCCCAGTCTTTTGTTGTTTCGATTGGAATTATGATTGCTTTCTAATCCGATGACTCGGATCTTCAATCTGAAAATAAGGCACAAGGGTGATCGACTCGAGCATACAAAAGCGTGAGCTAAATCCACAATTCTGCAGAGATTTCATTGCTCATGAAGCAAAATTGGATCAAAGAATCTGGCAAAGTTAAAAATTCTCATTAAAAAGTCTCCAAACGGTTTCGATGATGAAAAGTTGAAAAATTTATGGACACAACTGACCTCAGTGTCAATAAAGAAACGCAAACCCTTTGCCTGGAAATCCAAACGCTCCCCCGAGTGCCTTAAACTTTCGATAAATTCAAAAAATCAAATGAATTACTAAATATTTTGTTTTATAGAAAAAAAAGAGGTTCCTAGTCGTCACGATGTTGACGAACTTGCAACAGAGAATCTGACAAATGGGTAGGAAATTCTGGAGGGCATTGAGCCCATGGAATGCCCTGAAACGATCAAGAGATAAGATTCTTCGAAAGACACATCCACAGATTCGGTTCATCGTAACAAATGGAGATAAGAATTTAAAAAAGGGGATTCCGAAGGGGATGGTGGGTGATGTAAATGAGAGAAAAATAAAACGATGTTTATTCTCATGAACGAGTTGGAGCCTTTTTCATGCTGTTCACGAGTGTTGATCTTGATGACATCGTGGTCTTTTCTACCGAAGCGGAAGCTCAATTCTGCGCCTCGAAATTTCAAGCTTCTCGCTTTCTCGTTGGCGTTTGAGGGAAAAGGAAAATGTCAAGGAGAGGGAGAGCGAGTTGTCTGACAGACTCCCTGTGGCAGGATGACGCGGAGCAGGGATCTGTTTCAGGGGGTGGCTGTATACGTTTCTGCTCTTACTACACGCGTTGGTAGGTGCCACCGACTGCTGCTCCCATCGCTATATCTGCTGGTGGCATAGAGGAAGCTCACTGTAGCGAAATGATGCTGGAGCAAGTGAGAGAGAGAGTTTGAAATTAACTGTCAATCTCAATTTCTCTCTCGTCCCTATTTCGTTCTCACCGCACGTACACATTGCGCGGAGGGACCGAGAGAAAGCTTCGAAATTTCATCCCCGCCATTTCTTTTTTGACTGACACCCTAGCTTTGTACGTCGGGCCACTCTGAACGTAAATGGCCACGTGTCCATCAAATACTCTCGTCATTTTCGCGGATAGTCAAGTGACGCCCGGACTTTTGATTAAGTTGTTGTGTCAGTGAAGCCGGAAAGTTGACCACAGGCGCCTTAAGTTTGCCTGCAAGATATTTTGAGTTTTTTTTTCGATCAAAACTTTATGCCAACGGGTCAGGCTATAACTGAAAAGAAAATTTTGTTGAAAAAGATGGAAATTTTGTTCGATACGTTCGACCAAACTTTTTTTTTATATTCCCAAAAATTGTGTCATCGCAGCAAGAATTATTCTAGAAAGTCTCTTCGGAAGCAAACTTTCGTCGTTTCGATCGCAAATTTCGCTGACCATTTCGTTAGAAACGAAATAATCTGCCAAAATAACGAAAATTTGAAAATTATCAAAAAATATTTAGTTTACCGTATTCAACAAAATATCGACGATTTTTGACTAAATTTTATTTCCAGTATTCCAATTTTTCTACTAAATTCCGTTTTCAAATGGTCGACAAGACTGTCTCATTATTATCGAAAAGAACTCCATGAAAATTTCGTCTCCTGCTACAAAAAATAATCACGTCTCGTTGCATTCCAATGACGCTTCTTCGTCCTGATCGAACTGTTTTCCGGAAACTCAGGAAAATCGTCTCCGACCTCGAAAATCGTTGGGATGAGGTCGCGAGCAAAAGGGTTCAAGGTCCCACTCCTCTACGGGCATTCTAGCCCTTCAGAGGACCGTTCGAATCGATAATATACGAAAGCACGATGATTGGTGAACCCTTCGCGTATATAATGTAGCGGATAATCGTGCGTTTTGAAGAGCTAATTTGGAGGATGTGAGTTATGCCGACAATTATTATCGCTGCGGTCGTAACGCTTCGCTCGCGCGCTCCGCATATAATTTATAGGCTGGGCAATGGTTTCCTTTTTTGTGGTGGTATGCGTTGGATATTATTCGACGATCAGCCCCTGAAATATCGTCGAAAAAATGAGGTTCACGAGTCCACATGAAAAAGCTAATTGAGACGAGTTTATTTTGTTGCCAGGAATATTGCGGCCACGTGACCACGTGGGGATCGTTATCCCCGCGACGCACGTCGGATTTACACGTCGTAAAATATAATATGAATGGGAGACAAATATTTGACTGGAATTTATTCCCGAGCATGGCTTTTTCGATGATTCGAACGTTCTCTTTCCCATTTATTCCCACGTTTCATCCCTGCGAATGGAGATTCACCAGGGACGGTACAAAATACTGTTTCCTGCAGGGAAAGTGAAATTTAGAAACTTGAAATTTCGTTGAAAATCGTCGAGATTTCGTTGAATACGGTGGAGTAAATATTTTTCGATAATTTCCCAATTTTCGTTATTTTGGCAGGATATTTCGTTTTCAACGGAATTGTCAGCGAAATTTGCGATTGAAACGACAAAAGTTTGCTCCCAAAGAGACTTTCTAGAATATTTCTTGTTGCAATGACACAATTTTTGGGATTATTAAAAAAAAAACGTTTAGTCGATGTATCGAACTAAATATCGATCTTGTTCAACAAGATTTTGTTTTCAGTGGAGGAAAAAGCAACGAGAGGATTGATAAATTTTGAGATTTTATCGAAAAATGAAATTGGTTGCGGAATAAATTTTTGCTGTCGTGTCTCTCGGAATAGTATTGATTCCCGCGGGCCCGGAAAAGCTTCGCCTGGACATGAAAGCGCGCTCTCGTTGAGGGATAATATCCTCAATCCCTCAGGGTGCGCTGTTTGGACGAGGACAAAGAAGAATGCGACAAGAGATCAGGGAGGATCGCGTGGATGGAGCGAAATTAATGTTGCGTAACAAGTTCGCCGACGAAGGCAGTAGAGAAAAAAAAAAGGTTGCGAGTAGGGTAGAGGTCAAGCAGGTCGACGAATCACCTTCAACCTTTCCTGTGTTTACGCGCTCCGAAGGTCAAAACGGATATTCCGCCACTCGAACGTCTCAAAGTGATTCGGCGTCTGTGTAGTACCTCAAGCTCGCTGATTGGAAAAACTATATGCCTTGGGTCATGGGAAATTGTTAAGGAGGTTGGATCACGCCACCAAAATAATGAGAATTTTATCAAATTTGGTGATTACATTCTTTGGCATCAAGTGTAGAGACACAAATTTTTTCCAAATTTTTTACTACATGGTTATCGAATAATTGAGAATTAAAACAAACTTCTCATGCACGCGATCTATAGCTGTACAAACTTTGTGCTCATTCACGTAAACTTTAATGTTCAATTACTCGAGTACTACGTGGTGGAAAAATCTAAAAAAATTTGCATCGTCATTTTATTTTATTAAATTGATAATTGAATTAATTATACAATTGATTAATAATTAAATTAAATAAATAAATTGAATAAATTATAGTAATTCTTATTTTTTTGAAATAAAAAAAAAAAAATTTGCATCGTCATTTTATTTTATTGAATAAATAATTGAATTAATTAATCAATTAATTAATAATTAAATTAAATTAATCAATTGCATTAATTATAGTAATTCTTATTTTTTTGGAATAAAAAAAAAAAATTGCATCGTCATTTTATTTTATGAAATAAATAATTGAATTAATTAATCAATTAATTAATAATTAAATTGAATTAATAAATTCAATAAATTTTAGTGATTCTTATTTTTTTGAAATTATTCATGATTTTTCATTATTTTTAGCATGATTCAGCGTGGCAACATTGGATCGTTGTGATCCAACCTCCTTAAGAGTAAATGATGATGATTTAAAAGAAACAAGCAGATTTATGAATCTCGAACAGGGCTCAGCGTTTTTAATGACTCCTGTTTCCGTCTTCACGTACTGTTTCCCTGTTCAGAGAGGTTTTTTTTTTAAATTTCATTATTTTTATATCGTCGAAAGTGACACCTGCCGAAAAGGATCTAAAAAGTCGAGATTTTCATGCAAAAGGTAAAATTTCGAGGAGCACATCGTTTTTAATTGTGTGATGAAAATGATTAGCGTTCGGAGAGTTTTTCGTGTGAAGAAACGTTTTGGCAAAGGGTGAAAAGTTTTAGGACCCCTTAAGCATCTGGTCCTAATGTCGCAGTGATTCCAATTACCGCGTATGTCTTGAAAGTACACGAAAAAGCTGTTCGCGTCCAATTGATTATCGTTCCGTTTCCGCGCCTTTTCAGAGAGTCCGTAATAAAGCTCCGTTCGGGGGAAAAAATAGGGGTGAGCAGAACTCGAGAGAGAAAGGGATGCCAGGGATTTTTCGGGTTCGAAGGGATAGAGTATTATCTCGGGGCTGCAATACTCAGTATTGGGGAAAAAGCGATGGGGGAGAAAGAGCACAGCACACAGAAATGGCGACATCATCGTTGTTGCTGCTGCTGCTGCTGCTGGTGAGACGATACATCAAAACTGTTGGACTGGGCGATCCCGATATCGACAATGGCCGGACGCGCACAATTCAGGATTATTTGTCTCTACTGGGTGTCCGACGAGAGCTTTGATAGAATTCTGGACACAGTCCATCCTCCGGTGCTGTCACTTCTTAACGGAAACGCAAACAACCATCAGTCATGCTATTCAATTCCTCGATTTTTATTCCAGGCTCAACAGCATGACTAGCTGCTGCGCATTTTTGGTCGTGACAGTTGGATTTTTCAGAAAGACAACAGTCACAGCTTGATCGTCTGTTTCAAACAAAACATATCAATCGCATCTGAGCTGTGAGAAAAACGAGAGTTTGCTCAAGAGTTGTGTCTCTCGCTCTGAGCCAAACTCGAGCAACTGATAAGAGGCAGAAAAGTCCAATAAAGCCTTATCGAGAAAGTTGTCGACGAACCAATCACTACCCCAAGTTGACATGGTCATTTGAGGTAAAGTTGATCGGTAGCCAAGAAAGAACAGATGGAGGTTCGTGTAAGGATTTCAGACGCGATATTCAAGCCAAAGAGCAAACATTTAAAAACGTCATTGCAGCATGAGGCAACGTCATTGGATTCGCCACCCCATATACATCAACTCGATGCACTTACCATTTCGGTTGGAGCCAGGCGAGGATCCGATGCTGTTACACACGTATTAGGTTAAACCCCCGGCCATAGTATTACGTATTATCGTACAAGAGAGGAAGGGAAATGTCGGGTTTATAGCCGTTGGTAGTGCAGGATCGAAAATCGACAGTGGGTATTATTACGGAGAGGTGGGATGTGTACAACGAGGGAGTGAGCGAGTGACAAGGGGTGAAGCTGCGAATATAGGGGGTCGATGGGGGAAACCTTTGCCAGAATTAGTCGCCGCCAAAAGCTGTTGCTGACCATTTAGGATAAGGCATAGTCGTTTCGCTTCCGGCATCCTCTACCAGCCTGCCTAACAAAACCTTCTGGCTATATTCCACCAACATCATTACAAGTTCCTCTGAAAAGAAGCTCCACCGTAATGAGCCTATAACTTTCAGCATCTTATTTATGGGAACTAGCTTTTGTCCGCGACTTGGTCATTCCACACCCTTCACACCCTTAAGAAGGTTGGATCACGATGATACAATGTTGCCATGCTGAACCATGCACTGGGAATGAAATTTGGTCAAAAATCGTCGATATTTTGTTGAATACGATGAACTAAATATTTTTTCATAATTTCAAAAAATTTCGTTATTTTGGAAATATATTTGGTTTCTAACGGAATTGTTAGCGAAATTAACGAGTGGAACGACTAAAATTTGTTTCCGAAGAGAATTTCTGGGATGATTCAAAAAAACGTTTAAATTTCAAAAAAAAAAAATTCAAAAAGATGAGAATTTAATGAAATTTGGTAAATATATTCTTTAATGATGTGGTAAAAAGTTTTGAAAAGAATTGTGTTTTTATTTGATGCCAAAGAATGTTATTGTCGAATTTGATCGAATTCTGATTATTTTTGATTTCATGATTCAACCTCCTTAAGGGTTGATTTTCGTAATAAAAACTATCCCGTGTCCTTCCCTGTGACCCCAACTATCTCCATTCAAAATTTTCACATTAATAGGTCCAGCCGTTGAAGCGTGGAGACCTAAACATAAAGAGTTACTTCCGCATTTATAATACTAGTGGAGATTTGTAAGGGAACTACGTGTGATGGCATTCTTCAGCCAGAAGAAATGCCATGGGTAGTTCAGAGTGTTGATGGATCGATGCCAAAGCTATTCCGCGTAAAGCAGAATACACCATGCTGTTGGTATACAAATAATAGTTGAGCCTTGGTGTCGTATGCCCTCGACAGAGCTTTGCTAGAAGTTTATCCAGCGACCCTGGATTTTATTGGCCGTGTGAATTTCTCGCGGCTTATTCTACCATCAGAGTGCACGCGGCTAAACTTTACGGGACGGATTACCATACGACCCTGCTGCCTTGTTTCTCTATACTATGAGTCAATGTCGAGGTTGTACTTTTAAGTGTATGCGTGAAACTCAATACCATTGTCGCTGATGATACGCTCATTGGCAAATTCACATTTCACGAACTTCTGGAACTAGACTCACCTGAAACATAAAAATGAACATGCAATTAATGTCTGACTCGTAACGTCAATTCTTTCGTTAATATTAAGAATATTGATGGAGCATGGAATGCAAATGAGTATCGAATCCAATAGAGGAATTAAAATTGGCAACGAAACTGAATGGATAATTGAGGAATTTGCTTCATTCAACGACAAAGCTATTTCGAATTTGTTTCAGGAAGAAAAGTTCCGGCTGCCATATTGCGGAGGGTGTTGCGAGAACGGTGACTCTCTTTGTGTGTCAAGAACGAAGAGGATTAAGTTGTATTTTCTCACGGGGGATGAGAGATAGTGACGTGAGTCACGTGCGAGTAAGATTTAGCTGTGGATGAGTTTAGCAGGAGCGTGTACGGGTCGTGCGGAAAGGATGGGGGACAGAAAGGGGGTTTGTGAGAGAAATTTCCACCCTCTGAGAGAGGGGTGAGGCTAAGTAAGTAGAGGTGAAGTCATTCAGTGATAACAGTGGCATAAAAGGCTGTGGAGCCTCAAGTAACGCATCAAGGAAGGAATCAGCCACCCCAAAGAAAAGCACGATGGAACTCTGGTATTCCATCTAGGCCAAGAGGCGCCCCTGCAATTACGTTGTTTATGTAAGGGCGTGGTTCGCCCTGTTCCTAATTCCCATCCCGAAGAGAGTACTATATACACAATGAAATGACCGAAAAGCGATAACACGGTGTAGCCTCAAAATTCCATCCCCTGGGCTAGAGGCTAGCTTCGATAAGATCTTTGCAACGCTACAGCTGCGTTATCAAAGTCTCTGCTACATCACTTTGAAGATCGGACTGCAAATTGGACGGAAAATTGATCCAACTAATAGAATGACTCGAATGAGCAAGCCCTTCACTCTTGGCTGTGGCGATTCATTGATGCAGCTTCCTGAGGGCTCTTTGGCACTACATCGAGGGGTCACCCTGAGTGCAGATACTACTTCTGCTCGTAGAAGCAGTACGGAATAGATTAAAACTGGGAAAAACGTAATTGATCGTAGAAATATCGAATTGGGTGCAAAGCCGAATGTTTCTGGATCAGAAAAGGCCACGTTGAGGCCTTTTTTCAAAGTTCCTGATCTACTGGATTATTGCAACAAGAGCAATGATGCAAAAATCGTTTTTATCTTTTTGTAGGACTCGTCATGATTTGGAGGAGTCCAGCAAGACGCAAGTCTAGGATTTGAAATGCAAAGTACCAATGGTGATGGTATCCTCGGTAACGGCATTATTAGAAGACATAAAAAGCACCAGCGGACCCCTTGTTGAAATAAATATTGTAAAGTAGTTGTTCGGTTTTAACGATGGTAATTTTTCCGCTCCTCTTTACATGCCAATCGTTTCCGGACAACGTTGCAACTTTAATGAAACTACAGCGGTAAAAAAGAAGAAAAACACGTAACGTCTTGGGACAAGCCTCTAGGAATATCCACCCTCTCTGCGACCTTCTTATTTGCTCTCCCCTCGTATTCTCCGGGTTCTTTCGGAACCACAGGTCGAAAAAAGCTTTTGATATTGCTTTCATGCTTTATCTTTTCTCTTTTCGTCTCCTTGGCCCCTTCGGATAACCACCCTTCGCTTTTGCGCCCTCCACTGGTGGAACGTGTTCGGAGATCCGGAGTAACCTAGTTTTCATACTAGATCGTGCAACATACAAGAACAATTGGGAGTCGAAGATGCGGGCACGGGTTTATGGACATCCATAATTCGACGGTCGTCCGAAACGGAGCCCCCGTCTTATTTCCTACGAAATACCTTGGTTTTACGTCGCAATTAATTCAATCTTTTTTCCTCCAAATCAAACTAGTACCCTGTGATTTTTCCACGATCCCTGAAGTGAATGCGTGATAAGCCAAAAAACGAGAGGAGGCGGTAGGTGTACGTGCTCGCGGTAAGCTAAATTAGTGTTGCGTGTGTTTGTGCGTCAAAGCATGACACATGAACCAAGACGCTCAAAAGGTCATATCGGACTGGGTACTTAAATTAAAAGTGCTGTGAGCGCCGGGAAACACAAGATTCGGAGGCTTTTGTCTCGTTTTTATATTTGTTTTCCTGTGCGTTGGTGGGTCGCGTTAATGAGAAATCTCGAGAGAATTAAAAATTCATCGAAGCGAAGGAATTTCGTAGGGGATCAAATTATTTTGTTGAAAATCTTTTTTTTCTTTTTTTTTTTCTAGTTTTTGAGGCTGGAATCGAGATTTTGGAAAATTGGCTAAGTCGCGAGATTTAAAACAGTTGAAAAAAATTACGAACGAGTAGGTTCTGAGCGCTCGAGAACCTTCCAATCCTGTCGGATTGCACACGCGAGCCACGTCGCGCGTTATTCTCATTAAATTCATCCGCGCAATAACGAGATTTCGAGCGGTATGTATAGAGAATAATGCATATAAATAACGCACCAAGTCCCTAACAACCAGTGGATTTTCCGAGGGGTGCACACTTTTAATTCGATTTCGCCGCAACGTTCCCCGTTGCTCCGAGGTCCTTTGACGTGTGTGCGATTCGCGTACGCGCGAGCTCGCCTCGCCACCGCAAAGTTTCCATGCGCCCAACGGAGCATCAAAAAATCTGCATTACCGACACAAAACATGCATCTCCATCGTTGCACAACCAACTAAACGAAAATATAACGACAGGGGATTCAATTACGAGAACGGTTCCCTCTTGTTTCCAGTTTCAGCTCCGCGCAGGTATTTCCAACCCTTTCTTAGATGTCTTCGCCCTTATCAACCCTCACACGATTTAGGGGTTAACTGCAACCCCTGAATCTATGAAATTGGAGTTTGCAACGTTGGGAACCGACGAAAAACATTTTTTTATCAATTTTTTGTTCTATTTTAAAAACCATGACAATTTTCGTCCCGATTTTTGAGGGAAATAGTCATTTTTACACTTTTACTGCTTTCAGTATTTTTTTAGTGTACTCAATTTTGTTTTTTGACTGTATAAAGTAAACAATCTTTTTTTAAAAATGCTCAATATGCTCTACAAAAATTTGCAAGTCGAAATATTCAGTTGTTCATTTTTTATAACAATTTTCGTCCCGATTTTTTATGGAAATAGTCATTTTTTCACTTTTACTGCTTTCAGCATTTTTTTAGTGTACTCAATTTTATTTTTTTGCTGGATAAAGTAAACAATCTTTTTTAAAAAATGTTGAATATGTTCTACAAAAATTTGCAAGTCGAAATATTCAGTTGTTCAGTTTTTATAACAATTTTCGTCTCTTGGGTATAAATCTACCCCATGGTGGCGAGTACGTAATTCTTTAGAGGGTTGGCAAGTAGTAAGAGCGAAAAGAAAATCGTTTTATTGTCCGGAACGAATATTGAATAAAAATCTGAAGCTCTATCGAAGAAAAAACAGAATTTCGTTGCATTCCAACGATACAAACATCGTAGACTTTTATGGTTTTTTTGCGAATGACAGTCAAATCGTTCAGATATCTGGAGGATTTTTCATGGACCAGCGAGATCAGAGAATTCTTCTCAACATCCGAATTTTTGGAATTCGATTGGACAACTTTGTAGAGTGAATAAAATTAAGAAAACAAAAGCGAATTTTGTGGGAGGTGGAGGAGCTGGAAACGAGAAGCGACCCTTGGAGGAAGTAAAGCTCCGGTCGGCTCTTGTATGCCTGCGAAAGTGGATGAAGGAGACACCCGGAAGAGTAGAGAGGAAACACAATATAAAGGCCTTTATGGCGGAAACCACTTCAGACGAGCGTGCAGTTTCCGTTGGTTTTCGTGTGTCACTGCACACGTTCCAACAACGATGAATGAACAGCGCTGTTATATGTGCTGAGCCAGGAAGAGCCAGAGGCTGAGAAAGCAACGGTCCAGGCAAAAACTTGTAAACGCGATGAAATCTCATATTTTAACTGCAACGTCGGAGACTACAATGTCGTCGTAAGAATAATCGATGCTGAGAGGCCGAAAACGATTGCAACCGGAAGTAGAAATTCGATAAAATCCAGAGGGAGAGAAATAATTGTTATAACAATTTTATTTATTGAATAATTCATGAAATTATTTGTTTATTAAGAAAATTATTTTTAAATGAAATAATTTGAGTAATTTTTGTTTTTTTTAATAAATTTCATGAAATATTGTTCCGAATAATTTTATTTATTGAATAATTAATGCAATTATTATTTTATTAAGAAAATTATTTTTTTCGAAATAATTTTTAAATGAAATTATTCAAGTAAATTCTTTTTTTTTTTAATAAATTTTATGAAATATTATTCCGAATAATTTTATTTATTAAATAATTAATGAAATTATTATTTTATTAAGAAATTTTTTTTTTTTAGAAATTATTTTTAAATGGAATTATTCAAGTAAAATTTTTCTTTTAATAAATTGTATGAAATATTATTCCGAATCGATCAATAAATTTTTTTAAAAAATCGAAATATAATTCCCAAAAAAAAAGTCCATTCCAATGTCCACGAAATTGAAGATTTTCTGATAACCGAGACAGGGACAAGGTGTTAACATCGCACATGACGAGTGGGGCTCGAGATGCAATCGATTTGGCGCCCTTCAGGAGCGCGTAGCCCTGGGTTTGAGGAATAGAAACGTGTGTGTGGGTGAATTTGCAAGGCATGCACGCATCCGGTGTACAGAAGTGGAGCCGGGCCATGCGTCACCTTTGATTCAGCGAAATTTGAGACGGTTTTCCCCACGCCAGTAACTCTCTTGTCCAGAGAAATCCTTCACCGCGTAGGGAGCTATCGAGCGAGCTATCGAGTCTATTGTTTCGTATGGGAAACTTGGGGCAGCTTTGTCTCTAAGCCCCGCGAGTAAAAAAATAGAGTCGCGGTGAATAAGCGAGAGCGTGGATAGCGAAGAATAGTTGGCTGTCATTGCGGGCTATCGATACGGAAACTCTAAACGCTTTTTTCGTCCTTTTTCATGGGGACAATCTTATTGCTGCTCTGATCTAGCCTGCAGCGAACTTTTGTCCTCCATTTTTGACTAGAGCTCTCTGGGTCTGGCGGTTTTTGTTCTTTGGCATATGGAACGTGAATGGATCACTTGCCAAAGCGAATAACACACGAGCCCCCAAACCACAAGAGTCTAGAGGTGTGGTGCCGGGCCATAGTTGTGCGGAGACTGAAATATCGAATTTCCTCAGAGGGCGCAACGGGATGATCGATATTTTTTGCTCTCTGCTGCCAATGCGACAGGCTAGACCATGCTCAATCGAACAAACGCGAGTGTGTCCTTGTCAAGACTCTTCAGAATGGATTTATAATCCGATCCCTACGCCTACCATTCGGCAATATATTTCAATGTCGTAATTGGAGATATCGCGGAATATGGATTTTCGTTCTTACGGCTAATGGGATTTTCTCCGATTACTTCTCCGATTACACGTGTACGCAGCTCCATTCAATTTTCGGTGGATTCTTATTTTTTCCTCATCCGACATTTCATCGTTTTTTTCTGTTTTTTTTTTTTTTCTTTGCTATGCCGAGGCTAATTTTTTGATTGACTGTCAAATTTCGTTGTCTCAATATTGCCCGCAATTTGGAAAAATTTGATATTCATTTTTATCAATTTTTAATTCGTCATAAAAATTTTTTGCATTTTTTTTTCTTTTTTTTTTTCTTTGCTATGCCGAGGCTAATTTTTTGATTGACTGTCAAATTTCGTTTTCTGAATATTGCCCGCAATTTGGAAAAATTTGATATTCATTTTTATCAATTTTTAGTTCGATATAAAAATTTTTTGCATTTTTTTTTCTTTTTTTTTTTTCTTTGCTATGCCGAGGCTAATTTTTTAATTGACTGTCGAATTCCGTTTTCTGACTATTGCCCGCAATGTAGAAAAATTTGATATTCATTTTTATCAATTTTTAATTCGGTATAAAAATTTATTAAAAATCGGAAATTCCTATCATCGCTTTCGTTTCTCGTCAGACAACGGATTTCCCGGGGATTATGTCTCCGAAGTCTGTTCGCGTCTCGTAAGACGTGAAATAATAGGCTGACCGTGTTATCTCATCGTTTTTGCCAGAGGCCTCTTCGCAAAAGGCTTTTTAAGCTTTTCATACACTTATTCGAGTGCGAGCGAAAAAAGCACGCGAAGAGAATCTTGGAGAAAAAAAAATGTTCGTGTCACGATGGAGGAAGAGCGATCGAGCGTTTTACCTTTTTTTTCTACTTCCCATGGGTGGGGGAACACCATCTTCAAGGATGGTTATTTTTATCCGAAGAACTTGACTCTTCGGGAGGCTAGATCGACGTACGAGCTATTCTGCGTGATGGAAACTTTATTATGGCATCGCGTGAGGATCGTATTTTCCAAAAACGAAATATTTCAATTTGAATTTTTTTAAATCGCTCTGATCTTCGGAAAAAAAAATTATCAATTTTTTTTTGAAAATCAGTTCATTCAAAAAATAAAATTGCAGCTGAACGAACTTTCGGAATTTTATTGCTCGCAATAATCTTTTCAAGACTGTCGCCGTTTGTTCGTTTTCCAAAACAGATTTTCGCTCATTTCAGAACGTCGATGGGTAAGAAAAAAAAACAGAACCCTCGAAGGGCAAGATTTAATTTTCCAGACTGTCGAATTTCTTGGCAAGTGAAAATTCAATTTTTCTCAAGGCCAAGTTATATTGGGAGATGGACGAAAAGAGCAAAAACATGGAAGGTCTCGAGGGATGGAGCGAACCCTCGCGCGAGAAACTCGAGAAGGGAAAATGTCGAAGAAAAATGTTGTGCAAAAACTTTCCACCAGAAACTACACCTCGGAACCACGAAAATGTTTATTTTTATTTGTAAAAGCGAATCGAGAGAAAAATTTCGAAAAAAAAGTTTCGGTTTTAAAGAAAAATGGTCAACGTCTTCGTGCAGATTTTTCGAGCTCAAAAAAGCTCAAAAAAAAATCTACATCGCGCAGGATATGAAAACCTTTTTTTTTTTTACCAATAACTCGAGGAAAAAGATCGTTGCATCAAGTATCTTCGAGCTTATTTCGCTAGTTGGAAAATTGGGCTCAAATTCTGCGTGGGAGGTATAAATGAGATCGCGAGGAGCAGATAAGATAAAAAGAAAAGCCCCGCGAAAGAGCAAAAGTCAAAACAAGGGGCAGAGGGAGAAAGACACGAGGAAAAGCCAGGAAAAAGCTCCTGAGCTTGCATTTATACGAGGCGAACGAGATAGGAACACGTACGTACAGAGCATTGAGATGCTCGTGGCGATCTCTCGGCTTTGTATTTCCCAGAGCGTTGGTAAGGAATCAACGAATCACGTATTGTACAACGATCGAAAGCTCGCGTGCGTTTCTATGGGATGGATCGTTGATGCATGAGTCATTCCATGCCAAAAGTTGATATGCGAACGTCACGGAAAAAATTAATATCGCGATTTGCCGTCAAGGTCAAAAGTCAGCACGAAAAACTGGAAAATGCAGCTCGCAGTTTGCAGCTGCCACTGGGAATCTTCGGAATCGATGATTATGCGACTTGTTCGCCGCATCGAAGAAGATCCTCGTGGCAATTTTCAGGGATCCGGCGTGGATATGTCGATTCATGCGCTCGCTGCTTTTGCCACTTCGTATATACGGAGGCATACGGATGAATGAACGAGACTAAATACAATCGGTTGATTGTGAGCCTTTCTCGGGCCGCGAGGCTCAGGATTTTGCGGCTGGTATTGATCCTGTTTGCTCCAACTTTATGGAAGAGAAACAGGACGCGAGAGAGGGAGGGCAGGACGGCAGGAGGGAGGGAGAAAGAGAATTTGGTAGGAAAGCATGGCGTAGCACGTGGTTTTAGTATTCGGCGCGCAAACTTACGGCAAACGTGAGTGGAATTTATTCTCGCGAGTCTTTGGCTCGGTGCGGTGACTCGCGGATTGGATAGCGTTGAGGAGAGTCACACGTAGTACGAGATCTGAAGGACAAATGGAGTTGGAGCAGGGGAAAAGCTCGACGAAGCCTTGCCTCGCGCCCTCCGCGTAATTGCAGATTCAAAGGATATTGTACGCACGAAAAGGAGGGAGACCCGGATCCCCGGGGACAATTTCGAGAATGCGGATGATCCATAGATTTCTTCTTTTTTTTTTCTGTATATATTTACGATTTTTACGCGAGTGGCTTTCGTTCGAAGAAAAAGTGGCTTTTTGACTTGGAATAATGAGGATACTGCTGCGATTGTTGCGGCAGAGCTCCATCAATTTTCTCGTCCAAGGTCAACCACTTCTTCCAAACAAAAAACAATTTAAAAAATTGGCAAATTTAAATCGCAAGAATGATCGTGTAAAAAATAAAATAAAAATTATTTCGCTCGATCGAGTGGAAAAATCTTCTTTTTTTTAATCAAAAATACGTTTTTTTTTCTGCATATATTTACGATTCTTACGCGAGTTGCTTTGGCTGGAAGAAAAAGTGGCTTTTTGACTTGGAATAATGAGGATGCTGCTGCGATTGTTGCGGCAGAGCTCCATCAATTCTCTCGTCCAAGGTCAACCACTTTTTCCAAAAAAAAACAATAAAAAAAAATTGGCAAATTTAAATCGTAAGAATAATCGCGTAAGAAATAAAATAAAAATTATTTCGCTCGATCGAGTGGAAAATTCTTTTTTTTTTTCAAAAAAACGTTTTTCCTAGAATGATAAATATTTTCTCCGACGTTTGTGAGTTTAGCTAATGAACCCCGAAATTTTTTGTTGGAATTTTTTTTTCCGCACCCTTCGTCGGGGTTACTTGCCAATTTCATTCACGTACCGCGTGGCCCGCCCCGCGTAAAATATTGTCGCCTGATGTTACGGCGTTGGCACAAAAGCAGCGCCGCGCGGGTCCATCATCATTGTCATCATAATCAACGTTATTTGTCGCCAAATCGAGCCTTTCATTCAAAATGGCGTCGGCAGGGATTTTTTCCGCATTTTGACAAAACACGACCAGATGTCGTCATGCGGCGTGTTGGGACACGAGGATTCACAGGAAAATGAATAACCCGCGGAGGAACAAAGCGAGCGAGTATGAATGGCTTCCTTGATCAAGGATCATCGTTTCCTCGTATGGATTCCGCCTTTGTCAGAGTGTGGTTAGTAAATCTCCAATTTGAAACGAGGCCCTCGACTCGCCCATTGAAACCCCAATTTTCTGTGCCATTTCAACTTTTCTCAAAGGCTCGCACGAATGACAATAAATCGTACACGCTGCATGCTGTGCGTGCTGCTTTGACTTCGGAGCTCCACAGCTCGTCGATCTCTCATTCGAAAAACATTCGCGACACGGTTGTTGTGACAAATATATTCAGTAATGAAAAGAAATCATTGGTAATTGCGATTTAACGAAATTTTGTTGAAAAAGATCGAAATTTTGTTCGATACGTTCGTCTAAACGTTTTTTTTTCAATAATCCCAAAAATTGTGTCACTGCAGCAAAAAATATTTTAGAAAGTCTCTTCGGAAGCAAATTTTAGTCGTTCCACTCGTAAATTTCGCTGACAATTCCGTAAGAAACCAAAAATACTGCCGAAATAATGAAAATTTTGAAATTATCAAAAAATATTCAGTTTATCGTATTCAACAAAATATCGACCATTTTTAACAAAATTCCATTTCCACTGTATAACGTTCCAGATTTTTTTGCGCCATCGGAAAACGGAATTAACTAGAAAATTCGAAACGATCGGATAATCAAAATAATGGATAACGGAACTATAACAAATCTAATCGTTTTGTTTGAGTAATCCTAAAAATTGTGTCACTGCAGCGAGAAATATTTTAGAAAGTCTCTTCGTAAGCAAATTTTAGTCGTTCCACTCGTAAATTTCGCTGCCAATTTCCCTAGAAACGAAAAATCCTGCCAAAATNTGTATAACGTTCCAGATTTTTTTGCGCCATCGGAAAACGGAATTAACTAGAAAATTCGAAACGATCGGATAATCAAAATAATGGATAACGGAACTATAACAAATCTAATCGTTTTGTTTGAGTAATCCTAAAAATTGTGTCACTGCAGCGAGAAATATTTTAGAAAGTCTCTTCGTAAGCAAATTTTAGTCGTTCCACTCGTAAATTTCGCTGCCAATTTCCCTAGAAACGAAAAATCCTGCCAAAATAATGAAAATTTCAAAATTATCAAAAAATCGAGATTTTGAACAAAATTTCATTTCCCAAATTTCATTTTCCAGTTTCTTTGTTCATTCTTCCGCATCCAGACACTGCAGCATCAATTTTTTCATCTCGTTTTCTCGAAGTAGGTTACAAAGTAAAAAAATCAGTGGCTGTGGAAAGAAATGAAAAAGTAAATTGTGCTTCGAATGCTAGAAAATATGACGCGATGAAAAGAACCTCAGGAAACCGATGGAGGCCTGAGACAGATGAATGGAAGCACCAGCGAGATGGGGAAATGTATTATTGGAGTAATTAAGACGACAGCTCATGGGGGCTTCGTGAAACTACGACGTATGTGGACAAGGCAGCACAGCTGGGAAGAGAGTTTTTTTTAAATTTGGGAACGTGTGTAAGATGAATTCTCACACAAAAAAAAACTACTCAAAATGTCACAACAACAGCCGCGAGCCTGCTCAGTCTTACGAGTGCATTATATTGAGTAATTCGTGCAACACGTGGACTCAAGGAAACACGAAGGCAAGAGACACTGCCAAGTGTCTCTAAAGTTGAAAACAGGAGAGTTGAGAATTAGTGATTGAACTTTTGGATTTTCCACACGATCCACGTTCGAGAAAATGGAAAAGAATTTTTTTTTTTTTATCGTTTCTTTAATTTTGAAAATCGTGGCAATTTTTGTTGGTTTTGTAAACTGAATATTTATGTTGAGGTGAAACTTCAACGTCGTTTGTCCATGAACAAAAAAATTTCAAACGACACTAAAGTTCGCAAACGTTGAGATCCAACGAAAAATTCTTTTTCCATTCATTGTTTGTTCAATTTCAAAAATCTTGACAACTTTCCTAACGATTTTGTGTTTGGATCCTAGAAAAAAATCGTTTTATCGTCCTGACCGAATATTGAATGGAAATCTTGAGCTTTGCTAAAAAAAAAACAGAATTTCGTTGCATTCCAGCGATCCAAACTTCAACATCGCGATTTTATGACACTAAAGTTCGCAAACGTTGAGATCCAACGAAAAATTCTTTTTCCATTCATTTTTTGTTCAATTTCAAAAACCTTGACAACTTTTCTAACGATTTTGTGTTTGGATCCTAAAAAAAAATCGTTTTATCGTCCTGACCGAATATTGAATGGAAATCTTGAGTTTTGCTAAAAAAAAAAGAGAATTTCGTTGCATTCCAACGATCCAAACTTCAACATCGCGATTTTATGACACTAAAGTTCGCAAACGTTGAGATCCAACGAAAAATTCTTTTTCCATTCATTTTTTGTTCAATTTCAAAAACCTTGACAACTTTTCTAACGATTTTGTGTTTGGATCCTAAAAAAAAATCGTTTTATCGTCCTGACCGAATATTGAATGGAAATCTTGAGTTTTGCTAAAAAAAACAGAATTTCGTTGCATTCCAACGATCCAAACTTCAACATCGCGATTTTATGACACTAAAGTTCGCAAACGTTGAGATCCAACGAAAAATTCTTTTTCCATTCATTTTTTGTTCAATTTCAAAAACCTTGACAACTTTTCTAACGATTTTGTGTTTGGATCCTAAAAAAAAATCGTTTTATCGTCCTGACCGAATATTGAATGGAAATCTTGAGTTTTGCTAAAAAAAACAGAATTTCGTTGCATTCCAACGATCCAAACTTCAACATCGCGATTTTATGACACTAAAGTTCGCAAACGTTGAGATCCAACGAAAAATTCTTTTTCCATTCATTGTTTGTTAAATTTCAAAAACCTTGACAACTTTCGTAATGATTTTGTGTTTGGATCCTAGAAAAAAATCGTTTTATCGTCCTGACCGAATATTGAATGGAAATCTTGAGGTTTGCTAAAAAAAAAACAGGATTTCGTTGCATTCCAACGATGCAAACTTTGACGACGTAATTTTAATGCAAAAATGAATTAATTTGTTTTACAGAAAAATAAAAACAATGAATAAATAAATTATGGAGTGGATTCGAGGAGTGTGAGAGGCAGAGGATCACACACGGTCTGTCCAGCGAGAGCTCGGCCCCAGAGTGCTTCATTCCAATTAGCGGAACGAGACGAAGTGGGTGCGGGGAGGAGAAAGTGACTAATTCTAATTGAGTGTGGAGTAATTCAAGATCTGGCTTGATGAAACTATGGGCTGCGTGGATCTCGGTCCGCCGACAGGGCGACAACTCTATAATCGCATTTCCATCCGCCCCGCGAGTTCCTCGAGCTCTGCATGCGCGTTTACACGGCTCTGTTACTGCAACTAACATTTTCAACTTTGTTCGCGCCATTTAACCCTCCCGGACGAGACAGTTTCGTGTGCTTCACAATCCTGTCGGAATAATTTACAATTTAACGAACCTCTCGTAGCAACACACTGTGCTATTCCTAAAATATTTCATTTCCGGTCGGGATAGCGAGGCCAGAACAAATGGTCAACGTCCCTAAGCGCCCGAGGGTCGCGAAGAACGTGAAAGAATAAATAATTGTCAAATATCCTTCGAAGCGTGAAAAATAATTTTTTATTTTTTTTCGTATACGCCATTTTTTTTCATGATTCAATTTTCAAGAGCCACGCGGATCCGTTATTTCTTTGAAATCCCGAAAGATTAAGGAGGTTGCATCGGGAAATAAAAAAATAATCAGAATTCGATAAAATTTGAATCGTCGTATTAAAAAAAAATTTCCACCAAATTTTATGAAAAAATTCTCAATCTTTCTAAATTTTTTTATTTTTCCAACATAAACATGGCAAAATGGTATCGTCGGGATCCAAGCTCCTTAACCCGAGGAGCTTGGATCCCCATCGCCGCTACGGAAGAAACAACGACGCGTGCGACAAAACGTTAATCGCGATCGATTGTCGTCGCTGTGGGTTTTAGGAAAAGAAAGAGAAGATTGTATCGAGAGACTGCATGGGTGAGAAAAAGGCAGAAGTGAGCTTGAGGCCATCACATGCGAGACGTGGTTGTTTGCTTATAAGTAAAGACGATGTGCACCCGATGCAATCCTCGCGGAGCAATGTCGCAGAGGTAAGAGCAGGAAAGCTCAGATTTGGAGGGAGAGTGTTGCGATAAGAGGCTTCCATTGGGACATTATCGTTTGAGCAAGCGAGTAAGAGGGCGATACAGTTGCGAGCAGCCACATTCTCTCACTTCGTATGCGTAGCCCTTTGGTGTTGTCACAGACGCCATGACGCCTGTGGGGTTCAAGGCAAACGTCGTCGTCTTGTTTGCTTCCGAAACTATTCCAAACAGTGTGTAAGCGAGTGCGCACACACGAGGCTCGAATAGGCACGTCAAGATACACGCGAGGAAAGGCCAAGTCTGCATGTGTGTGTGTGTGTTCTCATTCCTGCTACCGGTTGCTTTCATGAGATGACTCCAAGGCCCGGTGACTCCATTACGTAGAGAGAGAGAGAGAGGCCGAGAAGCGAGAAGATTGTGAGATTTCGTTCACAGGTCTCGCGTTACTCGACGACGACGCGTTTTGTGTCGCATGCTTTAATCTCCAACTAGTTTGAGATAACGTTTATCCTCGAGCGACATCGAGACCGATTCAGGAGACAGTCTTGATGCTGAAACTTCGTAGCTCCTCAATTCCCTATGGAAATATGTCCGGGCGAGAGTACAGCATAATCGGAAAATCTGCCTTTGCCAACGATCAGTTTGTTTGGTTTCATGTGCCAAGGGGGTGAAATATGTTCATGGATGTAGTTGGGCTTGACTTATCAAGTGTACGCGATCTTTTGAGGAGAGAACTCTGGGAATTGTCTTTTTGGACGAGGTTGAAGTTTCGATCGTTGGAATGTTACGAAATTCTGTTTTTTTTTAGCAAAGCTCAAGATTTCCATTCAATATTTCGTACGGGACGATAAAACGATTTTTTTCTAGGATCCAAACACAAAATCGTTAGGAAAGTTGTCTAGGTTTTTGAAATTGTACAAACAATGAATGGAAAAAGAATTTTTCGTTGGATCTCAACGTTTGCGAACTTTAGTGTCATAAAATCGCGATGTTGAAGTTTGGATCGTTGGAATGCAACGAAATTCTGTTTTTTTTTAGCAAAACTCAAGATTTCCATTCAATATTCGGTCAGGACGATAAAACGATTTTATTCTAGGATCCAAACACAAAATCGTTACGAAAGTTGTCAAGGTTTTTGAAATTTAACAAACAATGAATGGAAAAAGAATTTTGCGTTGGATCCCAACGTTTGCGAACTTCAGTGTCATAAAATCGCGATGTTGAAGTTTGGATCGTTGGAATGCAACGAAATTCTGTTTTTTTTTTAGCAAAGCTCAAGATTTCCATTCAATATTCGGTCAGGCCGCTAAAACGATATTTTTTCCGAATCCAAACACAAAATAGTTACGAGAATCGTCTTGGTTCCTGAAACCAAAGACAAAGTGACTATAAAAAATATTTTTCGAATTTTTGAATTTGCACAAAAAATAGAAAAAGTATTATTTTCCCTTCTCATCTCAACGTCGCGCGAATTTCGGTGTCTTTTGTGCCTGAAATGCGTAAAAAATATGGATGGCCGAAAAACTCGGATAATATGTTTCTTCTTCGCTGGATGATCGCTACCCGCGTGCTAGGAGGTCGTCAAAGCAGTCGCGGTAATTGGAGCCTGGGGTGTAATGAAAACTACCCTCATATTCCGCAACGCACTTTGTACACGCAGAGAGAGCTTTCTTAACGATCATGAGGACTCTTGGTAATGATGCTTTTTGCTGGTGGTTGTAGGAATTATATAAAAGCAGGACGGCGTGAATAATATCGCGAGGGCGCGAGGTTTTCTTCGCGTGAATCTCAAGGGCTGAATAATCCAAAGGATGCGACTTTTGGTTTAAACCGTGACAGAAAGTCACGTAAGTACTGAGACCATCTGACTCGTTTCTCATGCTGCAGGATGAGCATAGCGAGAGTTTGTACGAGTGGGTAATGCCTTTGGCGAGAGGGCAGGGAGAAGAGAGTTGCGAGAGCAGCGAATGCTCTCACATTGGATGCGACATTATAGCGGGGCGCAGCATCTCGACCTGCTTCGAGTATCGCCAAAGTGCTCTCTGTGAGTGATTAACGAGTGTCTTCTGGCTTGGCACGTATGGAATGAGGGAAAGACAACAAAAAGGGGGTGGATGGAATTAAAAAGGTACGATTGGGATTGCGGGCAAACGCTTATGGAGACGAGGGACGAAAAGCGACGAGGATAGGAACACTGAAAACATGAAATTTTGTTGAAAAAGATGGGCATTTTGTTCGATACGTTCGACTAAAAGTTTTTTTTTAATAATCCCAAAAATTGTGTCATTGCAGCGCAAGAAATATTTAATTTTGGTCGTTCCGTTCGTAAATTTCGCTGGAAACCCCGTTAGACAACATTCTCAAAAATTCATTTTGCCCGAATGATTTATTTCGACTTACTGAACGAAATTCAATGAAAAATTCGTTTTTTTTTATCAAAATTTCGTAATCGCGATTCCTCGTAGTATGAAAATAAATGGCAAATCGATATCGGAAGTTTCTTGAACTCTGGAACTATCGGATTCGGGGAAACCGATCGAAATGTTGGTTCAAGTGTCGCTGGAGAACGTTTTTACATTTGCTCGTCATAGTTGTTTTTTTTTTTCTTTTTTTTTTGCCTCGTAATAATGCCCAACCGGCGTGACAGTACTCGCTCTTTGTTGAGGTGAAAAAATGATTGCTGGCTAAGTATTGTTTTACGTTTCTAGAGAGAGTGCAGTCTCCGAGTGCATTTACTTTGGGATTATATTTCTTTGCTTGCGCGTATATCTCCTCGTGTTACTTCGCGAGCTTATTCTCCCCC
>JBAJMU010000008.1:8860405-8875282 GCA_037952995.1 Hyposoter didymator
CGACGACGACGACGACTGAGAACGAACGTTTCTCCTCGTTATAACGTCGCCCACGACGTCCGACTCGCGCGAGCTGCTGCTTTCAGTTCCTGATAACGGAATCAAACGTTAAGTCGAGACCCTTGCGGTGCTTACAGACCTTCCGTTCTCTTTCATCGAGCCAGTTCTGACCCCCCGCCGATTTATCCAATTTCCTCATTTTTATTAACGAACAAAAAAAAACGAAAGAAAATTGAAAGAAATTTCTATGGTCGACGGCAATCACAACGAATCAGCAGCTAGGCCGCGCAAGCACCTCATTTCCGAGAGACATTCATGCGACAGCCTGCCAGGATACCAACGACACTTTGCTCAATCCTCTTCATTAGTTTCAATTTAAAAATGAAGAATTTCTTTCACTGGAAATGAAATTTTGTTAAAAATCGTCGATATTTCGTTGAATACGATAAACTAAATATTTTTTGAAAATTTCAAAATTTTCCTTATTTTGGCAGGATTTTTGGTTTCTAGGGAAATTGGCAGCGAAATTTACGAGTGGAACGACTAAAATTTGATTCCGAAGAGACTTTCTAAAATATTTCTTGCCGCGGTGACACTATTTTTGGGATTATTCAAACAAAACGATTAGATTTTTTCTAGTTTCGTTATCCATCATTTTGATTATCCGATCGTTTCGAATTTTCTAGTTTATTCCGTTTCCCGATGGCGCAAAAAAAACTGGGACGTTATACAGTGGAAATGGAATTTTGTTAAAAATGGTTGATATTTTGTTGAAAACGATAAACTGAATATTTTTTGATAATTTCAAAATTTTCGTTATTTTGGCAGTATTTTTGGTTTCGAGACGTTTCTTGGATTTTTTTAATGCAAACTTCGATGCAAACTTCAGCATCATAATTTTATTTAAAAAATATTTGATTTTATCAATAATTCGCACAATTTTCAATGTCATACAAATTTTTCGAGTCGATATGCTTTTCGGGTTCGAAAAATCGATCATTTCACAAATAATTATTTTATCCACAGATAAAAAAGAATTTCGTTGCATTCCAACGATGCAAACTTCACAATGGTACAAAATTATTTTCGCCGTCTCAGAAATACGAGATTGTAGTTCGCAAGAAACATAAAGAACTTTTTATTTCCCAAATTTCGAACATTCGTGATTCTCGCGTGGCAATGACACTGCTCGCGGCGTATTTTCCTAAGCACGGAAGTCTTACAAGGGTCGAACAAAAGGATGAGATGGTTGGGGAGTAGGCACGTTCGCGAAGCCTGACAAATTAATCGAAAGAGGCATGCAGAGAGGGAAGAATTAACTTGAAAGTAAAATGTACACAGAGCTCAGCAGGGCGAGGCAGTGAATGCGCGGAGAAAATATAAAGACAGAGGGTAAAGGGTACGATGATCGTATAACAAACCAACGAACAGAACGAAAAAGCCTTGGCGACGTATAAATTCAATTATTCAATTCGCTCGTATCGTTCAACCCTTGAGGGCCAGTCGATGCCATTGAAAGGCCACTTTCCTCATCAAGACCATCCAGCTCTTCTATTCCCTCCGAGTTTTTCCTTTCTGCGACTAAACCGATCGATCGAGAGAGAAAAACTTTCCGATACAATGCCGAAGGAAATAGGCTGCTGCTGTTGCTGAATCATCGAAACAAATAAAAGCGAATAAATTCGTCACTGCGAATTCATTTTTTTTCCTCGCAAACGTTCCAACAATTTCGAGTTAAATTTTTTTTTTTTGTGAATCAGTATCGAATGGGATATTTTCCAAAATTAACAACTATCGAGTTTCGTGACGATACGGAGTGAAAAAAAAATTTTCATTGGACCAAAATGATTTTTTTTTGTCCATACGATTTTTTCAATTTTTTAATTTTTTTTTTTTTAATGAAATTTTCGACAATCCGCTGAATTAATGCACGCGGCAATTTCGCGAATTGACGGTCACTCGGGAACTGAAGGAATTTGTAAAACGACACGGATTAATTAATTGAGATACAAAATTAATTAAAAGTTGAATAATTAAGCAAAAGTGTTGGTAAAGTATGGAAAAGAAAAAAGTAAAAATTCTCATACTTTCTCTATTATGTCTGAGGAATTGCACGTATTTTTTTCGCCCTCTCTCTTTCCCGAGCGGCGGTGGCAATGGCCGTGGGTTAGTAATTAACTTTCCAACTTTCCTCGATAGTTGCTAGAGGGCGTGAGAACGCCATGGACTTATGGGGTCGACCCCATAAGCCTATGGAGCTATCGAGGCGAAGGTAATGCAATGAAAAAAATTCCAAGCCAACGAAAAACTGATCTCGACGAATCTCTAAAAAAAATCAAGAGCTAAAACATCGAAATCCGACGATTTATCGCTTTTTTCAGTTTTCCTTCGCCAGGAGAAAAAAAAAAGTTGTAAAAATTTGGATCGCGAGTCTTTTGGGGTGGCTGACGTCGTTGTCCACATAAGTGAATAGACGCTCACCGAGGAAATGATCATCAAGAGTGATCCATCAAAATAAGCCCCAAATATGCACGAGCAACAAATAAAGGGAACAATGACGTTGGCCATGATGGGGGACACGTGACTTTAACGTTCCGGAATCCTCGACCGAGAGTAACGACGAATGACAGTGTAAAAAAAAAAAAAAATAAGAAACAAATTGGTTCGTCGTGCATTCTGTCACGATCCATCACTTTTCATTATTCTCCCCTGCTCTTTCCGATTCATCTTGCGCGATTCGAGGAGAAAGCGTTATTTGATTGACGCCCGAGCAAGTCAGCCATTACGGAAATTGAAGAAAAAAAAAAAAAAGATTGTAACGGCAGGAAGAATCAATCAAAAGAAAAATAAACAAACAAACAAAATTACGATCCAACGAGAAAAAGTGAAATTCAAGTTCGCAAAAAAAGGAAAACTCAAATTTTTAAAAAAATTGAGAAAAAAGCGATTAGCAGCCAATTTTTCGTGTCATAAAAATCGAATTTGCCGTTGCATGTGAAACTTCCGGTCAATCGTTCGAGTAATTCAAAAAAAATCATCACGTTTCAGTGCATTTGGACGTGACTGCATATTAAACACACAGATTTACAGTTCATTGGAATCTGCGGGCTCAAAACAACGATAATTATTAATCGGCTTTGCGCTGCGTCGAGGCTGCTGTTCTCTCGTAACGCCTGAAATAACGGATATTCCGTGATCAGCTCGAAATTTCCCATGCAGGACGCGATGAGATTCATTTGACCAATTTTCGAGTCCGATCCGCGTGTGGTTACAATCAGCAAACCGCGTCATAGTCGTATATNATAGTCGTATATTTTCAACGTTAAAGTGGTCCATCCGTTGCACATGCAACGGAAACGTCATTAATTAAAAAAAAAAAAAAAACTCTATTAAAAAATTAATTAATTGGAAAATAAAGCAAAAAATCAAAAACCAATAAATGAGAAAAATTGTGTAAGAAATTTACAATAAAATTTCTACTTTTTTGTCAATAAAAATTGTCGAATTTTTTTTTTATATCGCGAAAAGTTTTTTATGGATTTTTTGTTGTTTTTTTGTTTTTTGTCTGTGCGGCAAATTTCCATGAATAAAACTGACATTATTATTTTATCGTTTGATCGCTCATACGCTAATTAAAAAAAAAAAACTCAATTAAAAAATTAATTAATTTGAAAATGAAGCAAAAAATCGATAACCAATGAATGAGAAAAATTGAGTAAGAAATTTACAATAAAATTTGTACTTTTTTGTCAGTAAAAATTGTCCAATTTTTTTTTTATAACGCGAAAATTTTTTTTATGCATTTTTGTGACTTGTTTTTTGTTTTTTTTTGTTTTGTTTTTGCGGCAACTTTCCATGAATGAAACTGACATTATTATTTTATCGTTTAATCGCTCATACATATCGCTCTTTATCTGATTTTGACGGGCCGACAAAAAGTTTTTGCTCGCTCTCGAGAGCGAATAATTCTCTCAAATATTTATAGTTGGGATCGTAACGTTCGGCGAATCGCGAACGAGTAAATATTAGCGGGCAGCTGCGCTGCGCTCGTGTATATTCCGCTATCTACATACGTGTATACAGCGACGTGTAAATATATTTCCATATGCGATATGACACGGCGTTCGATAGACGGAATATTCCGCGACGAGTCGATAAAAATCAATTCGATTTTTCCTATTTTTTTCCAACGACAAAATTTCATGACGACGTTTTGCTCGCAAACACGATCGTTTGAGAATAAAAACAGTTTGAAAAAAAGTTGACCATCGAGTTCGCACCAGATTTTGCGAAATTCGATAAAACGTCAAACAAATTTTTTCGTTTTTCTAAAAATAAAAAAAATCGTAGAAATTTTTCGAAAAAAAAAAAAAAAATCGATANAAAAATTCGATACCGCGACACGTGGAGGTTGCACTGCATCGCGAGCATGCAAATGTGCGCGATGTTTGTATTGTTTATCGAAATATAGTGCTCGGCGTGCGTCAAAGCAGGGAAGCGAAATATTCGCGAGCAAACATCGAAATTTAAAAATTGCCAACGGATTTTTTCATCCGGCGAATCCGATCATTCGAATTTTTGATTACGGAACCAAAAAAAAAAACAAATTTCGAAAATTTTGAAAATTATTCGATTTTTTCGAATAATTTTCAATTTTCGCGTTTTTTCGTCGATAGTTTTCAAAATTTAATTTCGTGCGTAAAAAATTGAAGAATTTTGGAAAATCGTAAATATCGAGAGGCTCGCGTTAATGTTTTTTCAATAATAAGGAATTTGCCATTAGTTTGCAGAGTTTGCGAGACGAGCAGGTAACGCCCGCGTTACGGTGGTTAACGTCGCGGAAGCTCACGCAGTTGGAATTTTTCGTTCGCGTGACTAATCCAATTCTTCGGGTGCAATGGTCTTCATTATTTTTATATATGTCTGTACATATAAATAGTGCAGTGTACGGAATACATTATTCCATTATATTCCGCGTATCTCTCGTTTAATACGCAGCATGCAAATATATGGGGAATTTATAGAAAAAAAAAAAAAAAAAAAAAAAAATATACAGATATGGCTTCGCGCACTGCACATTATTTCCTTTTCCCCTGGCTCTGAAAAACCGTCTATCTCCGTCGGTGATCTCCAATGCAATTATAAAATCACGCATGTCTATGCGGAGCAGTATTCGCGAAACATTTTTCCCACGCAGTGGAGAGAAAAACAAATCGTTGCAACTTGAGGTTAAAAATAAATAACAAAAGAACGAGAAAATCCGTTTCGACTTTTGAACAAAAAAATTCAATCCTTTTTATTTTGACATTTATTCGAAACAATTCGTGGGAGAAATTTTTTAATCCACAACTTTCCTGACGAACTATTTATTATAATTATCGTGCTCGAGGGAAACTTTCCACGGATCAGAGCCGTTTGAGTTCCAACTTTTTATAAAAGATCGATATTTTCTTGACGATCGACGCAACTTTTTTTTTTGGATAATTTCAGAAATTGTCACTGCAGCGACAAATATTATAAAAAATTTCTTCGGAAAGCAAACTTTTGTCATTCCGATCGTTCCGTTGGGAACGAAATGAATAAATAATTAAATTTTTAAATTTTTTAAAATAAAATTAAATTTTTTAAATTAAAAATTTTTTTTTCATTTAATTGAAAAAATAAAAAATAAAATCGCTCTTTTCTGTTTATCTTTTTTTATTTTTTGTACTTTTTACTAAAAAATCAAACAAAAAAGCGAATTTTTCGGCTCAGGGTGAGCGTCAATTTTGAATTATTTCCATACAATGGATGCACAGGGAATTGACGCAGTGTTTAAACTTGAAATGACGATGGAGAGTTCACTAGAAACTATAAAAAAAAATGATTCTCCATTTTTTGCACTCTTGACCAAAAAATAAAATAAAAATAAAAAAACGATTTTTTGGGCTCCGGATAAGCGTCAATTTTGAATCGTTTCGATGCAATGGATGCAGCGAGAGTTTAGCTAGCAACGACGAAGGAGAGTTGACTATAAAAATGTAATAAAAATTGTTGTTCCTCGTGCAACAGGAAATGCCCGGAGGATGGGCGCAGCTTGATAAGACGACGCTTAATTTTCTTGTAAAGCAATATCGAGCTGTGCTCGACATACTGAGGACTGGGCGGCGTTCATTGGCATTGCATTTATGGAGGAATGCTGGGGTGTCGGTTTAAAGGGCAAAGAAAGGTCTGGCGCGTTAAATAGATTTGCTCGGTGCACCTTTAGAAATCGGTAGTTATCAAGTGCGCGCGAGGATTCTGGGTGGTGGTTCTGTATAGAAAACAGGAAGCTATAGAGCCTGGCAAAGCGATGAACAAGGACGTTAACGAGCTTCACGCCCGAGCAACGAATTCTGCTCTGGCGTTTCCTCCTCCTCGCTTATCGCCCGATGTCGTAGTTCGCACTCGAAGATCGAATTCGTTCGGGTTCCCAATCACCCTCAGGACCAAACAGACAATTCGACCGTTGAGCTCGTTACGCGTGGACAATATATAGCTGAGTCGAGGAGAACGTGCTTCTCTTCCTCTTGAGCGGATGGCACGGCCAGATAAATAAGTGCGAGAGTGTGAGAAATGGCTAAAGTCCAAGGCTAAGCTAGTGGGTGTGGCATTATGACTCTGAAGCAGTTTGCAACGTTGATATTTGACGAAAAATATTTCATCTATTAATTATTTATTGAATTTTGAAAATTTTGCCAATTTTTTGTCGAGATTGAGTTTTTAGGGGGCAAGGAAGAATCGTTTCAGTGTCCAGACCAAATATTGAATTATTAAGAAATGATTAAGAAATATTAAGAGTTCTGTTCGAGAAAAAAAAACAGAATTTCGTTGCATTCCAACGATGCCATCGATGCAAATATTGAATTATTAAGAGTATTATTAAGAGAATTATTAAGAGAATTATTAAGAAATATTAAGAGTTCTGTTCAAGAAAAAACAGAATTTCGTCGCATTCCAACGATGCAAACGATGCAAATATTGAATTATTAAGAGTATCATTAAGAGAATTATTAGAAGAAATATTGAGAGTTTTGTTCAAGAAAAAACAGAATTTCGTCGCATTCCAACGATGCGAACGATGCAAATATTGAATTATTAAGAGTATCATTAAGAGAATTATTATAAGAAATATTAAGAGTTTTGTTCAAGAAAAAACAGAATTTCGTCGCATTCCAACGATGCAAACGATGCAAATATGGAATTATCAAGAGCATTATTAAAAAATTAAGAGAATTATTGAGAAATATTAAGAGTTCTGTTCAAGAAAAAACAGAATTTCGTCGCATTCCAACGATGCAAACGATGCAAATATGGAATTATGAAGAGCATTATTAAAAAATTAAGAGAATTATTAAGAAATATTAAGAGTTCTGTTCAAGAAAACAACAGAATTTCGTTGCATTCCAACGACGCAAACTTCAGCATCATTGTGGCATTGGCGAATGTATAAAGTTGGACCTACAAATTTACGCAGTCAAAATGATAAAAACATTGAAACCAAAATTTCGTTGAAAAAGATCGATATTTTGTCATTGCGGAAAGAAATATTCTATAAAGTCTCTTCGGAAGTAAATTTTAGTCGTTCCACTTGTAAATTTCGTAGCCAATTTCCCTAGAAAGCAAAAATCCTGCCAAAATAACGAAAATTTTGAAATTTTTAAAAAACATTTAGTTTATCGTATTCAACAAAATATCGACGATTTTTAACAAATTTTCATTTCCAGCGTTCCTGGGTTGCTTGGGCATTGGGAGAGCGAAACGCTCTCGTTTTGCTCTCCTCATTATTTCGTCTCGGAGGGTCGCGACGTGATCGATCATCATTTGCAAATGCTACAAAGACTTTTCTGGACGAGTGTAAAAATCGAGATTGAAATTTGCCGGAGCTCGGGCAATGTGCAAAATGAAGTGAAAAACATTTTTTTGTTATAAACGTTTTTTCCCAACGATCGATCTCGCTACACGATTTCTTCGACTTTCTTCCTCTAATTAGGCTGGCGAAGGAATGGGCGTGTAACTAACGATTCCAAAGGTGTGCCGGATACGCCCTGGAAATGGCGAGCAACGTCCAGAGTATCGAGAGCCAGCGGATGCTTGTACTTTCGCCGAGGAATCAAGTTGTAATAAGGAGAGGTCGTTGAGGGCGCCGGTTGAGGTTTCGAGCGTTGGACGAACAGTTCCCACGAAAGACTGGGACGTGGTGGAACGGAGCAACGGTCCCCGCATCATCGGAGCGCGACAATCCGCGGGCGGCAATAAGTCGAACGAGCCGAATGGTAATTAGCGGACGAACGGAGACTCGAAAATCAAAGCATAACGGAAATATGAGGTGTCGTGGAGCAATGTGCAGTTCTCTTAAAAAATCAACAACGACACGCCCGAGCTGCTGTGTAAACAACGGAGCTTCGAATTTCCGGCGTTTGACACGACCAACGGAATCATGAAGCAAACGAAAAAGGCTTGTACGAAGATTGGAGATCCTATGCTCAGAGCCTCATTGAGCCGATACGCTTCACGAGGCCACGATGAGTCGTCGACGGTGCTCGGGACTACAGTTTTCATTTTCAGGCTCGGTGCACAAGAAAATCAATTTTATCTAAAGAGACGTTGCGAACGTCATTTGACAATGACGTTCGCAACGTTGGGGTCCAACAAAAAATTCATTTTTTGTATAATTTCGAAAACCATGACAATTTTCCTAACGATTTTGTGTTTGGATCCTAGAAAAAAATCGTTTCATCGTCCTGACCGAATATTGAATGGAAATCTTGAGCTTTGCTAAAAAAAAAAACAGAATTTCGTTGCATTCCAACAATCCGAACCTCAACATCGCGATTTTATGACACTAAAGTTCGCAAACGTTGAGATCCAACGAAAAATTCTTTTTCCATTCATTGTTTGTACAATTTCAAAAAACTAGACAACATTCCTAAGGATTTTGTGTTTGTATCCCAGAAAAAAATCGTTTTATCGTCCTGACCGAATATTGAATGGAAATCTTGAGCTTTGCTAAAAAAAAAACAGAATTTCGTTGCATTCCAACGATCCAAACTTCAACATCCTGCAACAACGGTAGTGGAGCGTTTAAAAAGTCTCACTGGATCGTTGAGCATAGTTAAACAAGGTCAGGGTAAGAAGNAAAAAATCGTTGTATCGTCCCGGCCGAATATTGAATGGAAATCTTGAGCTTTGCTAAAAAAAAACAGAATTTCGTTGCATTCCAACGATCCGAACCTCAACATCGCGATTTTATGACACTAAAGTTCGCAAACGTTGAGATCCAACGAAAAATTCTTTTTCCATTCATTGTTTGTACAATTTCAAAAACCTTGACAACATTCCTAAGGATTTTGTGTTTGGATCCTAGAAAAAAATCGTTTTATCGTCCTGACCGAATATTGAATGGAAATCTTGAGCTTTGCTAAAAAAAAAACAGAATTTCGTTGCATTCCAACGATCCAAACTTCAACATCCTGCAACAACGGTAGTGGAGCGTTTAAAAAGTCTCACTGGATCGTTGAGCATAGTTAAACAAGGTCAGGGTAAGAAGAAGCGTTTGAAAACGGGGTACGGCGGTGATGAGAGCTCAAGGCTCGAAACTCTGTGTAAGAGCATGATTAGAAGAATCGTTTCCGCAAGAGAGTCGCAAGTGTTGAGAATATTGCGAGGAGAGCGACAAAGGAAATGGTTCAACCGAGTATTTTCATCATTTCGCAATATTCGGGCAACGAATCGATAGAAGAAAAGAAAAAGAGGAAGAAGGGGGGCAGGAGAGGAAGGAATTAACAAAAAGAACGCGACGAGCAGGAGCAGCGAGTAAACGGTTGCGGGAGAAAGAGAGTGAAATGGAGTGGCCGTCGTGGGTAGAGCAGCCCGCGAAGGAGCAGGTAAAGAAGAAGAAGATGAATGCAGACAGGAAAGGCCTGTGGTGTGTGGTCGGTTGGGACGGAACGCTGCGAAGAAGTGGCCCTTTGTCCGGCTCTTGGGTACAGGTGCTCTTGTTCGTTGGAGATCCCCGAGCAGGTCCTCCACCCAAGCCCCAGCCATTCTAACATCTCTCTGCTGCTATAATATATAAAGGAGAATAGAGCGAGAGAGAGCGAGAGAGAGAGAGAGAGAGAGACTGCGGACTGGAGTAGCGGAGAGAAACAGGTTTTCAAAAAAATTCTCTCCAGAATCTCAGACCTTCGAGCTCTCGTGCGCATCCACCGACCGTTCTTCTAGCTCGAGCACTTGGCTATTCGCAGAGCGAGAGTCAGCCTTTGAGTCAAATTGGCTAAAACGTTTTCGGTTTCGATGGCAATGATGAGATCGGCTCCAGAGCAGACATGAGAACTTGGCGTTGCACTGCGTGAGAAGATAAAATAAACAAAATTGTCTGTGTGTCGCTTTCATGCACGGAAAACATAAAATTTTGTTGAAAAATATGGAAATTTTGTTCGATACGTTCGACCAAACGTTTTGTTTGAATAATCCCAAAAATTCTGTCATTGCCACAAGAAATATTCAATTTTTGACGTTCCGTTCGTAAATTTCGCTGGAAATTCCGTTAGAAACCAAAAATACTGCCAAAATAACGAAAATTTTGAAATTATCAAAAAATATTCAGTTTACCGTATTTAACAAAATATCGACCATTTTTAATAAAATTCCATTTCCACTGTATAACGTCCCAGTTTTTTTTTGCACCATCGGGAAACGGAATCAACTAGAAAATTCGAAACGATTGGATAATCAAAATAATGGATAACGAAACTAGAAAAAATCTAATCGTTTTGTTTGAATAATCCCAAAAATTGTGTCACCGCGGCAAGAAATATTTTAGAAAGTCTCTTCGGAAGCAAATTTTAGTCGTTCCACTCGTAAATTTCGCTGCCAATTTCCCAAGAAATCAAAAATCCTGCCAAAATAACGAAAATTTTGAAATTTTCAAAAAATGTTTAGTTCACCGTATTCAACAAAAATCTTTTGAGCAAAACTCTTCGTGTTAATTACGAAAAATCGATTGGAAATGAACGACGCGAAGGAAGTTTGGAAAACATTTGCAAGTGCACGAAAAGTTCGTAGGGGCTGCGACGACGATGAAGAATTAAGGGACTCGTGGCTAAACGACCTTGAAAAACTTGTGCCCAACAAATTTCTAAAGACTTGTCCGTTTTCTGAGACTTTTGGCAAAAAACGAGAGTTGCTCGAACGGGGAAAAAATTCCAGGCGACGAGCTAGAGGGAGAGAGAGAGAGAGAGAGACAGGATGACGTGTTTTCTGCCAAGTCTCTTAGCCTTTTTTCTCTCATTCTGCCATCACCCATTCATCGTGGACCCTTTTCCGAGTAATTTATTCTTCTCTCCTCCGCACGGTCAAGACATTCGTTGCATGCTAATTCAGACACTGGCCGGCAAGAAAGAGAGAACCCGAGAGCAGAAGGATGTCGAAAGTGCGAGAGGAATTTCTTTTACTCCCAACTGTGGAATTTTTCAGTCGCGAATAATAAAGGGACAAATTAAGAGATGCAAAAAGTGCCAGAGCAATGGACGAGGCAAAAAAGCAGGAGATTGTACCAAGTCCAGAACCTTAGGCAGCTCTTCCTCAAGGATTTCGAGTTTCGATGAAACTTTCAATGTTAATTGTTCAATAAATAGTTTCTTAATCGTTGTGAAATTTGTACACGACCTCCTGGACACTTGATGTAAAAATATACCAAATTTTGACAATTCCATCATCATTTATTTCATTTATTTATTTATTCCATCCCCTTGAGGCTTGGAATAAAAAATGATAAAAAAATTCGGAAAATTTAGCATATTTTTGTATGAAGTGTTTATAAGACGTGGTACAAAAATTTCACGACGATTAGGAAACTCTTTATCAAATAATTAACATTTTGTTAACAAAAATTTTTTAAACAAATACAAAATTGCATTCAATTAATTAATGTTAATTGTTCAATAACGAGCTTCCTAATGGTCGTAAAATTTTTACACGATCTCTCAAAAATTTCATACAAAAACATACAAAATTTTCAAAATTTTCTCATCATTTGCGATTCGGACTCAAAATCAAAGAAATAAAAAAAAAAAAATTCTCATTTTCCCCGAAGAATAATCGAACGAAGCAATTTTTTCGTAAATTCTACAGTTTCCAGTTTCCAAAATTCCTCATTCGCTATGTTGTTTATTCCAAATATCCTTTTCAACCAGTAAATGTACCGCACACAGCGAGATCGTTGGCTAACCAAAAAGAAGAAGTTTCGAGAATCAAGTTGCCAAGCGATTTATGTTCCAGGCCAAGAAGACTTCCCGGGTTTTGCCGATACTATGGGAGCAAGTGAAAAAGAATAAAATGGGATTGCAAGATTACACAGACAGTAGAAAAGGATTTGCCGATAGTAGAAAAGTCTAGAAAGAGCAAACTAAATAATTCAATGGGCCCAGAGAGTCTCTCGCACGGCATCTCGCTCTCCAAAGCGATATTTTCCTCGCAGTAGACACATCCGTAGACTCTCTGGACGAGTGCGAGCACTGTTCCAGCGAGAGTCTCGAGAGTCGTCTCGCGCGGATATACTCCAGACATGCAGCTCAGAGACAGAGATACGCACTTTGTTTCGCGTTTCGAAAGATACATCAGCCCGCCTCGAATGCGGAGCGAGTTGCTGGTGTTATTTCAGCGATTCAAGTGGACATGGGGCTCTTGATGAAATTCATGGGTGGGCGGCGTTGATATAATTCCGAGCTCGACTAATATTTCATCAACTTTATTTTAAATTCGGTTGGATTGCAGTCGCTGCTAAATGGAGTTGCATCAAAAAATGCATTTTCCGGGGGGACTTTTCCGTGCTAGAGTTTTTCGTGAATTCGTCATTTGCGGGACTTGAACTCTTTGTCACATTGCAAACGCTAATTCAAACGCTGTTGCTGTGAATACGGAGACCTTCGAGAGTCTAGACTGGAGAATCACTGAGCGTAACCGCGAGTGACCAATCCTGAGTCTCGTCCACGCGAGAAACAAGGGAAAGCATGAGTGCGAAAGATTCAAGAGCAAAGCGTGTGTGTGTGTGTGAGGAGTTACGCGGCGGCTGCAAACTGCAGTAACTGCATGCACTTAATATTTACCCTCGGTTTCACGCCCACCTTGCTAAACAACCGAGCACGTACACACGCGTTCTCGAGCATTTTCACTGACAAAGATTCCTGATGTTAGGTCAACGTGAAGAAATTGTTTGCTGCGGCGCAGCAACGATCGACATGCAGGAATCGCCCTGGATGAGACTACATCGGTTTGCACGCTACGTGTTTCTATGGGATTGAGCCACGACGTTCAATTCTCTAACGATGTGCAAGTTTGGATCCTTGAAATGCAACGAAATTCTGTTTTTGTTTCAGCAGAGCTCGAGATTCTCATTGAAATATTGGTCAGGACGATAAAACGATTTTTTTCTAGGATTTAAACACAAAATCGTTACGAAAATTTTCACGATTTTTGAAATTGTACAAACAATGAGGAGAACAAGAATTTTTCGTTGGATCTCAACGTTTGCGAACTTTAGTGTCACAAAATCGCGATGCTGCAGTTTGGATCGTTGGAATACAACGAAATTCTGTTTTTTTTAGCAAAGCTCAAGATTTCCATTCAATATTCGGTCAAGACGATAAAACGATTTTTTTCTAGGATCCAAACACAAAATCGTTACGAAAATTGTCAAGGTTTTTGAAATTGTACAAACAATGAATGAAAAAAGAATTTTTCGTTGGATCCCAACGTCCCAAACTCCAGTGTCCTTGTCCCTGCAATTTCAAAAATGTTGAAATATGTGCTGGAGTTTAATCCGATTATATTAGAGAATTTCGAGCTGTACCGAAACGTTTCAGCAGGGCGTCAGGGAACCGGCAGCTCGTCTCATAAAACACACTCACGCAGCAATAACGAGGTAGCCCTATGATAACGATGCGACCTCAAAGATTCCTGCAATAATTTCCAGGTGGAGAGTTGGGAGAAGCGCCACAAAGGCCAATCACGTGCGGCTGTATATTTGATTAAACTTTTTATTACTTCATTTTTCCATTGACGATCTTCCGGGCTGCTGCTGTGGCTATACGCGCCTATAATTGGGACGAGCTCATCGATCATGAGATTGAGAGCGAATCCCCAACCTCCATGTCGTTCTATCTGTCTCTACTCTGTCTCTGTCCGTCCGTCCGTCTGTCTTTCGTGTCCTGCTCGATGCTTGGTTTACGTGGGGAGCTGATAAGCGTCAGGGCAGTGTGTCGATAAGATTATACATATATGAGGCTCTTATTTATCCAGTCATTGACAATGGATGACGTGCCAGAAGAATGAGAAGCGTTGGATCGACGTAAATCGCCTATGGCGATATGAAATGGTTGATAGACAAAATCGCATGGCGCCGAAGTATGCAAAGTTGGAATGGGACGAAAAAAAATTCTATTTATTCGTAATTTATTTAATTTTCAAAATTAATAAAAAAAAAACTGCAGCTGCGTTCGACGGTCGTCAATATTTTTTATTTATCAATTCGAGAATAAACTTTTTCTGCTGAGGTTGACCCGAACCAATGAAATGCAACGAAATTCTGTTTTTTTTGGCAAAACTCGAAATTTTCGTTCAATATTCGGTCCGGACAATAAAACGATTTTTTTTTTAGGATTCAACGACAAAATCGTCATGTTTTTTAAAATTGAACAAACGATGAATAGAAAAAGGATTTTTCGTTGGATCGTCAACGACGTCGCGAACTTCAGTGTCATCGGAAATTTCTGCATCCGGTGTTTTACAACCCTTCGCGAGTTTCCTCCGCGCGCGCGGACATTTTTTGCTCATTATTATTTCCGCCTTTCTCTCTAT
>JBAJMU010000008.1:8875928-8896317 GCA_037952995.1 Hyposoter didymator
GCTAGTGGCGAGTTGCACCGGGCAAATGCTACGGTGTCGAACTCCGGTGTCGAACTGACACTGTGTCCATTTGGCACGGTGTCGAATTGACACAGTAGGCGAATTGGGCTAGTGGCGAGTTGCACCGGGCAAATGCTACGGTGTCGAACTCCGGTGTCGAACTGACACTGTGTCCATTTGACCCGGTGTCGAATTAACGCTGTGGGCAAATTGGGCTGTGCCGATTTGCCCCGGGCAAATGGGACGTTTTCCATTTGAACTGTGTCCAACAAACACCTTGCCCCCATTCTAATGTAAGCCTGTAGGCCAGTTTTTCGTTCAATCGATAACGAGCTACGGAAACGAAAAGCAGTTCAACGCGCGCCAATACCGAGCCTCAGACTCATTCGTATATGGTCCACGTGTATATACTCTCACGCGATGACGCTGACGAAAAACATTTTTTTCTGGCAATTTTTAATCGTGATCAAATTTCGCGCCGATTTTTTTTTTTTATCGAAAAAAAGAAATCGTTTTCCGGTCCTGACCAAATATTCGCCAAGTATTACGAGCTTTGCCGAAGACAAAACAAGAAATCAGTTGATCGTCCTTTGCCACGAGCTGCTGACGAGCTCGAAAAGAAAAAAGCAAAAAAAAAACGTTCAATGTTGCTAAACCGTGCGGCTGAGCCAAAAAATGAAGCTCATGATTCACGTCGTGGAAGCATGGCCGCTGCACTGCAATTTGCCCAACGCATACACGCAGTACAAAAGCTTTTATGTATATGGCCAAAGGTATAACGTTTACAAACACAACGTTCACAGACATATGCGCGTATTTACCAAGTATTATGTATCCAAAGTGTGTCCACCGCGCCCTGCAATAAACTCCCCCTAATTACGCGCTTTTCACCGACCTCAATTACCCGACAAATTATTCCACGAAACGCAAACGCCACACATGTCCCTCATACAATATTCACGTTTAATTTATTATTTCCCCCCTCCCGCGTTTTCACTTTTTCGAGCTGTGCTAAAAAAATAAATAACAGAATTTCGTTGCATTCCAACGATCCAAACTGCAGCATCGCGATTTTGTGACACTGAAGTTCGCAAACGTTGAGATCCAACGAAAAATTCTTTTTCTATTCATTATTTGCACAATTTCAAAAACCATGACAGGATTCGTAACAATTTGGTGTTTGGATCCTATAAAAAAATCGTTTTATCGTCTCGATCAATTTTTGAAAGAAAATCTCAAGCTTTGCTAAATATGAGGAAGCAAAAAACAGGATTTCGTTGCATTTCAACGATCGAAACTGCAGCATCGCGATTTTGTGACACTGAAGTTCGCAAACGTTGAGATGCAACGAAAAATTCTTTTTCTATTCATTATTTGTACAATTTCAAAAACCATGACAAGATTCGTAACAATTTTGTGTTTGGATCCTATAAAAAAATCGTTTTATCGTCTCGATCAATTTTTGAAAGAAAATCTCAAGCTTTGCTAAAAAAAACAGGATTTCGTTGCATTTCAACGATGGAAACTCTTCAAAATCGTACAATGCATGTTGATGCAGTGTGACGAAAGGAAAGGCACTGCATGAAACCAAAACGAGTCATTGACAAAGGCTCGAAGGAGGAGAATACAGAAAGCGACACTGAAAAAAAACGTTTGAACTTGTAAACTGGAGATTAGGATCAAAACAATATTTTGTGCAGTTCATTGACCTCTTGTGGATCGATCCTCCCTCGTTCGACCTACTCCCTCCCTGGCACTCGCTTTCAGACACTCGAATGTTCAGTTTACCCTTTATTTCAGTTCCCAAGAGATTTTTTTGTGTCGTTATGTTTTTTTCTTGTTATCATGACGAATGAAAGCGACAGGAAAGGTTGCAGCATCGTGCGAGGAAGACAATAACTACCGGGCGCGGGAGTACAGGACGATCACCGAGTCTCTACTTTTTTGTGTTCGCGTCGCACCTTATCTTTCTGTCTAACTGACAAATTCCCAGGAGGAGGAGAGAGCGCGGGCAGGAAGGATATTTTTTTGTATTTTTTGTATTTTTATTCTTCTGCATAGAATACGCGAGGCCGGGCGCGTCATGAGAACGATTACACGTTTTTCTTTGTACCCGCAAAACTATTCCTCGTACGCGACAAAACTCCGACCACTTATCGATCTCCTCGTCTCCGTCTTCTCTTTCGTCTGCTCTTATTTTTTTTCCCCCCTTTTTTTCTTTTCCGTCGTGCCGACGCGTGCACCGTACAGTGTTCCGACAAGTCTTTGTCGTCTTTCCGTACCGTTTTGTCAAGCCTAACAAAAAAAAAGCTGGAAATTCGATGGCAGACCAAGTTTTATTCGCTTTTCAATTGTCGAATCGTTTTGGGCTTTGTTCGGTTCCTTCGGATCGTTTGTCATCGAGTGCGGCTTGGTTCGAGACTTCGTAGCTGCTCGATGAATCGGAATTTGAATCAATTTTTCGATCGATTCATCGAATTTCTTTCCTTCACCTCGAAAGCTTTTTGATTTTCCGGGATTTTGACGTCTCAACGATCTGTCGTTTCTGTCGCGTTGAAATTCAGAAAAAATGTCGAAAAATTTCGCGTCTTTTGCTTCGCGGTCCCTTCGGAAAAAAAATTCTTGTTTTCTTTTTTTTTTTTTTNAACAAAAAAAAAGCTGGAAATTCGATGGCAGACCAAGTTTTATTCGCTTTTCAATTGTCGAATCGTTTTGGGCTTTGTTCGGTTCCTTCGGATCGTTTGTCATCGAGTGCGGCTTGGTTCGAGACTTCGTAGCTGCTCGATGAATCGGAATTTGAATCAATTTTTCGATCGATTCATCGAATTTCTTTCCTTCACCTCGAAAGCTTTTTGATTTTCCGGGATTTTGACGTCTCAACGATCTGTCGTTTCTGTCGCGTTGAAATTCAGAAAAAATGTCGAAAAATTTCGCGTCTTTTGCTTCGCGGTCCCTTCGGAAAAAAAATTCTTGTTTTCTTTTTTTTTTTTTTAATTTGAAGAAACGTCGATGGATTTTCTTGGGAGCCGAGAGTCTCGCGATTATTTGAAATGACGCAGTGTGGGAGGAAAATTGGTCGATCGCGACTTTATTGCGAAAAAGCTTGCGAAACATCCGGAGGAGAAAATAAGCTTCGAGTCTTTTTTTAGCAATGCAATTTCCGTGGTTGTTGTGGGTGTTGAGAACTGCGTCGAGTCTATTTTAGTGAAAATTCTATGGACTGTTCTATTTGGAAAGAAAAATAGAAAAATTCCTCGGAGCGCGACGACGACGCAGAAGAAAAACTGCAAAGGCTGCTCGCGCGACGAGCAGCCTTCTCAGTGGGGCACGCGGACGTGTAACTTTAGCCGTCGAGCGTAAAGGGAGAAGCCTCACTCTCGTCATTATATCTACTCGCGCGACGGGTTCTTTACATTGAAAAAATGAGAAAAGGAAAAAAAATGGAGCAAAGCATCTCGGAAGGGCCCGTTATTCGCAAAGCGTTAGTAAAAGTAGTGAATGGACGTCACGCGCCTAAACAGTAATCCATTAGAGCGTTAAATGCTATCGCGTTGCGGATTTCGGTCATAGCTCGCGCTCGAGATAACGCCAACAACAAAAATCTCCACACTGAAAACAAAATTTTGTTGGAAAAGATGGATATTTTGTTCGATACGTTCGACTAAACGTTTTTTTTTTTAATAATCCCAAAAATTGCGTCATTGCAGAAAGAAATATTCTAGAAAGTCTCTTCGGAAGCAAACTTTTGTCGTTTCAATCGCAAATTTCGCTGTCAATTCCGTTAGAAACGAAATATGCTGCCAAAATAACGAAAATTGGGAAATTATCGAAAAATATTTAGTTGACCGTAACAAAATATCGACGATTTTTGATGAAATTTTATTTCCAGACGTTTTTTCGAATAATTCCAAAAATTGTGTCATCGCAACAAGAAATATTCTAGAAAGTCTCTTCGGAAGCAAACTTTTGTCGTTTCAATCGCAAATTTCGCTGACAATTCCGTTAGAAACGAAATATGCTGCCAAAATAACGAAAATTGGGAAATTATCGAAAAATATTTAGTTGACCGTAACAAAATATCGACGATTTTTGATGAAATTTTATTTCCAGACGTTTTTTCGAATAATTCCAAAAATTGTGTCATCGCAACAAGAAATATTCTAGAAAGTCTCTTCGGAAGCAAACTTTTGTCGTTTCAATCGCAAATTTCGCTGACAATTCCGTTAGAAACGAAATATGCTGCCAAAATAACGAAAATTGGGAAATTATCGAAAAATATTTAGTTGACCGTAACAAAATATCGACGATTTTTGATGAAATTTTATTTCCAGACGTTTTTTCGAATAATTCCAAAAATTGTGTCATCGCAACAAGAAATATTCTAGAAAGTCTCTTCGGAAGCAAACTTTTGTCGTTTCAATCGCAAATTTCGCTGACAATTCCGTTAGAAACGAAATATGCTGCCAAAATAACGAAAATTGGGAAATTATCGAAAAATATTTAGTTGACCGTAACAAAATATCGACGATTTTTGATGAAATTTTATTTCCAGACGTTTTTTCGAATAATTCCAAAAATTGTGTCATCGCAACAAGAAATATTGTAGAAAGTCTCTTCGGAAGCAAACTTTTGTCGTTTCAATCGCAAATTTCGCTGACAATTCCGTTAGAAACGAAATATTCTGCCAAAATAACGAAAATTGGGAAATTATCGAAAAATATTTAGTTGACCGTAAGAAAATATCGACGATTTTTTATGAAATTTTATTTCCAGACGTTTTTTCGAATAATCCCAAAAATTGTGTCATTGCAACAAGAAATATTCTAGAAAGTCTCTCCGGAAGCAAACCTTTGTCGTTTCGATCGCAAATTTCGCTGACAATTCCGTTAGAAACGAAATATTCTGCCAAAATAACGAAAATTGGGAAATTATCGAAAAATATTTAGTTTATCGTATTCAACAAAATATCAACGATTTTCAACAAAATTTTATTCCCAAGTTACTAATTCCATTATCATTTTTACTTTTTCCAAAAAATCAAAACAGAAAAAATTATCAATTTTAATTTAAAAAATGTCTTTTTACGAAATTTTTTAGAAAATGCAACAAAAAAATGGTCGCGTCCTCGTGATTGGATGATCGAACAACGTCTCCCGATTTTTTATCATTGTACCGAATTTTTGACTAATTTTCCAACTGTCAACGTGATTCTGCGTTAAAAAAGGAAAAAAATGAGCGCAGAATGAACTCTTTTCGCTAAATATTACCCGAGGTACGAATTTTACAAAATTCGAGCCCTTGACGACCCTGGATTAGCGGAAAGGTCAAGAAACGAGGTTACGCGCGTTCAAGGGTTAATGAAAGCGATTCGGAAAAAAAAAACAAACGAGACCGTAATGCGTGTCAATGCTCCGGATAATTATAGTCGTCTCGCGACGTTTTAAAGTCTCAGGACGTTTTAAAGTCTCGGGATGACATTTGAATCGCGTTTGTGGAGAATCGCAAACGAGTTCTCAGGCCGCGAGTCCTCGGAAAGTGAAACCGCGTGTGTCTGGTGCAACGGTACCTTCGCGACTTAGTTATTGCACTCGCTCCGCACAATCTTGTCCCGCGCAGCATAGAGTGCGATGCTCGAGCCGCATCTTCAGCTTTTCCCCACTCGCTGCTCTGGAGCTTTTACCCGAAGAAACCCGCGCAAACAACTGCTGAGCCTTTTATGTTTTGTAAACTACGAGAATCTACGCGAGCGAGTGAATAAGGAAAAGAATCTGCTTTGAGAACAAGCTCCTAGGGCAAAAGACGCGCGAGGCAGAATGCAACGCGCGAGAGTCAAAGAAAAAAAAACGAAAAAATAAAATAAAAAAAATGGCAAACAGTTTTCCATCGAGCGGGTGTCGCCAGAGTGGGCAGAGGCTGCAGATCCGGACGGTCCAGATGCATGGAGAAAAAAATCGCATTAACAAAGTGCACGGGGTCGCGACTGCGACGCATCCTGCGAGACTCTCCGACACTCCCGAGACACCGGATAGAAAGTTGGCTCGACTGTGTCTCCCGAAGAAACCGGACCGTGCAAGCAACGAGAGCCAGAGATCAGTGGCCTCGGGGGATCGCGAGAAAAGTCGCTTCTTAAACGGTCTCAGGGCAATACGGAGCGAGTTACTCGACTTGGAGAATCGACGTTGAGAAAAGAGACAAGAGCAGGCGACTGAGAGAGCATTGCGAAGAAGAAGCGAGAGAGAGAGAGAGAGAGAGAGAGTGAGGAGGAGGCGAAATGAGAAGCAGAACGAGATTCTCTGGGATGTGAACTTGAAACCGTAACTACGCGACCGCAATCTTCGTCCTAGAAACGCCGCGAGATCAAATTTTGTTGAAAAACATTGCAATTTAGTTCGATACACGTTTTTTTTCTCAATAATTCCAAAAATTGTGTCATTGCAGCAAGAAATATTTTTGAAAGTCTCTTCGGAAGCAAATTTTTGTCGTTCCGTTCGTAAATTTCGCTGGAAATTCCGTTAGAAACCAAAAATCCTGCCGAAATGATGAAAATTTTGAAATTATGCAAAAATATTTAGTTTATCGTGTCCACCAAATCATATCGACGATTTTTACCAAAATTTCATTTTTTTAGTAAATGAAAATGCCAATGAACTGCCAAAATGATAAAAATTTTGAAATTATGCAAAAATCCTTAGTTTATCGTGTCCAACAAGTCGTATCGACGATTTTTACCAAAATTTCGTTTCCTGTGAAGGATTCGAGCTCGAGCCTCGATTCCCCGGGACTAATAACTCGCCAACGTTTGCCGAGGGCAATTTAAAAAGAAGGAACTCGTCGTTGCCAAAACTTGCAGTTTATTTATTATCGATTGACCGAATCTCGTTGGAAGGGACGAAAAAAAGGATCGTGGAGGGTTGCAAAGCGACGTTTTCGCTGCCCAAGATCGTAGATCTCCTGGCAACGTAAAAAAGTGCGTCAAGATAAAAGATCCAAGAGGACTGGCTCGTTGCAACGAAAAAAAAAAAGAGAAAAAATGGTGCTCGGAGACTTTATGCGATTACGACTCACTTACCGGTGAGCCGGGACGCTATTTTTACCTCGTTCTTCGACAACCTGTAACTCAACACATGGCAGACGGTCTCGAACGTCGTAAAACGCAACTGTATGTGCAAAGTTGCTTCGAAACAGCAGCAGCCGCGTCGATAGTTCCGGCAGAAAAAACTCACTCAGAGGAAATTGGAACCTGCTGGCGATTCGGCGCCACTCGGAACCGGAAATTACCTTCGGAACAATAACATTTTTTCCTCCAAACTCTAAAGTTTTATTTCGATCTTTCCGAACTTTGTCTCTCTAACGCCGAAAATTCGATTTCGCTAAAAATCGGCAGTGCGCAACGCTCAATCCTCAACTTTATCGATTTTTTTTTCGTTGAAATGACAAAAATTTCGTTTTTTTTTCCAGAGACTGGAGAAAAAATAATTAAGTTGATGGGAATCAACAAAGTATCGACCATTTTCCATCAAATAGAGTTTTTAGTATTTTTTTTCGAAAAAACGTTTAAACGAGATAAAAAAATGCGAGTCGAAAATTTTTTCCACAACTTTAACGTTTTTTTTTCGTTGAAATGACAAAAATTTGTTTTTTTTTTCCAGAGACTGGAGAAAAAATAATTAAGTTGATGGGAATCAACAAATTATCGACCATTTTCCATCAAATAGAGTTTTTAGTATTTTTTTTTCCAAAAAACGTTAAAACGAGATAAAAAAATGCGAGTCGAAAATTTTTTCGACAACTTTATCGTTTTTTTTCGTTAAAATGACAAAAATTTGTTTTTTTTTTCCAGAGACTGGAGAAAAAATAATTAAGTTGATGGGAATCAACAAATTATCGACCATTTTCCATCAAATAGAGTTTTTAGTATTTTTTTTTCGAAAAAACGTTTAAACGAGATGAAAAAATGCGAGTCGAAAATTTTTTCGACAACTTTATCGTTTTTTTTTTCGTTAAAATGACAAAAATTTGTTTTTTTTTTCCAGAGACTGGAGAAAAAATAATCAAGTTGATGGTAATCAACGAATTATCGGAGATTTTCCATCAAATTGAGTTTTTCGTACTTTTCTCCGAAAAAACGTTAAAACGAGATAAAAAAAATGCGAGTCGAAAATTTTTTCCACAACTTTAACGTTTTTTTTTCGTTAAAATGACAAAAATTTGTTTTTTTTTTCCAGAGACTGGAGAAAAAATAATCAAGTTGATGGTAATCAACGAATTATCGGAGATTTTCCATCGAATTGAGTTTTTCGTATTTTGTTCCGAAAAAACGTTAAAACGAGATAAAAAAATGCAAGTTAAAAATTTTTTTACCGCAGCAACTTCCGGAGGAAAAAAGATGAAAAATTTCGAGGCTCGAGTTCGAGATTTTCGGAGGAAGAATTTGGCCTGTCGAACGATCCTTGAAATTGAAGGGTCGGTCGGTCGTTCCTGATTGTCCATGAGATGTGAAAATTCGAGAGAGTTTCAGGTAAGCCAGAAAAAGTTTCGAGGCTCCCCGTGACGGTCGCATCTTCGTGGACAGGTAAACAAAGAAAACCTTCGACAAGTGCAACTCTCTTAATTTTTTCTCTTGGTCTCCAGAAAAAAAAACGAATATCCTTCCCACGGATTTTAACGAGCTACGAGATTTTAGTGATGGACCGAAAGGTTCCCCCGCATAAACGAGGACCATCAGGTTTCCCAGGATCTGGGCGTTGTGTCTACGTCGAAAAAAAGGGCCAAGCAGAAAATAAATTTTCTCACAATTGTGAAAATTTGCAAAAATTTCAATTGATTCGATAAAATTCTCGACCGAGCCTCGTAACTTGGAATAGTAACGATCGAATATTTATAGAACTGCAAAGATTCTTAACGATCGTTCGTTCAGAAAATTCTCCGGAGAGAATAAAAATTATTGAATGAAAAAAAAAATGTTTGTCAAATTTTTTTGTCGAATCCTCGGAATGCGAAAGGAAATTCTCAAAAATATTTGCAATTGCACATTTTTTTGAAAAATGGAGAATGTCGCGGCTTCAAATTGCCGGAAGGGAAATTATGGAGCCTGAGAAATTTTTAGGGAACGACGAGGGCACTGGTCGTGCCCAAGGGAAGTTGGAGCTGTTGGACAAGCGAATACACGCAGCACGGCAGGTGGTTAGCCGCCGAGAGCCGTTTGCTCAGGTGTCGTGACGAAGATGACGAGAGGAGCATAAAGTGTTTTTCTTTTCGAGAAGACGCCGTCACAATGCACGACGAGGTCGAGAAGCACCGCGCGAGAGAAACTTACTAAATTATTTTACAATCTTCGAAAAATTAGATATTCGTGTTCAACAAAATATCGACGATTTTTAACAAAATTCCATTTCCACTGTACAACGTTCCAGTTTTTTTTGCGGCATCGGGAAACTGAATCAACAAGAAAATCCAAAACCCCCGGATTGTCAAAATAATGGATAACGAAACCAAAGCAAAAAATCTTCGATATTCCTCGAGAGACAGAGAGAGCGACGCCATCGCTCCGACGGTGAGCACACACGGAGCTCTCCGCGCGCGCTGCTCGTTTCTGGGCTTTTGTGAGTCCGAATAATAAAAAAACCGGCCAGGCCGGGCGGTTGATCGCGAGCTTGGTTGCTGCTCTCGCGAAATTTAAACTGCAAGACGCGACCGGCCTTTTCGGCCAATCAACTTCGAGCTCCAAAGTCGCTTTTTTTCCCTCGCGACTTGGTGCATTCCATTGTGCGAATATCCCAAAGACGCAATGCCATTTTTTTCCTTCAGCAAATCCCTTGCTCATAATTCCTTATTATTAAAAAAAAAAAAACAATATTTCGAGATTCGACGATCGCGCGATTTCTTCAAAAAATTTGAAAACGACAAAACGGTCTGGGGGTTCGATTGACGGATTGGGCGGCGAGTCTGCACCGACCCGGAGCCTCGATCGTTTGATTAATTGTCGCATTTATTAATTACGCGTGACCTACAATCGTCAAAATGTTTTCGAACGATAATTCATGTTGAGAAAAGAATTTCAAGGTAATTGCCTGAGCAGTCACATTGAAAACAAAAAAATTTTCCTCGAATTTTTAAAAATTTTCATAAAACTCGAAAAATCTGAATATTTTGCCGGCCGAAAAATTCGATTTTTGGTGGAATAATTTTTTTTCGTGTCCACAATGTCAGAAACAGCAAAAAAAAAAATTATCGGCTTAAAGTACACACATGGGTCTGGGAGACCCGGTCGTTTTTTTTCATGCCATAGGTGTCTAGACGACGTTTCCGAACTTTTATGATCAGTACTGAACTAGCGAAATCTTTGCGCGTATCATGTTTTTCTTAGGAAACCGGTTGAGCTCGAATGAGAAAGAAAATCGCGACGTTTGCACTTTTCTACGTTTTTCTACATTTGCCGAGAGTAATTATTTGCCCCTGAGCGATTGTCGAACGTCGATTGTCGAAGAAAGCGATTTTTCATTCGCGGAGGAATTATTAGTTGCTTGATTTTTGTTGTTTATTTTAAGGCGAAAAAAATGACAGGAATCGGTTTTGGAGACAAAGGTAAAACGGCCGAGCCGCATACGCTCTTTCCCCACTTTCGATCTCGCTCGATGCCTGACTCACTTCACCTGAAAATTCCAACGATCCCGTGCGCGCGCGATCTCTACACAACACGGACCGTCGTGCCCAACCCGTACGTGTGTTTAATAACCTACATGCATCAATGTAGACTCTAAAGTGCACAATCTGTCAACGACGTTTGGAAAATTCGATAAAGAAACTTAACGAAACACCGGGGATTGAATTTTCGAGAGAAAAAAGCCTCGTGTCGGTTTTTGTCTTGGGATTAAATCGCGCTATTGTCTTGCGACTAACCTGCAAGTTGTAACAGCGCGAGAACGACGATCGAAATTCCACTCGCTGCCATCTTCGGCGAAGAACTTAAAGCTCTCGACGCACAAACGTTCGATCTTTCTCAAGATCGCGATGATGAGATGATGAATAATCTCTTTGCAAAGTTCTTTTGACACGCCGATGTCGAAACACTTGTCACTAACTGCACGCTCGTATTTATTTATTTATTTTTTTCTCAACAAGTCCGCGCCAAAATGAAAAACGAAATTATACGAAAAAACAACTAATTATCGATTCGAACATCGAAAACTACGTCAAAGAATGACTTTTTGCGTTTACACACACGCACTCACTCGTGTCCTCTAAATATCGTTTTATTATTTTCTCGCTCTCTCTCTCTCGCTCGCTCGCTCGGCCTTTCCCTCGCTCGGTTCACGCGTCGTATCGTCGCGCTGGCCGATTTAAGACTGCGACGGGCCAACTCGATTCGAGCGTTGCGTCGCTCGCTCGGCCACGCTCGGTCGCGTTCGGCCATTTCCGCTGCCCGAACTCGCTCCACACACAGAGCGCGACTGCTGTATCGTCATCGAGCGTGTCCATCGAACGCGCGCTCGCGGACTCACCGCGAGGAAATTCTGATTTTTTTCCTACTCAATTTATTTTTCCAATTCCAATTTTTTCTCTCGCATTTTACTCAATAAAATGAAGAAATTTGACGAACAAAACAAACTTTTCGCACAAACATTCGATCGTCGAATATTTCGGCCATTTCATCGACTTTTTTACGCGCCAATTTTGTTCAGACTCTAGAAAAAATGAAATTATCGATTCGGAAATAATAATTGTAATATTTCTCGCGATAACAAAATTTCCCAATTCCAAGATCAACACACACTCACGAATTATGAGGTTTCTACTGAAAATGGCACGTGTTTTTAACGCTCTTCTACAGAATTGTTATTTCCAACCAGCAACGATTATTTACCGATCAAATTCATATTCTTCACAGATAATAGAGATCACGTGACCCCACGTGACATTTTAGACGCTCCTCGAGCATCTCTCAAATTCTACGGTAAACAGACCTCGCGCTGTCAAACACAACACAATCTAGTAGCACAACGACGTTCTTGCGTAACGCGTTGAAACAAAAAATAATGAATTTAAATAAAACTTAATCGACACCAAAATTCGTTTTCCTACTTTTTTTTTTTCATCTCGATAATTAATTTTCTTTGTTCATTCCATGAAATTATTAAAATTAATAAATTTGAAAATGAAAAGTCTCAAATTTTTTTTCATTTTTTTATCAAAAATTCGTAAAAAAAAAATATTTCCTCGCAGGTGACGACGAGATAAAATATTTGGATAATGTTTCCCAATGATTATGCTCTCGTCGCGAAAGATAAAGTTTCGTTAGAAAACAAACGAGGAAGCTTTTCCTCGTGGAATTAGCGTCTCGCGAGTTTATTTTGTGTCGAGCTCGTAAATTTGTTGTTTATTCTTTCGTTAAGTGTCTCGCATGAAGCAAATTTAACGTGTGTTCACAAAAGGTATGCACAGGTGAAAAATAAATTGAAAGATTGATTGCCACAGGCGAACGCAGTTGATTCTCGTATAAATAAAATATTAAGGACGTGCACACAGTCTTCTACGCGATAAAGCGAATTCTACAGTTATTTGTGATAAGAATGCGAGATGAATGTTGAATCGGGAGGAAGAAAAAAATTCTCTAATTAATGAGATCATCATTTTCAGTGTTGTAGGAAAATTTTTATTTTTTTTTCTCATTTTTACATCACCGACTGTTTGCACGTGAATTTTTTTCCTGATAATAAAATTTGAGTCGCTCGTACGAGTCGTCGCATATAAAATATGTGCTTCGCGTTTTTTCCTCGGGCTCGCGAGAGTTCATGACGCGAGGAGAACGAAACATAAAAATTCGTCTCGTTATTCACCGAGAATTTTTCGAGCAATTTCGAAATCGTAATTCGTAAATAAATCCACCAGTCAAAATGATACAAACATTTTTTTGAAAATCTTGTATTTTCCACATTTTTAATAAAAATTTCTTTTTCGAGTTCGATCTTGAACCGTTGGCCTATTTTTTCGGGGAATTTTTTTATTCGATTAATCTTACAGCTTCTGAATATTCCGGAAATTATTTCAGCCTGAAATAATCGATTTTTTTTTTTTCGGGGATTCGATGAATTTTTAGGGATTTTTTAAAATGATCGTTTATTATATTCGTTGATGTAAATCAATAAATTTTCGGCACCCAAGATATTTATTTTTTGGTTCGTTCAATAAATAGGAATTCGTTTGCGTCTGAAAATTAGTTCGAACGTCGTTCGACATGTTTTATTTTTTATTTTATTTTTTTTCGGGGATTTGACGGTAAATTTGACGGAAAAGATTTTATGAATTTTCTAATTCGTCGTTTGCGTCCGAAAATAAGTTCGAACGTCGTTCGACGTATTTTTTTTCTTGTTTTTCATGTTTTTCTCCGATACCGAATAAATTGATTGATTTTTCGGGAATTTGACGGAAGCGATTTTTCGAGATTTTTTAATTCGTCGTTTATTTTATTCATCGATGTAAATCAATAAACTTCCGACACCCAAGTTATTTTTTGGTTCATTCAATAAAAAGGAATTCGCTCGAGTCTGAAAATAAATTCGAACGTCGTTCCTAATTTTTTTTTCTTCTTTTTCATCTTTTTCTTCGATACCGAATAAATTGATTGATTGCATACACACAGAGGACGCGAAAAATGCTTTGAGCGCGTGTTGAAAGGTGGCGAGGAAAGATGGCGGTCGATCAAAGGGAAAAAATAGCGACGCAGTCTGCTCGAAGGCAAGGAATTGAAAGGCGAGGGTGCGAGCCCGTGAATTCAAGTAGACGATTTTTTTTTTTCATTTTTTTCATTTTTTTATTGTACATTAGGAGCGATTAATAAAGTCGAGACAGAAGGCGAGATTTCGCAGGATCAAGTGGTTGAAAGCGAGAGACAAAGAGCGAGTGCTCTTATTAAGAGACATTTAATTTAACCATTGTTTCGTAAATACTCGCTGCACACCGAGTCAACAGTATGTACGAAGAGGAATGAGTAATGGCCTCGCAAGATTATACGAAAGAAAAACTAAATGAAAAGAAAAAAAATCAAACGATACGCGAATTGCCTGGCTGAAGAGTCTTCAGCCAACAATTAACATCCCTTGAAATTGTCTCCCTTTGTGCGGTTCCGCGGATATTCAAGAGAGGCTCTGGCAAATTGTGCAGAGTGGTGAACGCACGATGCTAAGGAATACAGAGAAGCATGGAACGAAGGAAATGCGCGAGAGAGGTGAAGAGAATTGGGAAAACAATTCACTGAGAGACTCTCGTTGCTACAGAGGATTGGGAACAGTCGCACAAAAGTACGACGAGAGAGAGAGAGNGGGGGGGGGAGAAAAGTGAAGCAAACGTGTAGAGAGAAGAACTCTGTGACTCGGCTGCTACATTGTCCGGAATGTATAGGAGCTTCTCTATTGTTTTATTTACAATTCGAGGGAACAGTGTCAAAACTTATTTGACGTTTTGTCATTCAACTTGATGAAATGTCAATGGAAATATTAATTTTATGCAAAAATGAATTTACTGTAAAAAAAATGAGAAAAATGGCAAGTGAGTTGGTTGAGTTGGATTTTTATATCGAGACTCAGGGTGCCTGTGAGATTAATATTTAAAATTTCAACATTTTCTTCCAAAATCTTCAAAATCCTGATTTTACGAAGATCGTTCAACTTTTATTTTTTTTTTTACAAATTTGCACTCGAGCTGCCGCTTGTTATGTTCGTTTTTCGAATTGTCTTTGAATTGATAATTAACGATTTTTTTTATTTATTATCATTTTTTAGTTGCTGCGAATTGTAAAATGGCCAGAATATTTTTTTGGGAACTTTAGTGTTCAATTACTCGAGTACTACGTGATGGAAAAATCTTCACAATGTTGTATTGTTATTATTGAAAAATATATTTACCAAATTTCATGAAATTCTTATCTTTTTGAAATTTTTCGTGTTTTTAACTTTGTTCAGCATGGCAACCGTGTATCGTCGTGATCCAATCTCCTTAACGTTACGACTTGATGCTTCGGAATTTGCTGGAAAGGCTCATCAGCTCGAAATTATTGAAAAAAATTATTCAGACACTTGATTGGGCGATCGAAGGAAATGCCAAAGACGAGCAACATTTATTATTTAATTGTGTCTGCTCACGAACGATATAAAATATTTTTGATACGACGATGCTTCGGAATTTGCTGGAAAAGCTCATCAGCTCGAAATTATTGAAAAAAATTATTCAGACACTTGGTTGGGTGATCGAAAGAAATTCCAACGACGAGCGACATTTATTATTTAATTGTGTCTGCTCACGAACGATATAACATATTTTTCATGCGACGATGCTTCGGAATTTTCTGGAAAATCTCATCAGCTCGAAATTATTGAAAAAAATTATTCAGACACTTGGTTGGGTGAGCGAAGGAAATGTCAAAGACGAGCAACATTTATTATTTAATTGTGTCTGCTCACGAACGATATAAAATATTTTTAATGCGACGATGCTTCGGAATTTTCTGGAAAAGCTCATCAGCTCGAAATTATTGAAAAAAATTATTCAGACACTTGGTTGGGTGATCGAAAGAAATTCCAACGACGAGCAACATTTATTATTTAATTGTGTCTGCTCTCGAACAATATAAAATATTTTTAATACGATGATAAATTGTGGAGAGATGAAGGGAAGGAATGTGGGCGAGAAGATGTTTCGTGCAGCGTGGCAAATTCGTTCGGGGATGCTGGGGAGGTTGGGATCTTGTGAGAAAGGCGACGCAGCGCTGCAGGGGGAGTAAGAGAAGGAGGTGGTCGTTGAGGATACTGCGGGGAGTGTAACGAGGAGGGAGATGCGCGGAGATGGTACGTGAGGGGGTGGAAAATGAACGAGGCTGACAATTCTGTATATCGGGGCAGGTTCGCTGGCGCCTGGACGGCAGTCAGCCAGACGGGCGCCTGAGTTCGCCTGGAAAGGGTTTCGGAGCGCCCGCGCGTTTGCAGCTTTTCTGCTCCCGAGGCCGCGGCAGCGACGCGCGAGTACGAAGCTCGATCGCGCGGCATGGAACAAGAAACGCTCCATTGGCTGGAGGACTTATTAAAGCAAGACGGAATATTCCTCGAGGAAAAATGCGTCTCTGCGGCAAACGATTCTACCAGCGAGCAAGAAAAATGTTCGAGAAAGCTCGATGAATAACTATAGAATCATGGAAAACGAAAAAGGACATCGAAGCAACAAAGTAGCGGAAATAATTCATCGTTTCCTTCACTTTCGTCCGCCGGGAGCAGAAACATTTTTTTTTTCTCCACGAAATATTTCCGCTAGATATTTACAAGCAAAATCGTTCGTTGATTCCAAATTTCGAAACTTAAACGTTTGTCAAATTTTTTCGTTATTGCGAAGTTGGCCAAACTTTTCTTTTTTTTTTAACAAAATTCTTCAATTTTTCGAAGGACATTCGTTTTTCAAATTCCATGATTAAAATCATTTCTCGGACATTTGTTGATTTAAAAAATCTTCAAATCGATAATTAGCGATTTTTTAAATTATTATTAAAAATATGATAAAAATGAACAGTTGCTGGGAAATTTGAAAGTGAAAAATATGACGAAAAATTTGATCTTTTAGTTCGGATTTGGGAAAAAAAATTGAGTAAAAAAATAAAAAACGAAAATATGCGATAAGTTGGTCGATTTTTCATCATCATCTTCGTCGTCGAATTATCTTTGGATAAAAATGAATATACTCACTTGGGAACTGTGAAAATGAAAAATTTGATTTTTTGGTTCGGATCCACGAAAAAAAAAATGAAAAACAAAAATTCGCCGTTTTTTTTCCACGATCACGTCCACGCCTTTAGAATTTTTCAAATATTTTCTAAACCAGATCGAAAGCGCCAAATGTGTCAGTTGAATCGCGTCGATAGTCGCGGACCTCGCGCGCGAGGCAACAATAAGAGCGGCGACACCAAAAGTAACGCAGAAGAATGGCGCCTGTGAGAAGAAAAGAAAGTTTTTTGGCAACTGGTGCAAAGGGCCAGCGAGAGAAGCAGATTGGAACAATACGCGGGCGGTCGAATAGCAAGAGAGAAAGAAAACATGCGAATCGATATCGCGCGCAGCTCGACATCGTGGAGAAGCTATAGCGACGACGACAACGCGTTGACAGCACGTACAAAGAGACGAGATGAGGGAGAAGCCAAGAAAGTGCGAGAGGTAAAAAGAAGAAAAAACGCGAGGGTTGCTCGAAGATCTCTTTGGAATCGAATGGACGATCGCGAGCTACACACGACCACACAAAAATGACACGCACGTAGTTTGTTAGTGGGCGGATTGCCGGTAATCAGCAGAGTCGACAAGAGTTTGTCTTGTCGACGCGAAATCTCATATTTGATCGTGTCAAAGCGAACTGATTGACCGTAATTATCCGCGCATCAAAGTTTCCCACCTCGTCGCGATATAACGAGTTCCTGCTGCGCGGAGGAGAAAAAAAAATGCGAATGAATTCTCCGCGCGAGCGACGAGACTGCGAAACTTCGAGACTCGCGGAGCTTTTGATCAGTTGCGCATCGCCGAACATACAAATTTCAAACTTGTTCTCGTGGCCGGAGCTGATTTGGGGAACGATCCCCAAATCGGGACTTTGAGCCTCGAAAAAGTATGAAAAACATTGGACAGACAAAACTTTCATTAGCAACGACTCGCCAAAGATAATTGAACGTGATTTATTCGTTCGAAAGAGTCGCTCGACAGTGGAACGCGACCTGGATATTTACACTCGCGAACCGACGAGCGCTTTTCGCGAGTACACTGAAAACAAAATTTAGTTGGAAAATATCGATATTTTGTTCGATACGTTCGACTAAACGTTTTTTTTTTTTAATAATCCCAAAAATTGTGTCAAGCAGCAAGAAATATTTTAGAAAGTCTCTTCGGAAGCGAATTTTAGTTGTTCCGCTCGTAAATTTCGCTGGCGATTCCGTAAGAAACCAAAAATACTGCCAAAATAACGAAAATTTTGGAATTATCAAAAAATATTCAGTTTATTATATTCGACAAAATATCAACGATTTTTAACAAAATTCCATTCCCACTGAATAACGTTCCAGTTTTTTTTTCGCCATCGGGAAACGGAATTAACTAGAAAATTCGAAACGATCGTATAATCAAAATAATGGATATCAAAACTAGAAAAAATCTAATCGTTTTTTTGAGTAATCCCAAAAATTGTGTCATCGCAGCAAGAAATATTTTAGAAAGTCTCTTCGGAAGCAAATTTTTGTCGTGTTCCGCTCGTAAATTTCGCTGGCGATTCTGTAAGAAACCAAAAATACTGCCAAAGTAACGAAAATTTTGAAAATATCAAAAAATATTTAGTTTATCGTATTCAACAAAACATCGACGATTTTTAACAAAATTCCATTTCCACTGTACAACGTTCCAGTTTTTTTTTTTTGCACCATCGGGAAACGGAATTAACTAGAAAATTCGAAACGATCGTATAATCAAAATAATGGATATCAAAACTAGAAATAATCTAATCGTTTTTTTGAGTAATCCCAAAAATTGTGTCATCGCAGCAAGAAATATTTTAGAAAGTCTCTTCGGAAGCAAATTTTTGTCGTTCCGCTCGTAAATTTCGCTGCCAATTTCCCTAGAAACCAAAAATCCTGCCAAAATAACGAAAATTTTGGAATTATCAAAAAATATTTAGTTTATCGTATTCAACAAAATATCGACGATTTTTAACAAAATTACATTTCCAGTGTAAACGTCGCGGTGGTCGGTCACCTGCATATGACACAGCGGTTTTTTTTTCTTCTGGAAAAAAGAGACTCGATGCGAAACTCTGCGGCGGTATTTATAGCCAAGAGTTTCTAGGTTCGAAGCCGTTTCTTCTTTCGCAATAATACAGCTCTGTTTTTTTCACCCCTTCATATGCTCGATATAGCTGGGGAAAAGCATGTAGGAAGGTACTCGTTTGTGGAAACCGGAAGAGAAAAGTTTAATTCCACGTACGTCAGTATCGTGGATTTCTTTTTCTCTTGCGAAACATTTCCCATTTGCAAAAAGCACACGTACCACTGCGGAGGAGGTAGATACTGGTTCGGGTGTGTCTAGAGGCTGTTCCGGGGCGAGTTACTCATGAGGGGAAGCGCGGACTGGGAGCAAACACTCGCGGAGTCTTGGCTTATTGGGTCGTGAAGGAAAAACTTGGATTTTGAGTGACACAGCAAGTTGTTGGCATTTTTTTCAGGCTCGTGGACTCATCGAAGGTTTTTCTGAGAGTTTGCAACTTGGTGTACAATTGCCGGGCCATTCCGAACCCTCCGAATGTCTCGGAACGTCAAATTTCGAGGCTGTTTTCCAACAGCGCATTGAATGATCGTCCTGCTGCTGCGATTCGCCGATCAACACATCACAAAGACTCGCACATTGTCTCGTGTGCATTGCAAAGCCTGGAATCGATCCTCAATGGACTTGGAGTGCCGAGGGCAAACGAGGTGATCGATTTAATCGGATCACTCGCGGGCTCCGAGTTATTCCGCCTCACAGCGATCTGTTGTCTCCATTTCTCCGGACCCGAATCTCTTTTGTACACTAAAGCGTATTATACTTGATATTATATACACGATTATGTATCCAGACGTATTTACTATATACACATTGGAATGGACATGTGCAAGAGTGTCCGACGCTCCGCCAGAGAGGATTGATCCGGTCCAGATGGAAACGGCGCGGAACGTTACACATTGGCGTTAATACACATAACCGCGCGCGCGTTTCACTCAAACGAAATATACCGAGTGTCCGGAAAGTCGTACGGAACAACTCTGGGGGGATGAAAACCGTCGTGAGACTCTGGGAAATTACAATAATCAGAATTTCATCAAATTTGTTTATAACATTCTTTGGCACGTGAACTTTAGTCCAGTTCGATTACTCGAGTACCACGTGGTGGAAAAATCTTTAAAAAATTACTATTGTCATATTTATATTATTAGAGAATATTTTTGCCAAATTTTATTCAATTCTTATCTTTTTGGCATTTTTTATGTTAATTAATTCATTTATTAATTAACAATTAAATAAATAATTAAATTAATTATTAAATAAATAATAAATAAACAATAAATAAACAATAAATAAACAATAAATAAACAATAAATAAATAATAAATAAATAATAAATAAATAATAAAAAGTGTCTGGGAAGGGATCGTAAAAACCCGCAAGGGTATACGAAGGAATAACAAATATATAAAAAAATAAATAAATAAATAAATAATAAATAAATAATAAATAAATAATACATAAATAATAAATAAATAATAAATAAGTAATAAATAAATAATAAATAAATAATAAATAAATAATAAATAAATAATAAATAAATAATAAATAAATAATAAATAA
>JBAJMU010000008.1:8900678-8916787 GCA_037952995.1 Hyposoter didymator
CTGATCGTCAAACGCGCGTATCGATATACCGCGAGCTACTCGGCTCCGATGTACCGTGATAATTCCTTATGAGCACCCACGCATACCTTCCATATGGCACACCAGTTTGACGTATTCTTCACGCTCTTGCTCCCAGCAACGAATACAGCAGCTCGCATCGTTGGAATCCAAAGAAATTTTTTTTTTTTTTTTTCCATTATTTTGACAATTAATCTGATTTAATTTTTTTTAGCGAGATTCGATGCTCGTTGCATTGAGAGTTTTATTTCGCGGTTGGCTGTTTATGGGAAAAATGGAAATTAATTTGTTCATTGATTAAGAAATTTTGCATTTTTGGATTTTGTCGCCACACGTCGGGAGCCTAATTTTGAATAATTATTATTTGATAAATAATTGATAAGAATGATCGCGCAGCAGTGACGTTTTTTCGAGATCCTGCGGTGCGAAGGTCGTCGCTGCGGAACATTGTCGAAAGGAAATAGATAAAGAAAAAATTGAACATTCGCGAAGACGGAGAATACATCGCGCGGAGTGTAATCCGGTGTATCAACGTGAATAAGAGGCTCCGGTGAAAAAGCCTCGTGCCTTTTGTGTCCTCTCGTTCCTGTTCTTTTTCCTTTCTCCTTTTTTGTTCATCGTTTTTTTTTCTACCCCCTGAGACGATATTTCAGGGGCGAATGCCTATAAAATTCGTACTCTGCCTCTTTTTTCATCACGCCTCTTCGCTCTCTATCCGTTCCTCTCGCTATAACACAATCTCACCCTCACTTTTCCTCCCCCGTCAAAACCGATCAGCAATATTTCACACTTTACGCTTATTGGCCGGCAATATTGAAGCGCGAGGGGTAGCTCACCGTTCCCACTGAATTCTCGTCGATACCACATTCGAAAATATTCGTCGATACCAAAATGTCAACGTTTCAAATTTCTTCTTATTTTTTTCGAACCCAAACACGTCGGTATCGATTTTTGGGAAAAATAAAAACAGATAAATGAGGCGATTATCGCCATCGTTCTCTGTTCGACGAGGAACGAGCCAGAGATCGAAATTTTGCATGTATTTCCTTTCGTCAATCCTACAACCGGAAACCACCAAGTAACCAAAATCCTGTGACCGGAATAAGCCACAAAAATAGTCGGGAATACAAGAACGACTCGAGTCTAATTTCCAGCTTGTCAGAGTCGCCAGTTGGGCCATCGCTCAGACACTCATATCGTGGAAAATGTATACATTATTCATACTGGGACGTCGAGAGCGAGAATCAAGGCGAAGGCTCCACACTCTCGACCCCCTTGTCCTTTTGCTTACGTTACTCCCTCCTCTTGCCAATGCATTTTATATTTTCCACACTCTGGTGTGTCTACGCTGTGAAGAGTTTATCATATTGTTGTGGTTGGTCTGACGGTTTCGATGCATCACAACAAATGCATTTTCGCCAGCGCCCTCGCCATCGATCTTTAGAAAAACGATCGAAATAAAGTTCGTTTCTTTGGTTCGTTTCAAATTTTTTTAAATTTCCAATAAATCTGAAAAAAAAATCATCGAATTTTTTTCGCATCTATAGAAATAAAATTTCGACAACAATTTTATCGTTATTCATCGTTAGCCTAATTATCCAAGTCGTTAATTTCGAATTCGAGATAAAAAATGAAAATTGCGATTTTTTTTGTTACGAAAATTGGAATTCAATGGGATAATTTTTTATGGGATTTGGTCTGAATTGAAAAAAAGTCTGTGCTGCATAAAAATTGATGTGTGGATTGGAAATGACGTGTGCCAAAACGTAGAGAGAGAAAAAAACTTTGTCGAGGTTTTGCACCAAAGAAACGGAAGTTAACCCGCGTGCGTCGCGTCGCCGCTCGCTGTGCTGCTCCAGATTTTTCGTCTCCGGCCGAAGAGGCGTCCGCGGAGCGGTATATAGTCGACGAAAGTGCGCCGGGACGTCGCTCGATGGCGAGAAAATTCGTTGACCCTTATGACGACGTCGCGGCGCCGTTTCTTGTCCCAGGAATGGCGGAGACGTCGAATCGCGACGATGTGTACTCCGGCAATATCCTTTACAGCGTCGTAAAAGTTTTTCTCATTAAATTAATTAATCGCCCGCCGTTTCTCGATATTTTTTCAAAATTCGTTTATCATTTTTTTTTGTTTTTTTTTTTTAGAAAAAAAAAACGAAAAATAAATAATCGAGTGTGTACGTTGAAAGTTTTGACTTGTTCTGATTTTGTTTATCGCGACAAATTCCACGCGGCGGTGCTTGTCACTCCAAATATTTTCGATTCTTTATCAAAGAGAGTAAACAACTTATCAACGCGATCTTCGTTATCGATCTGACGTCAGTGACTCGCGACGACGAGGCGTGACACAAACTCGTCACGGCGTACGCACTCCGTTCCTTCTTTTTACTCCCCATCGAGCGTCTATATCCTGAAGAATATCGTTGCGTCCTTTTTATCGATTTATTTTACACGAATTCTTGACGATTTTTCAGCTAAATTCGTGTTGAAAGTTTTGAAGAAAAAAATCACGTTGCGGGGGATGAAATTTTTTTTTTTCTTGGATTTTTGGAATTTTTGGCATCGTGACTTGACAGTTGCCGCATGCACTGGGAACGGAATTTTGTTAAAAATCTTCGAGATTTCGTTGAATACGATAAACTAAATATTTTTTGATAATTTCCCAATTTTCGTTATTTTGGCAATGTATTTCGTTTCTAACGGAATTTTCAGCGAAATTTGCGATCGAAACGACAAAAGTTTGCTTCCAAAGAGACTTTCTAGAATATTTCTTGTCGCAATGACACAATTTTTGGGATTACTCAAAAAAACGATTAGATTTTTTTCTAGTTTCGTTATTCATTATTTTGATTATCCGATCGTTTCGAATTTTCTAGTTGATTCCGTTTCCCGATGGCGCAAAAAAAAACTGGAACGTTATTCAGTGGAAATGGAATTTTGTTAAAAATCGTCGATATTTTGTTGAATACAATAAACTGAATATTTTTAGATAATTCCAAAATTTTTGTTATTTTGGCAGTATTTTTGGTTTCTAGCGAAATTGTCAGCGAAATTAACGAGTGGAACGACTAAAATTTGCTTCCGAAGAGACTTTCTAAAATAATTCTTGCTGCATTGTCAAAATTTTCGGGATTATTAAAAAAAACGTTTAGTCGAAGGTATATCGAACAAAATTTGCATCTTTTCAACAAGATTTTGTTTTCAGTGCGTGGGCATCGAGCAATGTTTGCGGAGAATCGAGAATCAAAGTCCCAATTTGAATAAATAAAAATTCGGACAGGTCGCCGGGAGGAAGGGACAGAAATGCGAAGGGTTGCGCGGTGAAAAATCGGACGCGAATCGAATTTGTTCGAGTCCCTGCGGAATTTGAGCTCGCGTCGTGTTATACCAATCGGCGAGTTAACGAAGGGCGTTGCAACTCCAGGATTAGCAACAACACACACGTCGCGGATAAAGAGAACACACGTTCAAGTAGCCGCGCGCTCGAGGACGCGTGCACATCCAAATCAAGCGCATAATTCAGCACGTACCGGTTGAAGGAGCAACGCGGGAAAAAGGGCTGGACCCCCAGGACCCAAAGGAAAGGAAGAGCGAGAGAGAGAGAGAGAGACGCGAGTCCAGCGAACGGGGAAAACGGGCGACGCAGGCAGGCAGATGAGAGAACCGCCTCGCGCTCGCGTATAATTCGACGCATCAATCTGCGGTCGAGGGGGAATCCCGAAAATGACCTTTAAACCCTTTTGCAACCGTTTACGCGGAGCGGCGTCACGGAGCGATGATCCGTACACGCGTACTCGACGAATGAATGGCATCGTTACACCCAACGCCGAGCAACAAACATATCGGCCGCCATTTTGAATGTGATCGAGAAGATTAACAACAAAATGACGTCATGAGGATCATGGCGTGAAACGTTATTTCCTGATGGCACGAAAAAAATAACAATTTAAAAAAAAACCATAAAATTCGCCAATCGGGTTCGCAAATTTCTTTGTAAAAAAAAACTTTTTTGAAAATCAACAAACATATCGGCCGCCATTTTTAATGTGATCGAGAAAATTAACAACAATGTGACGTCATGAGGATCATGGCGTGGAACGTTATTTCCCGAGGGCACGAAAAAAAAAATAAAAACTATAAAATTCGCCAATCGAGATCGCAAATTTCTCTTTGTAAAAAAAACTCTTTCGAAAACATTTTTTATTCATGAAAAAAAGTTTAACGGGAAAGCTCCACTGATACACCAAAACTGGCCATGTTACTCTGTGCCCTGAAGCGAGCGCCGAATTATCGATCCGCTGGGACATACGCCTCGAGTAATGTATAAAAATGAGCTAAAATATTACAGTGTTTCTGAGAAAAAATAAAAAATTCGTAAACAATTTGGAAAAATTGTTAAAATCCCAAAATTTAATTTCCCAACATTTTTTAAAATTTTCTGCCAGTGAATTCGCGTCGATTTGGTATACGATTACGAATTTAGGGAAAAAAAAAATTTCTTGGAGTTGAAAATCACGAATCGAAAATGTATATTTTTTTTTTTAAATAAATTTTCGGAAATAAACGACGTGCGAAAAAATTATGAGGATTAATGAGTTATTGCTGTAAAAATATGAAACTCTATTATCTATGGAGAATGGGACGCGCTGATCACTGTACTCGTGGATGATTAACGTGTCAGTAAAGTTGCGAGAAGCCTTTGAAAATTTGCCTTTGTCACTGTTTAATGAAGCAATCGAAAAGTCGATTAACAATATTGCGTGGTTTCATGTCGCCGCATTTGTTTTTTTTTTTTTCACGTTATTTTGTTGTTTTTCATGTTTTTAATTAGTGGATGCTCGGGATCGAGTGCAATTAGTCTGGTGGACGTCGGATCGATGCCCCCGAGGCATTGTCCATGTGCAGTACAGTCGATCGTGAGCGTTGAGTGATTGGCAGGCTCCGGTGCGTTGCGTATGAGTAAATCGAGCCAAAAAATCATTGACAAAACTTTGTTGAATCCTCGTGATTGTCGCTCCGAGATTTCGCGACGAACGAAGCAGAAACTTTAAGTTTTTAGTGAAACTCGCGGTCAATCTCGTGGAGAATACTCGTTCGATGCAAAAATGCATTCACTGGAAATAAAATTTAGTCAACAATCGTCGATATTTTGTTGAATACGGTAAACTAAATATTTTGCGATAATTTCCCAATTTTCGTTATTTTGTCAGTATCTTTCGTTTCCAACGGAATTGTCAGCGAAATTTGCGTTCGAAACGACAAAAGTTTGCTTCCAAAGAAACTTTCTAGAATATTTCTGGTTGCAATGACACAATTTTTGGGATTATTAAAAACAAAACGTCTGGAAATAAAATTTAATAAAAAATCGTCGATATTTTGTTGAATACGGTAAACTAAATATTTTTCGATAATTTCCCAATTTTCGTTATTTTGGCAGTTTATTTCATTCCTAACGGAATTGTCAGCGAAATTTGCGATTGAAACGACAAAAGTTTGCTTCCGACGAGACTTTCTAGAATATTTCTTGTTGCAATGACACAATTTTTGGGATTATTAAAAAAAAAACGTCTGGAAATAAAATTTAATAAAAAATCGTCGATATTTTGTTGAATACGTTCAACTAAATATTTTTCGATAATTTCACAATTTTCGTTATTTTGGCAGTTTATTTCGTTCCTAACGGAATTGTCAGCGAAATTTGCGATTGAAACGACAAAATTTTGCTTCCGAAGAGACTTTCTAGAATATTTCTTGTTGCGCTGACACAATTTTTGGGATTATTAAAAAAAAAACGTTTAGTCGAACGTATCGAACAAAATATCGATCTTTTCCAACAAGATTTTGTTTTCAGTGTCGGTAATAAAAATTTGCACGCGTTTAGGCTCGATCAAGCAAAACCAATCGAAAACTTAATTATGCCAATGAATGTGCGAGTGACATTTTGAGTCCGTCGAATGTGTCGGGATTGGCAATAAATGTAACTTTTGTCTCGCCACAAAAGCCTCGCTGAAAGCCATTCCCGGTCCATCGGCATGTGAAGAGGATTCACCATCGTGTTCAATACCCCATAAATATACATAACTAGTGTATACGAGAGAACGCGAAATACAAGCATAACACACGGAAACGAATGAGGGTCGTTGAGGAGCGCGCGCGGCGGGCAGACTCTCGTATTAGTTACGAGATGAGTCCCGGGACACCAGAATCCGACGAGAACAGTGGGGTCCTTTGTGCGGCGTCGGCTGTACGACGAAAACTCTGTGAAACAGAATGAACGTACAAACCGCGCACACATCGCGTATTGACACGAAATTTGGGGCAATATGAAATCTTGGGGGTTAAATGAAACCCTCGCGTCGCAATTTCGTTGCTTCCCGTGTCCCTCGGAGGCTGTGGAATCTTCCATACGTCACGAGCAATAAGTCTAAATTTTTCATCGTGGACAAAAATATGTAAAAAACCGAAAAAAGCTCGATCGTTTAGAATTTTTTTATTTATTTTTTTATAATTGAGCAAAGATGCTAATCAATCGTCGAAATTCGCGATAAAAATATACAGCCGGAGTGATTGAGAAATATCGAAAATTTATTCGCCATTTTTTACAGCAACGAATAAAAATTCTCCTCGAATCAATGAATTTATTTTTATTTCCGTGTGTGTTTTCGAAAAACATTGAACGAGAGTCGCAAGTAACTTGGTGTGAGTCATTTTGCCCCGGGGTCTCCGCTAATGTATCGAATGCACTCTCGAGTCGCGGTTCGGTGCACCAATAATTTTTGTACTGTGTGTGTTGAGAGCACGAAAGTCCTCGCTCTGGTGTAGAGTCGTTCGTACATTCAAAAAAGCGTCCAAAGGGAAATGTTGAGTAAGAAAAAAAAAAAAAAATCGAGCAACATAAAAATAAAGCAGAGAAGCGATATGGGATTGTGTATGCAAAAAGTATGTGACTCAAATGCGCAAGAGAAATAATGAGCCTGAAGAAGAAAGGAGGGAGAAAATTTTTTTTTTCTGTTTTATTTTTTTTCCTCGACTTGAAAAATATCGCGTAAAAAATATTTCAGCCCAATTTTTTTTTCAATCATCGCTCCAATTATTTTTGTTACGAAAACTCCTGTCGATGCCGAGGGAAAATGTTTGTACAATCCGGAGCAATTGAGAGAGCGAGAAAAAAATGAAAAGAAAGAAAAAAACAAATAGGAGCAGTGCGAGGTTCTTTGTGGCGCGCAAAGAGGTTGGAAACGTGACCACTGAGTTTCGTGCCACCAAGTCTAAACACATCGCGATCCGATTATAGAGGCGTGATAATTTTTCAAGCACGAATTCATACGCACGAGATTAGTTTCTTGTTATGAATATGACGTTGTTGTACTTTCGGTGCACGAGGTGGTTACGAGCAGCTTGAAACTGTCGCGTCAACGCGTTCATCATTATACAAACATTTCGAAGACTTTAACGTTTTGTATTTATACAGAGGGTCTTAAAAGTGGAGCTCGCGGTGTTGCTGAAATGTCTCAACTGAATAATTGATCGCTGAAGGGTCTGCGGAGACTCGCTGTCCTTTGGGGCGTCCCAATATTTTTTTTGACAGCTTCCCAAAATATCGCGTAATGTCAGAGGCGGTTCAAGTTTCGCGGTGAATTAAATGTCTCTGAGAAAAAATGGTCCGGGGGCTGCAGATCTTTGGTCTCCGGAGACGTATCAACTCGAAAACCTGCTCGCACGTTTTCCTCGATAGATCAGCGTACAAATAAGTCGCAACGTGTCCGCATGGCAATGTCCCAAGTCTATTTTTTTTTCATAGTCCGATCGCGAAGGGAGAAGACTTGAGGAATTCGCCCTTTTTTCTATGGATAGATGAAACCTCATGCATATTCCATGGCCGGCTGCCTCGCACCCCATAAAAATAAAACAACCCGCCCAAAAGCCCCTTGCTCCGTTTCTCCATCGAGTTTTCCTTCTTTCCTTAATAACGAGAACTTTCCACCCTGAATCTGTCATTCGCCTTCAGGGAACACACACACACGTTGCACTTTGGGGAAAAACGAATAAACGCCCTGGACACGTCGTTGTAATCGATGAACTTGCTCATATGATTAAATTCTTCATTCCCCGTGCCCGGGCAAGTTCTATGGAAAATTTAAAGCGCATGAGCAATATTGTCACTAGCCTCGAGTTACGTTTTTCCAAATTCACTGAAAACAGAATCTTGTTGGAAAAGATCGATATTTTGTTCGATACGTTCCGACTAAACGTTTTTTCTTTTAATAATCCCAAAAATTGTGTCATTGCAACAAGAAATATTCTGGAAAGTCTCTTCGGAAGCAAACTTTTGTCGTTTCGATCGCAAATTTCGCTGACAATTCCGTTAGGAACGAAATATACTGCCAAAATAACGAAAATTGGGAAATTATCGAAAAATATTTAGTTGAACGTTTTCAACAAAATATCGACAATTTTTGACTAAATTTTATTTCCTGACGTTTGTTTTTTTAATAATCCCAAAAATTATGTCATTGCAACAAGAAATATTCTATAAAGTCTCTTTGGAAGCAAACTTTTGTCGTTTCGATCGCAAATGTCGCTGACAATTCCGTTAGGAACGAAATATACTGCCAAAATAACGAAAATTGTGAAATTATCGAAAAATATTTAGTTGAACGTTTCTCAACAAAATATCGACGATTTTTGATCAAATTTTATTTCCAGACGTTTTTTTTTTAATAATCCCAAAAATTATGTCATTGCAACAAGAAATATTCTATAAAGTCTCTTTGGAAGCAAACTGTTGTCGTTTCGATCGCAAATTCCGCTGACAATTCCGTTAGGAACGAAATATACTGCCAAAATAACGAAAATTGGGGAATTATCGAAAAATATTTAGTTGACCGTATTCAACAAAATATCGACGATTTTTGTCAAAATTTTATTTCCAGTGTTGAATTTTTGTTACGTACGTTGAAACGAGTCACAGGAGGAAACGATAAAAGGAGAAGAAAGCTTTGGAAACAAGCTGAGGAAGCAAAAAGGATGGTGGGCAAGTTTTTCCTCCGCGGAAGGTTTGCTGAGCGGGAAAACGTCGCAACAGCACGCGAGGGCATATGCAGAATCGTCTGTGTAGCCCGGCATATTTATGTGGCTTGATAATATGACAAAAATTTCAATAACCACGAACGCGAGGATAAAGATCGAGACGGAGAATCTCCGCGGCGAATAGAGGAAAGAAAATGAAGGAAAAGAAAATATATGCGGAAAAGAAAAAGCGAGTGTTCTCGTCGCGCGCCTTATTTCCCATTCAACGCCGTTCTCCTCGCGTATGGCAAAGAGAGCTTACGTCGACTGCTGCTTCCAACGAGAAATCGCACAATCCACTTGGCTCGAACGCCGAGCGATGCTGCATACGCCCTTCCGCTGCTTGCCGCTTGATACACGAGGGAACAAGTGACAAGGGAACGATAAAAGAAATTCCGACCAACAGCGGCAACAAAAATGTGACGTTGCATGGAAAATTTACGCGACTATTGAAATATTAATGCATGTGCTTTTCGTGACGTGTCGAGACACAGAAATACTTTTATTACGTCTCTCCAGTACATTTTTTAATGCGAGCAATCAAAGTCTTCTCCTTTCGCAACTATTCGCGTTCCCATGAAATTTTCAACATTATTTACGAATAAACAAATAACGAGCTTCCTGCATGCGAATCGATTTTCCAAACATTCCCCACGAAGCCTCTTAAGCATGCAAAGCTTGCAATAACAATTTTAATCATAACGTCTCTACTCTCCTCCACTAAATATCTCAAAACTCCAACTCCCAAATATGTTTCTGCGTCCCAAAATTGAGTAATTTCGTAAGTGAGTGAAGATTTTTAAACGACGTTGAAATTTTCATCGTTGGAATGCAACAAAATTCTGTTTTTTTCAAACAGAGCTCAAGATTCTCGTTCAATATTTAGTCGAGACGATAAAACGATTTTTTTCAGGATCCAAACACAAAATCACCATGAAAATTGTCATGATTTTGGAAATTTAAAAAACCATGGCGTCTATAAAACTCATCGTGTTCCCTGTTGAGCCTGGAATTATAATTTTTATCATAACATTTCTAATCCTCACCAAATATCTCAAAACTCCAACTCCCAAATATGTTTCTGTCCCAAAATTGAGTAATTTCGTAAGTGAGTGAAGATTTTTTTATGACGTTGAAATTTTCATCGTCGGAATGCAACGATATTCTATTTTTTTTCAAACAGAGCTCGAGATTCTCGTTCAATATTTGGTCCAGACGATAAAACGATTTTTTTCAGGCTCCAAACACAAAATCACCCTAAAAATTGTCAAGTTTCCGAAAATTGAACAAACGCCACGAACTTGAGATTCTCAAGCGGGAATTCAAAGCCTTTTGTCTGCAGGAAACTTACCAGGCGTAACTTTGATTCGCTTTGAACGAACTTACGGTCTTCCAGGCCATCAGACAATTCGTCAATTGATTTGATTAGAATATCAGAATCAAGTGAGATTACGGGCGATAATGTGTGGGCTGCTCAATCCGAAGACTGCTCGTTTCCTGCTTGACTGCTGCGCACTGCATCGTCGTGCTCCTCGAAGTCATTACACCCACGAGTATCTCTTACTTCTCCATTGTATCAATTTCTCTCGTTGCTCTTCCTCTTTTCTCTGAATCGTATACTCGACGAGAGCGCAGGCAACGCGGAGTGTATCAAGCATCCTCGAAGGAGCTTCAATTCGCATATTGGCAGCGAAGTACCGCGTAATCTCTGTTGTACTCTGCGATACAAACAGCGCGATATATCCAAAGCCACTCGACGCTGCAGCCGTTGCATGTGCGTCGTCGAAGCCCCGCGTTGCATCGACGCGAGGAGATGAGCAATCATGTACTTTCACGTTATCAATCTGTTGGCTCGACTCTGCACGTTTCGCTCTCGATGCGGAGAATCATTGAAAAAAAGGCTCGAAACATTTTTAAGCTTTTTGTTTTTCATCAGTTGAAATTTTACAATTTAGAAAAAGTTTGAGCTGCAAAAATGTCCGTTTGGAGCTTTTTCAACCCTCGATGGAATATTTTCGTTCCCTTTGCTAAGTTTTTCATCTCGCGGACTTCGTCGCGGTCTTTCTGCTTCGCATGCGAAAAGCCTCCATCCCGCTCGTGCGTCGGCACTTTACGAACATCAATGCGCGCTCCTTTGCGGTGTTTCTGCCGCGCGATCGAAATTCCAGAGCACCGAGAACGCGTAATAGAATTTCCGTGTTATCCTTAATTGGCCGGATTAATGGGAGGGTCTCGACTAATTGGCTGTGGCGAGTCGAGAATACACATGCTTCCGTATAGTTCGACATAGACCACGGTCAGCCAACAGCCCGCTAGATGGAGCTCTCCGCACGCACTTTACTCTGCTTCTCGAACCCTTCGCAGCTTTCAGGTGTTTCTCGCAACCGCATTCGTCAGTAAGAACCCTTTTCAGCTGCACAGAGGCTAGAAAATTATACAACACCGGCGCAAAGTCCCTTTTCCCTTGAACGCGTGAGACTCAAACGTTCCGAAATGAGTTTCAAAGAAACTCCATTTTCGTTCAATTCTTTCGAACGCAACAAAGCGAATTATTTAGGACTGTCGGTTTTAGAAATACCGTTCAGAATTTCATGAAATTTGGGGCAGCGGTCGATTATGCTGGGAAAAAAAATTAAAGCGGTTAAACGATTTTTCAAAAAACTACGATTTTCGTAAAATTCGAAAAATCATAAAATTTTAACCGTTCGATCGATATTTTCCAAATTCAATACCAACCTTCATATTATGATACTCTGTGTATAAAAAAATAATTAGGAATGAATATTAAAATTTGCGCAAGTTACAGCGTCGACTACCTTTTTTTGAAAATTTCAAAATTCCGTAAAATTCGTATTTTTCTAACAATTCCAACAAAATTCTCAGAGAATGAGGAGCTTGTGGGGATTAACATCTGTGCAAAACGGGAGCCCTGTAGCTCAAACCGTTCTCGAGTTATAAACGTTTGAATTTTACAGTTCCAGAACATACACACGCACACACATCCGGACATTTTTTCTAGACATGATTTTTCGATGTTTTGGGAAATTTTGAGCACATTGACGTTGAAAACTGAAGAAAAAAAAAAAACAATTTCGGAACCTCTCAAAGTTTTTTTTCGGTAATTTCATGAATCCTTCCGATTTCATCGATTCCATACATTTCATTGTATTTTACAATGAAAACTGTGATTTCTCCTAAGAATTAATTGTAAAATGCAAAAAAAACTGAGATTGATCTAAAAAAAATTTTTTTCAATCCAACATCTTGGTCCTTTTGGAATTTGGAAAAAATGAAAATTTTCCGCAGGGTTCGTGTGCCAAGAAATAAAAAGTTTCAATCGATCTTTTTCTCACAAGCACTGAAACGACTTTTTTTTTAATTATTCAAGTATTTAGTCAAGAAATGCGAGAGACTGCCGTTGATCTGATTGACGAGAGAGAGAAAAAATAAGCGAGTCGGGGGGTGATGAGTCGCGATGTGTCAACGTAAAGCTGTAATGATGAAAAACGACAGTCTTGATCCTTTCAGAATCAATCCCTATTTTTCTCACGTAACGTGTCGTAAGACCCCCATGGACGATCCTCGCGACCCCTCGTTCCTTAGTGCGGTCGAGGCGTGTTTCTTCAAGGCGACGATTTTCGGGCTAATGGGAACGCATGGTTAAGAGGCCAGTGCACACAATATGCGGCACACACAGGCTAATGCCATAATAGAATTTTCATGTAATCCTTGAGGTAATTCCCCTGCGGTTTTCGAGGAACCCAAACCTTGTGGCACTTTGGCAGACCCCCTTGGGATATCCGATGAAGCTCTGTTCGCTCGCCCACGCAAAATATACTTTGCTGCACCAAACAGCAGTCTATGGGCATAGATATACGTGCAGGAGCGTTTGCTCTGAATCACCAGCACTCTCGCCGATTCCCTTGAGGGTTAATTGCTCGGTATTTTGACGAGAAAGTTATCAACCGAAAAGAGAGTTCCTTCAGGTTTCTTCGCGTTCTCCTAGGAAGGAAAATCCGATGCTCCTAATTTTGTTTCCTTCGAGAAAAACGTGCGATTGACAATTGAAATTTTAGGCTCGTCAGTTTATGCGAGAAAAAAAATGATCCAAGGAAGTCAATCTCGTGGTTACTGCTAATTGGCACGAGCCTCAATCTTTCAAAATTTATAAGATTTCTATTGAACGCTTTTTACACGATCCAATTGCCCGAACATTAACGCAAATTATGGGAACAACCCTCTCGATCCCAGGACGTTGTACGAGCTCATTGTATAAATTAAATGTAAATATTACGAATGGATAATCGAGTCTGAGGACGACCTGGGCGTGTGTACACAGGGAAATGGGTTTGTCATGCGGATTATATTTCAAGCCCCTCGTACAGTTTGCACTGTGGTCAATTCGCGATGATGAAAGGAGCAGAGGTCGCGGGATTGGCAGCAGGTCGAATGTAAAGGGTCGATCGAGTGGAATGCTAATAAATTTTTTTATCGACGACACGAACGCGTAGAGTTTTTTAATAATTGACGAAAACCGCGAGAGTCTCGAAGTGAGAAATTAAATATATTTTGGAATTGAACGTATCGGCAGTAAAAAAACGTTTCGACTCGCACGTTCAGCCGCAGAAAAGGCTGCGAGATTCGCAGGAAGTCATTCCTCATTTAGCGAAGCGCAGCTTTTCGCAAAATCACATTTTCCACCATAGCGAAGTTGGGGCGAAGAATGAAAAAGGAAGAAAGCACTCGAGGCTTGCTCCCTGCTGCGTATATAAAATAAAATACTCTGTCGGAAGCCTCGGCATCAAGTGGGAAACCTGGGAAAGAAGGAGGTTACGATAACCGAGAGAAAAAGTTTTTCTTATCGCGCGCGCAGTGGCTTGTATTCCATCTGCTATGCGAGTCAACGAGTTGATAAACTCTCCAGGGTCTCGTTGTACATTCAGAATTAACACGGAGGAAAAACAACCATTCCTTCAGAGTCCTCACAAAAGTCTTTGCTTAATTGCATCGCAGGGACTGTCAAAAGTTTCGAAGAAATTCTGCCTCCTGGCAGCACATCTTTGGCCCGGGGGCTGCCGAGTCCAAAGGGTGATCACTCAGTCAACATCAAGGAAAGATAACAATATTATAAGCATCTTTGAGGTAGTCCTGTCGCTTCACACACTTGGCATTATTGACATTTTCAACATATGCCAAAAAAAATTATTTTCAAAAACTGACATTTTTCACGTGGAAATAAATGAACGTTCACATTTCATTGGAAAAAAATGAAAAAATTTTATATTCCAACGATTAGAGTTCCTATAGATTTATGTTTCATTTTATTTTTAATTGAGAATTTGTTTTCCTTTTCTTTATATTTTTATATTTATATAAAATTATTTTTATATTTATTTTTATTAATTATTTTTATATTTATTTTTAATTTCTAGCGACCGGAAGTTGGGTTTTTGTACGTCGTCTCAGAATCCCTTTGCAAAGATCTCCAATTTGCATTTTTTTTTCTGTTCAATTCGTACGATTACCGAGTCTAAAATTTTCCACAAATAATTATCAAAATATTAAGTGAAGCTGAAAAAAAAAACAAAATTGGAAATTTCTTGGATCGAGACCTCCGGTGATAGGATTACGTTTTAACGATCTTGGTGAGTCAAACACCCGGCTGCAAATCGCAGCTTCAATAAGAATGAGTTCACAGCTGCTGCTGCAATGCAGTTAATGAAGAAAAAGAGATCTGCCTGAAATGGCATCATAATTCGTGATTTTGCAAGGCACTTCCTTCGCGAGTCCTCGTTATTTCTCTTCTCGGACGATCTCTATATACACGTTGAGTCTCGAAGGGTGACTCCCCCCGTTGGACAGAGAGACTTACCCTCCTTCGGAATCAAGGCTTTTCGGTCCCTCGATGCTCTCGTTCCCTTCGGCTGAAAAGAAAGTGAAAAGGTGACAAGAGAAAAAGGTCGAGGGAGATATTTTTGAAAAGCATGGCTGACACGCGGTATGTAAATAAAAATTAGCGTGATAAGTGAGTCGAGTGTAAAGCTTCGACTACGCGTTATGCTAAAATAGTGTGAAACCCAAGACTCTGTCCTGTTGTTTATGTGGAAGGAAGTAACCGATGTGGCAACCGTTTGCACGAGGAAATCCAATGTCCGGGTCGCTCCCGCAGATCATCTCTCCCGTTGTCCCGGCGTGTGGAATACATGAATAGTAACAAGGGCGAATTCTGCCGGCAGGTATAGAGATACAGGAATATCAGAGAAAGGTGAAAATATTTGTGGCTGATGCTGTTACAGAGACTCTGCTAGCTGTGGCGAGAGCAGTGGGGCTTGTGCCTCGAGGCGACGCCGAGATTCAACACTATGTTAACCGTGGATAAACGCTGGAATAAGCTTTGTTAGCACGATGTAATTTGATACCAGGGAGAATGAAGTTTCATGGCGTAAGTTGATTCCTTGGAGCTGGAGGGAGACGGAAAGGGTGATGCCTCGGATGCGACGTGACAAGAAGATGGACTACCTGAACTGCTGCGCTGATCGAGACTGCTTTAGAGTCGCGAGACGGTGGCATTCAATTCAGACGACGGAGTCTCATCGCCCGACTGCTGGTGAGATCAAAGAGATCGCAACTGATGCGGCATTACCGGAGTCAACCTCTGACAAGTCTGTAATTAACCGATGAGTTCCTTTACATTTAACGTCCAGACGATACTACGAGGATTTTTCTGGGACAATGAACGCGGGTCGGGAAGCCAATGCATCGCGGAAAGCATCTTGATTTTGGAAAAAAGTGGTGTGCATGGCGGAGTAATGAAATTTTGCTATATGGAGGAAACAAAACATCGAAAAATCATATCTAGAAAAAATGTCCGGATGTGTGTGCGTGTGTATGCTCTGGCACTGTAAAATTCAAACGTTTATAACTCGAGAACGGTTTGAGCTACAGAGCTCCCGTTTTGCACAGATGTTAATCTCCACAAGCTCCTCATTCTCTGAGAATTTTGTTGGAATTGTTAGAAAAAT